>OU015492.1:19120484-19487984 GCA_907164885.2 Dolomedes plantarius
AAACTCGTCGTATCTTCTCGATTTGATTAACGACGAGCACCGAGGTACCACTAATATATATATATATATATATATATATATATATATATATATATATATATATATATATATATATATATATATATATTTATAAATAATTAGTATGTTGTCATATTAGTACGTTATTATACCGGGTGGGCAAAAAGTCCGTAAAAACTTAAAAAATTAATAAAAACCGGGAAAATAACTCTCGCGAGGCTCTCGCGGACCACCGGTTGGGAACCACTGATATAAACAGACGTTGTAAACGATGCTACATTGTAAAAGTATTTGGATTAACAAAAGCACGAAATACTCCGAAATCTTAAAAAAAAATTATAGAGGCGAACCTAACAAGTATTACAGCGCATTCCATGAAATGAATAATTAAATAAATGACCTGCCAGGAAATAAGAGAGAACTTGTTTACATCAGAAATAAAGTTGTTTTTATTAGTGGTTTATCCATTTTTAAATAAATAGCAATTCTTTTGCATTATTCGAAAGAATAATGCAAAAATTTACACAAAGCAACATTACACAAAGCAAATTTACACAAAGATAACACATATTCAAGCTGTATTCAATTTTCTCGTGAATAACTTTATACAAATGAAACGATGAATGGTCAGTTTGAGTTGTTTTCGGTACTTCACGGGAACTAAAAGGCCAATTATCAAGCAAAATAATCATGTCTATCATATAAGGTCACGCATTCAACATTCTCATGTACACTGTACCAAAGTAATTTTTCAACTCATATTTAATCCTTAGAAAATTCAAAGTGTAAAACTTCATCACAATAAGGCTACCTATCTAAAATCTTAATCATCAATTTTCTCAGAAAAAAAGGACAAAGGAAATAAGAATCAAAGTTATATTATTTTGTCTTTCAGTTTGATTTATTACCAACTGCGTCCGGTAAGTCTTTTTATTTTATGACTAGTGCTTTCTGATCCGAAAACAATCTCTAACTAAGAAAAGTAGTAAAAGAGAAAATCACGAAATACTGCTGACAACTTAAAAAAGCACTCTGTTATCATGGATATCTCGATGCCTCTTTAAAGTCTAGGGAATTGGCTATAACACAGAATTTTTATAAAATAAAATTTTTTGTATCAAATGCTAGTTATATTGCCTTAAAATAATTCTAAATAATCTAAATATCCTTAGTATTTTAAATTTGTAAAATACACGAGAGAGATACTAGGATATGTTACTTTACTTATTTTCAGACGTATAATTTTCGTTACTATAGATTTCTTAAGTTTAAAAGAATTATCAATAGAACTTTCACATGTGTATTTCCTAAGGATAGAGAAGCCAGGATGCAAATAAGTTTTGATCATACTGATACGTAATCCACATAAATTCCGGGCATAAGCCTTACATTTTAATTTTTGCCCTAAAAGCATTTAAATATATGAATCATATTACACTAGTTATCAAAAATTAAGAAAAAATTACAAAAAGGAGGGATAACACGTTCAAAACTAGGCCAATCTGTTTAAAATTTGAATATGTTGTAAAGTAAAACGTGCTGAACAATACTACATTATGCAAAATAGTGGCACTACAGTCGGAATACGTCATTTGCGAGGAGTACAAAAATGCATGTCTCAGAGCAAGGCAGTAATTGTCGCTGCGAGGCTGAGATTAGACATCTGGCATAGCCAAACTGTAATAATGACCTCAAGGCAACATCTGACCGAAGAACTGCGATGGCGAGCTATTGGGAGACTAGAGGCAGGACAAAGCCAGACAGAAGTGGCCAGATGGCTAAGTGTGAGTCCGTCTGTGGTTCATAGACTTTGGCAACAATTTCTAACCATAGATTCGGCATCCAGAAGGTTCAGCCAAGACCGGCCATACGCTACGACGAGTGCCGATGACCGATATTTGTCATTATGCGCACGAAGGAATAGAACCGCAACTCCGTCTGCAAGCTCCGTCTGCAGATCCTCCCTCGCTGCAAGCTCTGGAAGGTTGGTATCAACGTCAACCGTGCGTAGAAGGGTTCATGAAGGTGGTCTTTTTGCGAGGCGACCAGCCATTTGCGTCCCGCTCACGTCACGCCATAGGCGGGAACGTTTGCAGCGGGCACGTTAATATGTCCACTGGAAGCGAGATCAATGGAGGGCTGTTCTCTTTAAGGATGAGTCCAGGTTTAGCCTCCAAAGCGATAGGCGTATTTTGATTAGACCCTGGAACTCATTTTCATCCCTCACATATCCGTGAAAGAGATGCATACGGATCAGGCAGTGTCTGTGTTTGGGGTAGTATCTCTTTGGGTGGACGCACAGACCTCCATGTCTTTCCTCGCGGAAATGTGAATGCTCACACATATAGAGATGGAATCCTTGATGCTTATGTGCACCCTTATGCCGGGGCAATAGGTGATGCTTTCGTGGTACAGGACGATAACGCGAGACCGCACAGGGCTCGCATCGTGTATGCTTATCTGGAGTAGGAAATAATTCAGCGCATGGAGTGGCCAGCTCGATCACCGGACCCGAATCCCATTGAGCATGTTTGGGACTGTCGGGAATCCGGCAAAAGATTCCATTGAAAAATTTAAAAAGAGTGAAATTGCGCAGGAGCGCTCTATAGAAATGAAGCCAAAAATATTTATAAAAACTACTTATTAAATTTAACTAGAAATACGTGAAGAATACTAAGGTATGTGCGTGGAGGTGAGGTAAAAAAAAAGTCACTGAAACATTGTTAAACTTGAAACGGCTTAATTATCCGTTCATAAAAATAACAAAATAGCAAAATATAAAACAGTTACGTGAGTCCTGCTTAGAATAGAACATCGCAGGATTAGAAATAAGGTTGGCGTTTCCTCGGTCGGGACAGGCGCGGCATCTTCATTCCTCCATTGGCGGCGAGTTAGGGCATCGGCAGGGAACGGCACTTGAACAGGAGCGGCAGGCGGAATCAGATTGACGAGCGGGATCAGATTGATGAAAGAAAGTCTTGAAAAATCTTCCTTATATTCACGGCGGCTGGCGCGAACGTCCAATTACAGATCGGGCGAAGTACGCATGTACTTACGATATTTGCATGTACGATATTTGCGTACATTTACATTTTACATAAAATTTAAATACTGATGCAATGCGATACAATTTTAATCTCATACGATTTGTATGACGCGTTACATGTTAAATTCCGTTATGGAAGGCAAATATTTTTAAAGTTAAAATAATAAGATTGTAAAGGAAATGAAAGGGTGAATGAATCGTGACAACGATTCACATAGGCGTTTAACCGATAAGAATTGTTTACAGTATGGCGCGGCGCCGGAAAGCTTTAAGAACGTGGGTGAACAGGTGAGGAAATTAAATTTTTTTTAAATATTCCTAACAGGGACGCTTTAGGACGACGCGACGTATAGCTGCTCTCAATCCTCCTCCTAGGACCCTAGCCACGCTTTCAACTGATTTGCAAGAGCAATGGCTCTCACCGAACTCATAGACCGCATAATTGACCGCATCACACATCGCTGTAGGTGCTGTATTGTTTCTCGGGGGGACAATACGCCATATTAAAGGTGTGTGTGTGGCTAATGTCCCTGGGGGATGACGACATTGCACCCCAGTCCGGTGTACATATGAATACAAGACATAGAAACAGACAAATGACACAATCACAGAAGAATTTTATTGACAAACGATGACACCCGCGATGGACGATGGGTTGCAGCTTCCCTTTCTAGACGGGGCTCCATTTGCAGGCGGAAGACTGACCGGTTCCCCAGAATACAGCCAAGCCTTATGCGGGAATCGAACCCGCACCCCGGCGTGGCAGGCTGATGCCTTTAACCACTTAGCCACTGGGCGACCATATTAAAGGTACTTTTCCTATACCAAACTGACGCATTTGTTCTTGACCGATTTGTTCATTGTATACATATGCTAGTTTCTGTAACACCATAATTGTCTGGCGATTTCTTTTTATGCTGTTTTATACCTACCTATGTGTTGCATAATGTGTATAAGTTTCATTAAATTCTACGCGTAACTTTTTGAGTAATCACTATTTTTGGGACTTTTCCTTAATTTTTGATAACCAGTGTACTTTGAAATAATACTATAAAGTTTAAATATCATCAGTATTTTAAATTCTTAATCATCAGAGAGGTGTTAGGATATGTTACTTTACATATTTTCAGATACATCATTTTCAGTTTTGTAGAATTATAAATTTTAAAACAACTGTCCATCGAACTTTCCCATGTATAACTTTTGCATATCGAAGTAGGGATAATAAGTTTTAATCGCATTGATGCGTAATCCTGATTATTTCCGAACACAAAACTTACCTATAAATTTTGGCCTAAAAGGAAATAAATGTATAAAACATGTTTGGTATGTCTACAAGAACTGGAAAGTTCTTTATTAATAGCAAACAAGTTCAGGGTGGGATTTAAAACAGCAGTAACAAACAATGTATTTTAATTTCCTGCTCATCGCTGCAAATCCACCGCCGTGTTCACTAATGGTGGCCGGGGACGTAAAGTAGGTCGTGGCTGCAATGTGCTCTAAGTTCTCAACTTTATCTCTGGAGGTGCGGGGTCAAGTGTTCTGATCTCGTCACTTGACTGGTTCAAAATTACGGGACCGGTCATAAGTCGAACTCCGACCCTTGTGGTGCTAATTCAAAACAGGAGCCTCCCCTTTCAGCCCAATAGCCTATTAGGACCTGGTGAATGGAACCTCCAACCAGGGTGCATTAGCAACAAGAACAACAACATTATTCGTTTGTTAATATTGATTCATCGGCAACATAAATAATATCTTCTTCGTCAACTATATTTAAGGTCCCTTCATATGGATTTATTCTCAAGTTTTTATAATAAAGTTTGATAGGAGGAATGAATTTCAACAAGTTCATCCTATCTTTCCTCTTCTCTCTTGTCACAGTTCTGCCTGCAGGACATAACAAACGCTGGTCTACATTTTTCAGATCTAGTGGTCTACCTGCTACAGACTTTCTTATATCAATGTCATTAAATTCTGAATCTTCGTTAAAGTCATATTTGAATTGCATGACTTGGGGTTTCAACGTTTCTAATTTTACCCAGGGCAATTTAAGCCAATTTTACTAGTAACCCTGTAACTCTTACTTTACTTTTAATGATAGAATTTTCTGAGGGTTTTGTTGAGAAATAATTCCGGTGGGTCATTTGAACCACATTAAATGGGGCTTTCTTTTTACAGATTTTGATTGTATTGTACCAATCACTTGCCAGTTATTTTACTTTTTGTGATCAAATAACACTAAACTACTGTATTTACCGTTAACCATCAAGTACTTTCATATACGTTTGAATTGCTTCATTGCATCGATTTACGTTAGAGTATGGAATTAGTTAGATTGGCTTCTGTTACTATTATTCGATAGCCAACAAAAACTTGTCATTTAGTCATGTTAATCCTTATTAGTAGGAAAATTTATTATGAATATAAAAAGTTAGGAGTCAATTAAGTGCTTTGAAAGTAAAATTTTTAAAAAAATCAGAAAGTGGAGTTAATCGATTTGGCTTATGAATGGCTCAGTTATTAATAAGGAGAAATATCGTCTCAATACAAAAAAATTAAATGTATTGAAGAATTTATTGAACTGTGAAACCACAGACCATTTCCAAACACACTTATAATGAGAAAATAGATTTTTATACTTGTAATGAGCGAGGAATTTAAGCATACACAAAGGAACTTATCAAGCAGTCCTGAACCACGTCGAAACGTTCTTTCAACAACAATCTAGATATTTCCATATTCATGAGTACATTTCTCCAATGCTTTTGTATTGGTGCAACTTTTTTAAATTTGCCTCCCGCAAAAGACAATTAATTCATTTAATTCATTCAGTTTTCGCTGATTCGAGGAATTATCTGATAATTTTTCAAGAATTCTCGTACATTAATGATGACGACTCGATATTTCGTGAAGTTTTCAAGCTCCGTAAAGTAGTAACTTAAAATTTATGATTGAGCTAATATTTTTAACTATTTTGCTCGGTTTAATCACGAACTAATTTGGCGTTTTTGAAACGTATAAAAGAGCGAAAATGTAAATAACATTTATAATTGACCTGTAAATCTCACTAAATAAATATTGATCATTTCACATTTATTTAAGACAGATTTTGTCTAAAAGAGTTTTTTATGATGGTGGACGTATTATAGTTTTCTAAAATTCAATTTTTCAAATTGATTGCTGCGTAAATATTTTTCCTTCCTAAGATAAAGAGGATAGTATTATCAAAGCTTTTAAATATTCAAAGCATTCAGCCCAACGTTCAAACCCAAAATACTCACTATTTGCTAATGTCAATTGAAAAAATCTTTTCATTACCAATTATCTGCCTTTCTTGCTCTCTCAAATTCTCTCTCTAAATTTGTGCATTTCATTGTGAGACGTCATAAATTTAATGTAACTAGAGTTTAGTTGAGTTGGTTGATACCGCTACGATCAGCTTTTGCTACACAATGGCTAATTTAACCCTTCAGAGGGCGTGCCAATTTTTGGAACACCAGCAGGCGCGCGTTGCACAAAGTGCAACGTCTCTTTCAACTTTGATTATTCCTTTTGTAATAAACATTTTCTTTTGAAATTGAAATCATTATTCTGAGTTTTATGACAAGATATAAAATGTTGATAATATTGAAATATATTTATAATTAAAAGCCAAAGAATGCAGATGCAATCGCCTAATTTCAAATCTGTCCGGTTTATTGGATCTAAGGACAACTTGTGAAGGAATTCCTATTATGTCTAAAAACCTAAAAAACAATGAGATTGTCCATCTTCGTGAGATGCGGAATACCGTGTAATAGCTGTACATTGGATCGACTCCATCAACTCCTGCTTCTGTCGTATTGTAATCCAGTGTAATCGCTGGTTTACCACGGTTAAATCACGATTAACAAATGAATGGAAAGGAATACAAGGGTCAGAAAATCAGACCTGAATTAGAAAGGGTGTAGCTATAAATAGAAACTGCTTAGAACATTCAAACCTTACATGTAAAAACAAAACATTCAAAATTAGGAAAATATTGCACTTCATACACGGACGTGCCCGCTGAAGGGTTAATGAAACTCGAAGTTTACGTTATATGTATGCAATTATAACATAGTCTGGTTCAAGATCGAAGACGAGCTTTATTTGGGAAGTTGGCATGCCGAATTTCACTCGAGTCACCTTGAATATATTTAAGTAATTGAGAATTTTGAGTAAAAAGAGGTTGAGCACTTAACCCTCTGTACTGTAATTATTAATTGAATTTGTTAAGGGACAGTTCTCACTTTATTTTTTCAGGTCCTAGTACCTTATCGGGAGAATGGAGAAATTCCTTGCAGTTATTTAAAACATGGTCTTTTATTGACAAAAGTCCCTTTATAAAGAATGCAAAATGGAAAAGCACAGATATGTTATTTATTTAATAAAAAATGATAACTTTAAAACCACATTCTTTGCTTAAAAAGAACATCCTATTGTAAATTTCTCAAAAATTGCCGGTTATTCGCCTTCTGCGATTCTGCGACCTTCTACAACCTATTATTTGCCTTAATCCTATTATTAACTCAGTATATAAAAAGAATTCGAACTTCAAGCACATTATTTGAAATTTTTAACGTGAGAGTTATTTGTGTTATTTCTTCTGCTTACATACTTATATATATATATATATATATATATATATATATATATACTAGCCGGGTTTCGCCCGGCTATGCTCGGGCTTCGGCCAGCTACGCTCAGGCCATCCGTCCACCAGACAGGCGGCTTTGAATAGGTTGAGTGAGAGGGAGAATTTTCATAAGAGGCACTATTAATTTGCAGTCTTCCCTCACCCCACAAAAGAAAAATTTGTTATTCGTATTAACACCCACCACCACCTAGTATGATATAACCATACCTGCATTAGAAAAGGATAAATTTTCATGTGCCAGTCTGGAATTGAATTCTAACGGAACAGCATTAACCTCTTGAGACCCGAGCAAAAAAAAATTTAAATATTTTTATAATTATAGTTTATTAAAACAAATGGGCATTAAAAAGCTTGTTTTTCAAGAAATTAATGAATTTAAAGTTTTTAATTTTGCAGGGGAGTACATCCATTTTATTGGATGTTGATGTCATAAACACGATAAATAATGACAAACCCGCACAAAAACATTTAAACTAAAAACTTTATTTAGGTAAACTAATAAACTTTATAAAGTTAATACTAAGTTAATTATTGAATTTTAAACTAAAATTTAATTAAAAAATTAATTATTGAATTTTAAAAGTGTATTACTAATAGTTAATACCAGTTAATTACTTATCAATTTACATTAAGATTCATAAAAAATTTTAAAACAATTTCTTTCGGCAGTAATACACAAAAACATTTTGCAAACTATACCATTAAAAGCTGTAAAGTAAAAATGTCAAATTGTGGAATAATTGGTAACCAAAACCAATTTAAAAACTAAACACAGTATAAATAACATAGAAAGAAAAGCATGTGAAATGTTATACGCATGAATAAAAAGAAAACCCAATATAAAATATATAAATTTATAATTATCCTCAAAATTCAGCTAGATTTAGCCTTTCATCATTGGAGCAAAAAAACCTGAAAAGTAAAACATAAAATACATACATTTTATACCAAACCACTAAAAGCTGAAAAGTAAAAATCTCAATTTTGTTAACCAAAATCAATTTAAAAATTAAACATAGTATAAATAACATAGAATAAATAACAGTATAAATAACATAGTGTAAATAAAGACTAAACAGTATAAATGAAAACTAAACAAAGTATCACTTGAATTGAATTTAAGTAAAATGTAAATAATTCAACAAAAAAATTAAAGTATTAAAGTATAGGTAGAAGGCCCTGACGAACGAAAAAATTAATAGAAATCTGCAATTAGGGCTCCACACACCATAAATGCAAGATTCTGTAGCAATAATAGAAACATCCTCTCTATTAAACTCCATATAAATCTCTGTTAAATTAAACTGATCCACATATTACCTCAAAGTAGCTTCCTAAACTATATTTCTTGTTTCTTGATTCGGGGTTCAATATGAATGTTTGTTAACCAAACTCTAATTAAAAACTAAACACAGTATAATTAACATAGGAAAAAAACATGTGAAATGTTATACACATCTCAGAATTTAGGTAGATTCAGCCTTTCATCATTGTACCACTAAAAGCTGAAAAGTAAAAATGTCAAAGTGTCTTTGGCCTTGTGAACTCTGCATTAAAAATTAAACACAGTATAAAAAAAGCATATGAAATGTAATACACATCAACAATATGAAAATTATAATATATAATTTTTTTATATCTCTAAATTTTTAAAAAAGTTATAACGTTCTCAAAATATGACAGTTAAGAAAACGATACCATCAAGAAAATATAAATAATGCTACTTAAGAAAGTCATACCACAAATTTGTATAAAATTAATGTACAACTATATGTGACGTACAAAATAATGCATATGCAATACATTGCTAACATGTTTTAGCAGAATTTTCCAATAGAACCATGAAATGACTCTCAGAACTTACTGAATTGTAAACGGAAACTGCATCTTCTAATTCTTTGATTGGCCTATATTTTATTCCTTGGGGAATTGCTTTCATTTCCATGAAATCTAGCCTGTTTATTTTTGGTGGCATTTTAATTTTTCCATTTTAAGCGTAAATGAAACACCATATGAAAATACCGATTGCTCATGAAGCTAACATTCCTCAGACGATATAAAGATAATAATATATATTATAAAGATAATATAAAGATAATGATATACATTTTAATGGTAATAATATAAATAAAAACTTTCCAAACTAATATTGTTTTGGAAGCTAATGTTCTGCTAATTTCCAGAAAAAGCTCAAATCATTTGAAAACCACACACCGGTGTTCCCACTCACTGCAACTCTATAAACCCCTAAAAGAATGCAAAAATAAAACGTTTAAAATATATAAATTTATTAATTTAAATAAGTGAACACACAGGTGTATAAATTACCCAAAAGTTTATTTAAATTCTTTAGACATTTTCGGGGCATTTACAGAACATCGTATATTTCACTTTTGAAAACACGCATTAACTGAGCATCGTCTCAATGAGAAAATTCTGAAATCAATATGGCAACGAAGATCATGGAACGAAGAATATGGCACCGAAGTTACAAACAACAGCGGTAACCGAAATGTGTTAAAATATAAATTTTAAGAGTATAAAATCCGACTTCAATTTGGTATTCGGGTTTAATATATGACTTGAGCTAGATTCAGCCTTCTGTCATTATACCACTAAAAGCTGATTAGGAAAAATATCAAAGTATCTTTTGGCCTTGAGAACTCTGCATGAAAAATTAAACACAGTATAAAAAAGCATGACATCAATAATCTGAAAATTATAATATTTAAATTTTTTATATCTCTATCTAAATTTTTAAAAAAGTTATAACGTTCTCAAAATATGACAGTTAAGAAAAAGATACCATAAAAAAATCATGCTACTTAAGAAAGTCCTACCACAAATTTGTATAAAATTAATGTGCAACTATATTTGACGTACAAAATAATGCATATGTAATACATTGCTAACATGTTTTAACATCAAAAATTTCCTGATGAACCAGTGTGGTTGATGCTGCATGAAGTTTTGGGAATTTCCCCCCATATATTATATTACACCAATGTTTGAAATAGAATTATCATGAGAAACACCACTCCTTTCAAACCTCATGTCTGATTTTATACATATTTTTTGCTCATGAAACTATTATAGATCCATGCAACATTTTCTTGTAACGGTTGAAAATTCTGCTTGACATGAAATGCATGTTTGTATACATACAAATAACCTCTAGAGCTGAATAGCCTCGCACAAAAGTCAATAGAGCTTGAACAATTCGCATACTAATATCAAATGCCGTAAGGTGCCATCACTCTGAATCAATCTTCTTACTTTCAATTTCTGTACAGCCAATGCAACAACTTCAATTTTGTGTGAAAACCCATAGCTCTCCTCTGAAACAGCACCAAATGAATTTGTTCTACACTTGCTGCAAGCTAGTCTGCAAATAGGCAACATTAATCGTATACTCAAATCGAATCACTTGACACTCGAATCACAGTTCACTTGAATTTAAATTTTTTTTCACTTTTAATTGCCCAAAAATCCCAAAAAAATCAGTACATCTTCAAATTATCTATTTAGGATTAAAAAGTTTGAATTAAAAGTATGATAAATAGTAAAAGAATAAGAAATTAGACACACGATGACACATTTATTTTCAGTGATTCATGTTTTAATGAGAATCACGCTGTGAATGAATCACGCTATGTTTACATCGTCAATGGATGATCTCATAGGATACGCCTCTTTAGAATCCAAATAACTCTGAAACTATTGAAGTAACAGATTAAGTGTACGCAGAAAAAAATTATGGCTCAATCCCAATATACGGTACCCCAGCTGCTTTATGTTTTTGGCGATGTTTTTTAGATTTTTGCCAAGTTGGCGATAAAATGCCAAATGTGGTTTGTGTTTGTTAAATGCTTTTAAGTTAACCATTTATTGCTCCCGATTTGAATAATTAGCAGCCAATCAGAGCTTGTGATTTACTCGTAGACGAGTTTAATCCGGATTTTATACCCCGCTTGTTTCAAAAAATTAAACCGTTGAATGTTCTTTTTGGGATTGCAGTTTCACCGCTCGGACGTACTTTTATTTGCGAGGTATGGCTTCTTTTTCTAATGGGAGGGTTGATTTGGAATTTTTTCGGGATTTACAAAATGTGGGTAAGAGAAGTATTATAGATTATTGTAGGTATGTTGGGTTAATAGCTAATATTTATTATTGTCCTAATTGTCTTAATTGTAATTCGCAAATGACTCTAACTGAGAGGAAAGATCTGAACATTGCGCTAAAAGATCGATTAGATGTGGTTCCCGGTTCGAAGAGAGCAAATTGGATTTAACTACGGTTTTAAAATTAACTTATTTAGGGGCAAAAAAACACCGTGTTCTTGGATTACAGACGAATTGGGGGTATCCAAAAACACCGAAAAATCAACAAAAAGTAAAATAAGCTAAACTGAAGGTGAATAACCGGTAAGTGTTTTCTTTAATAAAGTTAAATTTGTTTAGCCGGCCATCGCTCTCGACGGCTCTTATTTAACTTCATTTTTTTTATTTTCTGATATATTTAACAAATATGTATTTTATATTTATTTAAATGAATTATTATTTGCATTCTACTGACTTTTTTAGTGGGGGGGGCAGCTCCCCCCCCCCCCACACACACACACCTAACAAATTTCTCATTATTTTTCAGCTTTTATTTTTTGTATTTATGTGTTTTTGTGCTTGTGGTTGTACAGTTTAAAAAATGCGTATTTTTGGGACTTTCCCGTTCCAAAAACACGCGTTCTGCTTGGGCGACAAAAAAAAAATAGACTTCCCTTATTTAATTTCATTTTTTTTATTTTCTGGATAATTTTTCAATGAAAGTTCTGCATGTTGTCATTTATATTATTTCATGTTAAAATTAATTTCATGTTTCCCTCTGCGATGGAACCGCCATCTTGGTTACGTCTTGGTTACGTCTAAACAAGATGGCGGTTCCATCGCAGCGATATACATAGGGGTACCGTATACTGGGAATTAACCAAAATTATCAGTTTTTAAGGCTCTTTCTAAATATGTAGCATTTATGTACTTACATGGAAAAAAAATACATCGATTTCGACATTTTCAAATATGGCCGAATTTGAGCCGGTACACCCGGAGGTGTGACCAACAGAACCCAACCTTGCTTTATTAATATATATATATATATATATATATATATATATATATATATAGATATAGATATATATATATATATATATATATATATATATATATATATATATATATATATATATATATATATATATATATATATACACACATATATATATATATATATATATATATATATATATATATATATATACACACATATATATATATATATATATATATATATATATATATATATATATATACATATATATATATATATATATATACATATATATATATATATATACATATATATATATATATATATATATATATATATATATATATACATACATATATATATATATATATATATATATATATATATATATATATATACATATATATATATATATATATATATATATATATATACATATATATATATATATATATATATATATATATATATATATACATATATATATATATATATATATATACATATATATATATATATATATATATATATATATATATATATATATATATATATATATATATAATAAAGTGGCCGCTCAGTATATATATATATATATATATACTGAGCGGCCACTTTATTATGACCACCTGACAGTTTTATGCAAATGAGTTATTGTGTCACAGTGTTGCCGCTAGAGGACGAGATAGCTGTAAAAGGTAATGCAGGACAAGTGAACCATCCATTGCACTGTGTTGCTTGCGAATATATGAGCAGAAAATGTGATTTAACTGAGTTTGAACGCGGAATGATTGTAGGCGCTCGAAGCCTCGGAACCAGTATCAGCAAAACGGCTGCACTTGTGAAGTGTTCGAGAGCAGCAGTTATTAATGTTTACAGAGTGAACTACCAAGCAGAAAACCGGGTCTCAACGTCAGGCTTGTGGTCGTCACAAGCTACTGAATGCTCGATCTGAAAGGAGACTTGCCAGAGTAGTCCAGTCAAACAGAAAAGTAACAGTACGTCAAACAGTGGAGAAACTTAATCAAGGAGCAACTGCGAACATCTCTGAACGAACTGTTCGCTGCACATTACACCGTATAGTCTACGGAAACTGTTCGAAAGCCTGTACTATCTACCTTGAACTAGAGAAGACATCTCCAGTTCGCAAAGGAGCACAAGAATTGGACAGTAGATGACTGGAAAAGGCTCATGTGGTCCGATGAATCGCGTTTTCAATTACACTATGCAGATGGCAGGGTGCGAATGTGGAAAAAACAGCACGAAAGCATGGACCCCAACTGCATTGCCACAACACCTCATGCTGGTTGAGGCAAAATTATGGTTTGGGAGATGTTTTCTTGGCATTGTATGGGTCCTTCGATTCCTGTGAAACAACGTCTGAATGCCCAAGGGTATTTAAGTGTTATCGCAGATCAAGTATACATCCTATTATGTTAATGCTGTATCCTGCCGGGGATGGATACTTCCAGCAAGACAATGCTCCTTGTCATAAAGTTGGCATTGTCCTCAGATGGTTTGAAGAGCATGACGGAGAATTTACCTTGCTTCATTTGCCTGCACAATCACCAGATCTCAATCCAACTGAGAATTTGTGGGATGAGATCGAACAGGCCATCAGGCAGCTGGATCCAGTGCCATCAAATCTTAAGGAATTAGAAAGTGCAGTTCATCGGATATTGTTTCCATTTCATCATACCACCTACCAACATCTCATAGAATCTATGCTAAGAAGAATTCATGCAGTATTAAGTGCAAAAAGTGGTCCAACATTCGAGACAACGCTCGTCCATATACTGCGCGACTCCCTAACAATGTCTTCAAGAGTATGACGTACTCCCGTGGCCTGCCAGGTCACCAGACCTCTCGCCAATAGAGCACGTCTGGGACGTGCTTGGAAGGCAACTGCAGCCATCCCGGAATACTGGGTAATTAACTGCCCAGTTGCAAAGATTATGGGATGATCTCCCGCAGGAGATCATAGGTGACATCACTGATTCGATGCCACGCCGTGTTTCGGCTTGTATAGCTGCCAGAGGTCGATTTACTACTTACTGATTTGTAACCTTTTTCATATCATATCTTCTAAATAAAACGGTCTGCTCTTCTGAATTTTTAATCATTTAATTACCTCCTCATACACTACATACATTTTGAGTTTCGCGATAGTATCTCGTTTCCTTCTGGGTGCATATATTTTTTGTGACAGAGTGTATATCACAACGAACCGAGATGCCCTACTCGGCGATCTCAGGAGATGCCCTATTCGGCGATCCCAGCGAAGTTCCTGGTACATTATTGGTTCTTCGTCCTAATTACAACTTAAAAACTTATTCCATCATGTTGACTGAAGTGTCTACCGAAGTTGCCATCTTCAGTTATTGTAAAGTATCAATAACACAAAATATAAAATCAAGCACGCAAACAAACGCAGGTGCAGGAACTAAGCAAATATATTGCGTCACACTGGTATAAATGTATAAATGTCATACTGGTAGGTTAAATTTCAAACATCACACCATCTCTTGCCAGATATTTTACCTTTAATGTGATCAAACAACATTAAGCTATTTACCGTTAACCATCAAGTAGTACTTTCATCTGCGTTTGAATTGCATCATTGCAACGAGTTACATTAAAGTATGGAGATAATTAGATTGGCTTCTGAAATAAATTATTTATTATTCGATGGTCAACAAAATATTGTCATTTAGTGGTGTTAATCTTTGTTATGTTGCATTACTCATTCCATAAGTAAATATATTCAAAGTTTCTTTACGATGTCTTCTAAAAGTCTTTCCCGATAAATCGATGATTTTCTACAAATTCTGTATTTTTGAATGTTTCTGAAGTAATTTATTCATTAACTTTTTTTTCGCATGAACCCTTTTCTTTTTCAAGCATTTGAAATGCTTTAATAAATCTATCACAGCCTTTATTATGTGTCTGTATTTCTTGCTTACAGCGCTTTTGAAAGCAGAGGAATTTCGTTTAAAATATCGACCATCAATACCAAATCAGATAAAAATATATAATTCCAAGACCCAAGTACTTTGAATTTGAAGAAAGATAGTCATGTAGGGCGTGCCACACTGAGCTAGGGTTTACCTTAAACTTACCCCATCTTGGTCCCAAAATTCTTCCAATCTAATTTCATTTCCAACTTGTTCGGATATTCCATTTGGCTCTTATTGGATTGATAGTATATATCTCATCAATGATTATTTTGAAATGATTTAATTCCTTTATTGAGTCATCCAAAAGAAGTTGGTTTAAACAGTGCCATATAATTATGTTTGGAAACGCTTTTGCTATCGTAGAGAAATCCAATGTTGCACTCCAGATTTTCTCCTAAGTAGAGTAAAATCGTATTCAATTTTTTGTAGGTCATTCTTAGTAAGCTCAACATTATTTAAACTTTTCATAAGGGAAGAACATCTTGCTTTTCCAATTCAGCAAAAATCGTACAAATGAATCCTCAACTTTTAAGAAAAGTATAATAACTGGTTTGCAAGCTTCCTCGATGACCAAGCATATTTTCTGATTATTTTTAGTCATGTTTCTTTTTAAATTTCCTATTTTTACGTAGGGTTTGACGGTTTTTCCAAACCCGATTTTAAAAAACCGGTTTTTAAAATAAATTTGTCACATTTGAAAACCGGTTTTTAAATTAAGAAAACCGGTTTAAAAGAATTCAAATTATTATGTAAAAATTAATTTTTAACTTATTTGATTTGCTATTCATTCTATGCAACGGGCAGCAGACACATTTTTTCAACGTTGCGAGTTGCGTTGGCCAGTGCTTGTCCATTGTGCACAGCGCACGTGGAAAAGACGTGCCTAACCGACTTATTTTATGTTAGTACATATGTCACGAGTCACGACAGGTTGGCTTAATCTTGTAAAGTAAAAACTGGAAAAAAAATATAAAGTTGTTATAGTTATCTGGAAAGATATTGTTTAGAATATTTCCAAATTCTTTTGTGGAAGCCGATTCTGATGAAGAGCAAATCGTAGAAACTACTCATCAGAGTAATGCTTTTTTAAAGGAATCCATGGAAAAATAAATTCATAAGATTCTTGAAGACCCTGAAGAAAAACCTACAAATCCAAAGACACTGAAAGCTGAATTTTCATTATTTGAGGCAACGAATAAAAGAACCAAAAACTTAGATTTGTTATTTGATGCCCTGAAAACTATAAAAACAAGCTAGTAGCTAGTGAACGAGTATTTTCATTTTCAGGCAATATTGTGTCCAAAATAAGAACAAGACTTAGCCACCGTTCAGTGGATATTTTATGTTTTTTAAAATCCTATTTTCTTAGAAAAAATTAAAATTAGTGAAATAAATATAAATATTATTTGAAATTTGAAATTTTTGTTTGAGTTTTCGTTATTTTGTGTAAGTAATGTGTAATCCTTAATTTTCTTTATATTTTGACTTTGATATTGATTTCGTTTTTTGCTATTTTATATAAATTAAATAAAATATTTTCCCTATTCTATTTTTTTTTTTTGACAAAAATTCGAAAACCGGCTAAAACCGATTTTTTGGAAATCTGGGATTTGAAAACCGGTTTTTCAAAAAGTCGGTTTTTGTATAAACCCTATTTTTACGTGATTGTAATCCTATTCTCATATCTAATCCATTTTCAGTTCTCCTCTCTTATGTCTGAAAATGGTTTACATCTTTTTTCATGGGATGTAAACTATATTCAATACTCTACAAGTAGTACTTAAATATTTTTATTCATTGGATCTATTATTTTTGTTATTTTCACATTTTTTGAAGTTGTTTTTACAAATGTTATGAGCCCTTCATGAAAAATGTTTCATTAGAGAAGTTTGCTGTACCTCCACTCTTTTGACACATAAACTATTTTCTGTTTTATAAAGTCACAATACTCACAACCTAACTTTTTGTTAGAATTTCGTCATATTTTTCTTTAAAATTGTTACATTGTTGCACTGTCCGGCACTTAGGACGGCTATTTTCAATATTGGAGTTGTTGTCATTTTCTATTTCAACAACTGACTTGCTGATTTCTTCATGTTGGATGGGTTGTGCTTGTGACCATGTTCTACCATCCAAGGCCAATTCTCATACAACATAAGATTTGGGTTTCTTAATGAATAAATTTGACAGCCTTTCCATCTTTTCAAGGGCTTATTGAATTTTTATTTTATCTTTTGACCACTTCAATGCTCTTCTTCGTTCCTCCCTAAGTTGCACTCACGTGATGTGGATGCAACCAATAGCATAACAGATGGTTCTACACCATGGGAGCCCAGTAGGACCATCTGTTTAAATTGTTGCCATTGCCGCATCACAGAACGGACCAGCCGCCCGATGAAGGATTGGTTTATTTTCAGAAAATATTTGTCCTGTGAATGATTCAGCTGGCGCTCATTAGCAATCGGTTCGCAGAACCGATACCTACATTAGGTATCGGTTCTATAGAACCGGTTCGAACCGGCTGAATCCCACCACTGGCTGTAGGCTTCAAAAAGAAAAGAGTTAAAATACAAGGAGCAGAATTTTCAAAATGAGAGTTTCTGAAATGGCCGAGAAATTCATATATTAAAACGGCGGTTCAATGCAGTCTATGTAATTTTTTATGCTGTTAGACATAATGTTGAATCCTCGGTGATTACAACACTTTTTCATAACATCGCAGAATAATCGGGCGAGTTATTTACTTACATCTCTTCAATACAAGATACCTTAATTATTATTCAAATTTACCAAACATAAAGGTTTGTGGGATTTCATCCTCTGTTTCACTCTCCGGTATATTCCAAAACGCTAGAGAAAAGACGAGAAAGAAATTACTTTCAATAATTTATCTAACTTTCTCGAGTAGTGAATTGATTCGATTTGATTATCCAAATGTATTCCCAGTGCCGTTTCCTTGGGTTAAATAGAATAGTTAACCTCCCCATTTCCAATGTCTGTCTGGAGATTTAAGAACCGCGTTTAATTCATTAAGGGGAAAGAAGTAACATGCGAAATAAAATATTCTTTTTTTCTTTTCCTTGTTTGGATTGTCAGACAGTTTTCCAAACACTTCCTTTCAAATGTTTGTTGACTTGTAAAAGTCTCGGTTCCCAAATAAATTTTCTATTTCTTTGGATGTTTTGATTACTTTCTCGAAAAATCTTAAATCAAGAACTACTTTGATCAGATTGAAAATACTTCGTTAGAATTTTCGCAACGTATTTTTTTACGAGGAGAGGGCTATTTATTTACTTCTCCGGATCCACCCAAGTTCTCACAATATATCTTTTGACAGAAAGAAAGTAATTTATTTCAATAAATATCTGAAAGAAAATGTTAAGAGTGTATTTTGAGGGGGTTTCGCAAGTTCTGTAACCTTCTTAACCTTCCGTCTACCAGACGGGTCCAGTGAACCAGACAGCAATATTCAATGCAGGTTTTTCTCATAAAAATTAGGGCTGAAAATTTTGCGATTACGTGATTTTTCCTTCTATGTTCTACTCTATTTATATACAGTTGCAATTAAAATTTTGTTTGAGAATTTTTCTTTGATTCATAATTTGTTTCATTACTTACCGCAAAATAACGTAATCAGAAATTAAATAAGCGACGGAATTTCCTTATTCAACTTTCAGGAGAATTAGCAGGGTATGAAGAGAGTGGCACTGCCTCAATGCGTGCTTCAAAACTACTTCACACAAATACCTCTAAACCGCCACGAAAAAAAATCAAGATGTTTGTCCCTCTAAAGAGCATCGCAAAACACGAACATTCTGTGCTAAATGCATGTAAAAGGTTTGCGGAGAACATTCCGTCGTTATTTGTACTACGTATACTGAATAACTCAAATGTAATGAAAATAAATTTTGTAGTCATTATAATATTTATTTTACTTTTATATATTATATATTCATTTTCAATCAGTAGATGTTTTGTCTATTTTGAAATCCTATATATTTTAGATACGGGTCCAATGTATCCTAGTGGTAATTTTTGTACTTTTTTTTTTTTTTTTTTTTTTTGGGGGGGGGGGGGGGGCTGTTAGTCTGAGGGTTAAAGACGTATAAGATGACACTCGGTTGTTCTCACTTTAGAATGCCATTCACAGCACAAATATATATATATATATATATGTATATATATATATATATATATATATATATATATATATATATATATATATATATATATATATATATATATATATATATATATGGGGCGCGGGGTTTGGAGTAAAACATCCACAACAAAAACTAACTACCAACCATCGTATAGAACAATTAACAATTAAAATTTATTTACATTTGGAATTGTAAAAAACGTAGTCCGTCTAGGGCGGAATCCAAAGCGGGAGTCTTAATGTTCTCCCCAAAACAGAGTAGAGGGGTCGTGACAATGTTCGTGCTAGCGGCGCCCTCTTGCGCCAGACATAATATGCGTTTACAAATAATATTGCTAAAGATTACAGTTCATAGTTAAGAGTTCAGTTCTGTATCCTATATACATGCTTAAATATTACTTGGATAATACATTTCAATTTTTTATTCAAGTTACTGTCTGTAGGGAAAGTTTGTGAATGAAGGTGACGTTGCCTGTCTGACGTCATCTTGTCTACGCGAAAATGTACTCTCTACCAGCTTTCAGAATGACTTTAGCACTCGAGCTAACATGGCTAGCAAACGGGCTAGACTGAACATGCATTTCACCTTGTAAATAAAATTATATTTTTGATGTTTCGGAAGGCTTGATGATTTAAAAGGGAATATTTATCCTACCTGTAGCAGTACTCTTTTTATGTGCTTCAAAACAAATTCGCTAATACGGTCGGTTTTCCCCGGAAATTACACGAGGCTTTCTATTCAGACCCCGAGAGCCACCTTTTTATTTCATTCCTTACATATGTTTATAAGATAAAATTTCAGGACGACAGAAATAATTTCCAGGAAACAGAAGGAGTAACATACAAAATACTTACTTTTGTTTTAACAACGTAATAGTCAAACGAAATTACGAAACATTTCATATTTCTTCATGAAGCTGCGTAGTAGCCATATTGGATTCGCTCCCCTCAATGTTAACCTATGGAGGAAATTGTTCCAAAGATTGTCGACTTGGATTGAAATAATTTTTCTAACTGTACTCCATAATTGAGGATAAAATTTTGTTTCTCTGCTATCTTATTCAAATTTTTTTTTAATTTCGCCCACCATAGGTAATTATGCTCGTTTAAAACGCAGTATAACCCCTTTATTTCTCCTAATAACTTGAATTGAAAAAATTATTCACGTTTCGATTAGAAAAGGAATAATTCACCTGAGTGGAAGAATTCTTTCTCTATTACGGAGTACAATTTTTGAAAAAAATCTTCGTATTCACAATATAACCCCATAATTTCTCCGAATAACTAGAATTGAAAAAATTATTCACGTTTCGATTAAAAAAGGAAAAATTCACCTGAGTGGAAGAATTCTTTTTGTATTACGGAGTACAATTTTTGAAAAAAATCTTCGTATCCACAATATAACCCCATTATTTCTTCGAATAACTCGAATTGAAAAATTATTCACGTTTCGATTAAGAAGGAAAAATTCACCTGAGTGGAAGAATTCTTTTTCTATTACGGAGTACAATTTTTGAAAAAAATCTTCGTATCCACAATATAACCCCATTATTTCTTCGAATAACTCGAATTGAAAAAATTATTCACGTTTCGATTAAAAAAGGAATAATTCACCTGAGTGGAAGAATTCTTTCTCTATTACGGAGTACAATTTTTGAAAAAAATATTCGTATCCACAATATAACCCCATTATTTCTCCGAATAACTAGAATTGAAAAAATTATTCACGTTTCGATTAAAAAAGGAATAATTCACCTGAGTGGAAGAATTCTTTTTGTATTACAGAGTACAATTTTTGAAAAAAATCTTCGTATCCACAATATAACCCCATTATTTTTTTCGAATAACTCGAATTGAAAAAATTATTCACGTTTCGATTAAAAAAGGAATAATTCACCTGAGTGGAAGAATTCTTTCTCTATTACGGAGTACAATTTTTGAAAAACATCTTCGTATCCACAATATAACCCCATTATTTCTCCGAATAACTAGAATTGAAAAAAATTATTCACGTTTCGATTAAAGAAGGAAAAATTCACCTGAGTGGAAGAATTCTTTCTCTATTACGGAGTACAATTTTTGAAAAAAAATCTTCGTATCCACAATCTTTATATCGACATTTATTGGAAACATTTTCTCCATAGGATAACATTTAACTGAGAGAATCTAATATGGCTACTACCCAACAGCTTCGGGCAAAATTCAAAAATAGATAAAATCTTTTCAAAACAGTCCCAATAACGAGGTAACAAAATCCATACGTCTTATCTATGTAAGTGGAGGTAGAATGTCGAAACAGCTCCGCATCCTATAATCTTGTACTTTAGAAGTTACCTACAAGGCTCCCAGAACGTCGCTGGTAAAGGCCCAGAGACATCTAAGTTACAAACAGCATTGTATATATATCTAAACAAACATCTTTCGTCTTTTTTTATTTCAAAAAAATAATTCTGAGAAATCCGTTTCAGACTAGATTAGATTGTGTTCCAACTAAACTATAACGTCCCACAAACTAACGTCCTACAAACGTTATAAGCGCTATAAATAGCGCTTACCATAAGACGAGGTTACTTTGTGACAGATTTTAAGTTTATTTTTCCTCTGCCAGCCGATCAGTTTTAAAAGCAGCCCAAAACGAAGTATTGCAAAACATTGGTTCATCCTTTCCTAATGTAGTAATGCATTGCTCTAACCCTGATCTTTAATTACCATTGAGAAATTAAATGCGTCACAAAGTTTCCCCGCCGAGTGGGGCTACTTTGTGACATCTGTGTTTTCGCCTTGAAATCCAAGAGGAGAAATTACTTGACACAAAGTTAGATAGTAAAAACCTTATTCAAAGCTTGAGACACAATTATATATACCTATTACCAAAATTGGATAGCCTTATCTATATATTTGACATCAAAGAGACCTCGGGTGCCCAGGGCAACCATCAGTTCTCTAAGAAGATGTGGAAATTCGTCTTTCGGCACATTCTGCTCCTTCGGGTAGTTTTTTTCCAGATAGTCAACACTTCTCTCTGTCCAATGGCATTTAGAGGACGGGAAAATGCAACATCGAGCGGCTGGAGTAGGTGGGTCGACTTTGTGAGTTATTTTGTAACATTGTCAATGTGTAGCAAAGTAACCCCGTTACCATTCTATATTTACGTATGTTCTCATATCTCTCTGAAATATCACTACACAAAAGTTATATTGTTCCACAATCTAACTAACATATTGACAATAAAAAATAATTACCTGTGGTAGTTGGTTGTATAAGGTGTTAGCCTTCAGTACATAAAGTTTCCCAAGTTTGGGTCAATACCTTGACAATAGGTTTGAACAATACACTGGCCAGCGAACACAAATTGCGTGCAGAAGTTTCGGATACTGGCCACTAGATGTCTCTGTATGTCGGACAAGCTGTTGACGCTGTTCTTTGCCTACCCGGTATCACGGGCGCGGCGCAAGATACGATATACGATAATATGAACTTAAAACTAACTGAATCTGGCAACTACAGGAACTTTTATGGTGGAACACGTTTTGTTGTGATGCGCGTTGTATTGATTTTACGAAAATAAAAGTTTATTTGACCTACAAATGGAATAGAATGCATGTTCAAGTCTAAGTGTATCTTATGTGTTGCATAATCCGGAATTTCTCCTCCTTCATACATTTCCAAAACAGGAGATTAAGAAGATTTTTACGTTTACTCTAATTTAAACATACATAATTGAAGTGTTTGTGAGTAAACTAATGAGCTAATCGCTGAAATGCACTTCGGAACTCGGGTGAACATTTGTTATCTCGTCACGACTTAATGGAATCAGTGAGGAGAAGTACTTAATTAAAAAATTAAACGCACGTATTCTGATTCAAATCTTCGTTCGTCAACAAATTTATTTCAGCGAATCCATCCGTTGAATTGAGTGCAAAATTAAGTTACGAATTTAAATGTCTGACTAGCATTTTAAGTCTCTAAACGTACAAGAATTTCTGAATTGTATGGGATATAGCATAAAATTAATGTTTAAATATTGAACTAATTTTCTTCATTAGAATGATCATTGGGAGGCTACTTGGAGCAGATTTTACAACTGTAAAACAGGCGTTTATCGAGGGCAATTGCCCCCCAAAAAAGCCTGGCATATTTTTTCATAGCCTAAAATTATATACCGCACAAAAGCTTGTCTCACGATACGACACATGTCTCAATAAATATGGCCGACTATGTAGAAAAGAAGAGTAATATACGTTTTAACATTTGGCAGTGAAAATCTTTCAGAAAATGATTTGTAATTTTTTACACCCAATAGGTTCTTACTTTCTAGATACGCCTCGTATATTTCATTTTCTACGTGAAATAGATTCATTACATTTTTTTCTCTTAAGATGGGTGGCTAAATTTCATTTACTGTATCGTCTTTTTACATAAAATAGAGATTTTTTATGCGAAAAGGCCAGCAAATACAGGCACACGGTAAAACGAAAAAAGGGCATATAAAAAGTTTAAATATGTAAGATGCGGGTATATCACAAAATAATGAGGGAATATAATCATGAATTTTTAAAAAATGCATAATCAATGCAGAAATTGAAACTGTTGAAAAAAAATGTTTAAAAAAAATTGAATTGGTGCAAGCTGAATTAAAATATTTTTATACAGTTTGCTGTCTGTTGCGAGAAATACTGAAGAACAAAAAGTTAATAATTAAAGAAAATTGCATAAATTTATCTATATGAAAAAAACTGATCTAAAACTAAGCCACCAGAGACTTCATAATGTTAATTAAGAAAGAAGAACTATGGTCATATAAACATATTAATTCAGTGGTAAATATACACATGTCTGAAGAACTGAAAAATACTAATTTCAATTATTTTGGCTTTAACGATTATTTCAGACAAAAATGTTACATAAGCATTAAATTTATTCTTTTTGCTTAGACTTTTTATTTGGAAGCTAATGCGGAAAATAAAAGGAAAAAAACAAAAGAGCCTAATGATTTCTTTTTAAATGCTTTCGTAAAAGAAAAGGCCTTTGTATAAAACCAGAATAAAAATAAACTCTAGAACTAAATGGAAGGTTCATTATAGTTTTATATCCTTTTTATTTAACGTTTGCTCTTTTATCATCAATAAGTACGTAATTACAAAATCTTTTATAAGTTGATAGTGTCTGAAATTTGATAGAATATTTATATTTAAAAAGATAGATGTGCGATATCTACATTGATATTAATTCGTTTTAGAAACGATTAAGAACGTCTTAAACCGATATCTTCATGTCTTAGGGCCGGATTCAGGCTTCAAAATTCACAAATGAGCGATCTGTAAGAAAAAGATTTCCGGAATGCGCACACTTTAAATGATAATTTTGTTTAGGTCAATGTTTCTTAAGGGTATACAAAATGTTAAACCCGTGAAACTAAAGGTTAAGTTAGATTCCGACCCTTATTTCGTTTAACAATATTGCATACAGCGCCATTCCCCCCCCCCTGGTGGTGAGTTTTTGAACTTTTTTTTCTTTGACAGAAAAGAAATTCCCATGACCTCCTTCAAACTATTACCAAGTTTGATAACATTTGGTCCAGTAGTTTTCCTTTTATGACCATTTCAAAGTGAAACTTTAATCATAACCACCATATATATATATATATATACAGTGTGTTGCCAAATTATTAGGGACACCTTGAAAATTAGACAATTCCATTGTTATTTGCAAAAATGATTAAAAATTGAGGGTTAGAGATAATGTAATTTATTTTAGTTGCGTAGAGTGTTTAATTTAGAACACGAAAAGAGCATGTTTGTTATTAATATGTATTTATTTTATCTTAAACAGTCATTTGGAAAAAATTTGGTAAAAAGCTTAATATTTTGTAATGCCACCCTTTGCCGAAATTACGGCTTCGAGACGTCGAGGCATGCTCTCAATGCATGTTTTTGCATTTTCTTTCAGTTTTGGACAATGATTCCATATGTGTATCAGCTTTTTGATGAGTTGTCGCTTGTTAGTGATCAGTTCCGTCGCTATTTTCCTTTTTGTCAGCTCCCATATGTTTTCGATCGGGTTCAAATCGGGTGAATTGCCTGGCCAGGGTAAAACTCTGACATTATTTTGAGCCAGGAAGGCTGTTACACTTCTGGCTTTATGACAGGAGGCTGAGTCGTGCATAAATACGTACTCCTCATCATCAGGGATCCATTCATCGACTTGAGGCAACAGGCGATTTTCCAGGACTTGTTTGTACTGGTCTTACCTCATTGTCCCTTGGACGAAGTATAGGCGCCCCATTCATTTCTTTGATATCACAGACCACACCATAATACTTAATGGGTGTTTTACACTCTCCACGAGGCACTCAGGATGAAATTTCTCTCCGGAGCGACGTCGCACAAATGCGCTTTTATCAGCCAAAATTTGGAAAGTTGACTCGTCGGAGAAGCAGACCTGTAAAATACTAAAATAAACCTCCAAAACTCTTTGCGTAGGAATATTTCACAATAAGAAATCGTATTTACTCGACTCCAGTCCTCAAGTGTCATATTCTTGTGTACTCGAGCCCATAAAAGTCGCTTTTTCTTCATTGCTTCAGTCAGGCGTGGTTTTTTGGTTGGGCGATGACCCATCAGGTTCCATTCAGCCAATCTCCTCTGGACTGTCCTTTTGGAGACTTTGATCCCTTCGTCATTGATCATAGTGGTGAGACGAGACACACTCTGTTTCCGATTTTCGAGACAGGCATCCCTTATCTTGCGGTCACTACGACAGGTGGCAATGCGTTTTCTTCCACTTTTCCCTATACGGTCCGTTTCCAATTCCACATTATTGTCGATTTTTTTCTTAATCCGGTTAACCACTGATTTAGAAACACCGGCAATCGATGCTATCTGTCTTTGGGAATGTGTTGTGTTTAACAGAAGCGTCTTTATTTCAGTACATTTACTAGGGGAAATGTCTGAAGCTTTTCCCATGCTGAAAAATCCAACAGTGACATTTTTAAGGATTAAAGCAAAATAAAACAAAAATATTGACTGCAAAAATAACAAAAATAATACCGTATTAAACAAAACTTGTAAAAATAATACAATATTAAACAAAACTTACAAAAATAATGCAATAGTAAACACAACTTACATTTCTGTTTTTTCTGTTGAAACAGCACGAATTACCCACAGTCGAACAAACGCTTTCACCTGCTCCAGAATAATGCACGCAGGTGTTGCCACTTTTTAAATAGTATTTATAATGTTGCCAGCAATACATAACAAATGATAAAATTCATGGGAATAATTATTTTTGGTAATAAGATACATTTAATGTCGAAATTTCAGAAATTGCGTAGTGTCCCTAATAATTTGGCAACCCACTGTACATATATATATATATATATATATATATATATATATATATATATATATATATATATATATATATATATATATATATATATATATATATGAGACAAGAAGCTTATTAATTACCGGCTCGTGACATGGTGTCTTATATCACGTTACTCCATCTTAACTTTTTCCGTAAATAATTATTCTAATAGCAGTTAGTGAATAAAGGCCTGTGGCAAAGAACTACAATTTAAATACACCTAAGAATTTATTTTCGAATGTTAACTACCTCAATTCAAATCATCTCAAGCCTCGCGAATTAAATTTAAATGGACGACACGCAAAGTTTAACCACCTAAAAAGTGGAGTCAAGGGTGTTAGGCAACAAAAAAACAAAAAAGAAATGAATCTCTGAAATTCACATTATTTTTATACTACCAAATTATAAACGCATCATAAATTTTATATCATCCTAATCAATAGAACCAAGAATACACAATATGAGATTATAAAAATATATGAGAAAAAGTAAATTAGATTTTAAATGTATGGAATCAAATTATCAACTTTCAAATTTATTTACAATACTCAAACAATTTCCTTTCTCAATTTTATTATTATGCACTTTTCATAATTGTTCAATGACCAACTTAAAACGTTAATCCATATGAATTGAGGAGACATGCGAAAAAGGCTCATGCCTGGTCAAACATTAAATCATTCTCAATAATTGACAAAATATGTTAAAATACCTCACACTTTTCAATATTCTAACACAATCTTACCATTTCCAAGATTAAAATATTTCGTAAACCTTCACATCTTACATAACTGAAAATTAACCTACAAATTCCATACCTCACTTAATAAAAAATCACACAATATCAATAAAATTTATTTCAACACAATAAAATATTTAGCAACATAGGCCCTCCTCATTAATTTACCGGCAACCAAAAATATACACTATAAAAACACTTAGCATAATATTTATCAAAAATGTATAGCAAAAGTCAGGGTACCAAAATCAAAATCTGAACACACTTATAATAACTGTAAGATCAATGTAATTTAAAATAACACTTCATGAAAACAAGATATAAAACACAAAAATCATATACAAGGAATTAAAGAACATCATCAACTCAGGAGACCAGAATTTTCAGAAAATGTTTTTAATTGCTCATAATTTAACACATACTTTGCTTCCCCCCCTCCTCCCCAAGAATAAGAAGGATTAACAGTTTAGTTTCATCACATAACAATATTAAAGATCTTTCTACTGTCAAAATATTAATTAATAAATCTGGAAGCACAAAATAAGTCTATCACACTCAAAATTCTAACCAAAATCTTTGCAAAACAGTACACATAAATAGCAAATTTTAATTCAGAAGTTTAAAGCTCCACTGAAAAGTAAAAATATTCAATGCAAACCAATTGGGAAGTGCCATCAAAAAGTGCCCAAATCCTCCTAGTTGTACCAAAGTTTACACATTCTTCCTTGAACAGGGGTAGGTAACATGAGTTTTAAAATTTATGGGTTTATTGCTCCCAAAATTATACTGAATTTATTTTAAATTCTCACGTCACCTCCAAAAAACATTCCATTTTTACATCTAAACAAGGTAGCTTTTAAGGAAATCAGAAATCATAGACTCATTTCGTTCACAAAAATTAAATCATAAAGTTTTGCTTACCCTAATTTAGTTTATCCCTTCAAACAAAAAAAATTTAATTTCACCAATTTAATTATCCAGCACAAACAAATTTTATCTTCTTAACATCCTTCAATCCCGGTGTATTCCTCTGTCGAGCTGGTCCTAAGCGCGATGGATTGTTTGTATTCATCGTAATATATTTTTAGTGTCATAACACTCACTTTACAGAATTCCGCAATGTTGATGCCCGTCAAATGCACATACACAGCACCACCGTTTTTAAAAGCACAAAAATCACGCTGCTTGTTGCGTCGGGAAATAAACATAACTTCCTTGTCTCAAGCTCTCACGGCACGACACAAATATTAGCTGAATTCTCTGGGAGATTGTACCCAGACCGAAGAAATAAAGATTGCAGCTGAATATATTTCGATGTTTCGCGACACCGGAAAAAAAACACTTTGATGAAACACACGATGTCCGCGATGATAAAGATGAATCACATCCTGGTGGTCGACAAATCGTCGTGGAAAAATGGCAAACAGCAGGCAAATCGATGTAAATCCACACTTTGAAGTTGAAGAACATCATCTTAGTATAATGTAATCCGGAACTGGAACTCGGTGTCGGCAGTCGTTGTCACTGGTATTAGTACGAAGAAAATTTGCAGCTTCAAAGAAAAATCTTAACTCCTTTCCGGAATTTTTTTCCCGCCAATGGTCAACGCAATCACGAGGAGAGAGATGAAAACTTGGACAAATTTACAAATTTTAACTTTTAATTTAAATTTAAAACGGTTGTGGGGTAAATTCTTTCCCTCGCGTGATCCCTAAAATGTTGCGCGGCTTATCACAAGAAGGTTATTAATTACCGGCTTGTGACATGGTGTCTTATATCACGTTACTCCATCTTAACTTTTTCCCTAAATAATTATTCTGATAGCAGTCAGTGAATAAAGGTCTGTGGCAAAGAACTACAATTTAAATGCATCTAAGAATTTATTTTCGAATGTTAACTACCTCAATTCAAATCATCTCAAGCCTCGCGATGCGTGACCATCCCCGATCGAAATCTATCCCTCTCTGCTTAAAAACTCTTTGTTTCAAACCGTCTAATGCTATTGCGCATGCTCGTGACGTCTGTGCCGGTGATGAGGCCCAGGTGGATTTATAGCTGTCAATCAAATCCAACCCTGTAATCTATTTTCTCTGCGATGCTTTTATCCCGATATCTCGTAAATTAATAGTATTTAATTCTAGAAATTTGATTATTCTGAAGCCCCCTGTAAATTGTTTAATTATTATTCTTTTTCTAATTAATTCTTAACATATATATATATATATATATATATATATATATATAGTAAGAAATTGAAAATATCTTTATATACCTTACAAAATATTCTTTTATAAAAATCCTCCCATAAATTTGAGGTGCGTCTGATGGTTCGAAAAATACGGTCATTCAGATTCGAAGACCATGTGATGAGTACCGTTTCCTGTTCTCTCAAAGATAGTGTTGATTATGCCTCCTTAGTGTTGATCATGCCGTGAATAACAAATAATATCTTTTGCCGTGTACTATATCTGTATTAAGAGTATGAGACTATTAAAGGCTTCTTTCAAAGAGATCTTGTGAGAAATATTCGTGTTCAAAAAATTTCTACCACCTCAGACATAACAGTATACGTAAAAAATATAAAATACTCAACAAACCTCTCTCTTACCGATCCATTTATTTTACCAGCTTCTTGCACTCACACTTTTATTAATTAGCATTTCCCCCAGTAAGATAGCTCGATTTAACTGACAAGACAGCTATCAATACCAATTACACTTAATGCTTTCAGAAAACGATCGATTACCGTAATTTTGTCGTTTACGTAACTGCAGATAATTGATTCCCTTCTAATTGCCATTCTTATTTATTTTTGGATCGCAATCAATTAATAGGGTGTAACTTTAGCCCTCAATGACTATATTTTCTTATCTGATTTTCACGTTTACACAAGAGCTTGTTGTTCATAATAAATTTTTAATTTATTTTATTTTCCTTTAATCTCTGATGTAAAGAAATACAAAACGTGGTTTTAGCATATTACTGTTTTTACACGTAGGATTACGATCCTCCATAACGGTCCTCCGCAAAGAAAAATTTTACACGCTAAAACCGTCTGTGGTTACGTTAGTCTTTAAGCTTCCATTAGTTCCAGATGTCAAAAATTAAAAAGGGATGCTTTTTTTTTATCTTTTTCCAATTTTATTAAGATCAGTAAAAAAGTATTGCGCGTGTTTGCAAGATACTTAGGAATTTTTAAAAAAGTTGCTATTTTTCTGTTAGTTTGAAATAGCCAAAAAGCAAAAAATCTGAAGTATTTAGTGAATTATCAATAAAATTTCGACCATACGTCATGGTTAATTGTTATCAATTTATAACATAATTCTTAAATTTAATTCTCCAATGATTAGCAATAGCAGGTTTAGCAGTAGCTATTAAAAATCTACATTTCTCAGGACGGTAAATATTTTTACTTCATCCTCTGTCTTTCCCTCAAATAAACAGTTCAGGACGTAACAAATACAAAGAGAATGTCTAATCCTGGGGCCTGCGTTATGGTGACTAGAACTTAAGTAAAAAAAAGCTAAATGCTCGAATTTTGAACTAGTATCCATATGTACACGAACAGAATCTCAGTCATGTCAGTTGCTCTCTGTCAATCGCATTATTCGTAAGATTTAGAAGGAAAAATTATAAAATCCTAATGAAAATTGTCTAAATCGGGGAATTTTCACCTTAGCATTTTCAAGTAAGTAGTTGAAAGATAATTCATTCCGGGTATCCATCGAGACTATATTTATAATTACAGCATTCGAAGGCAAAGAGTTTAAAAGGGCTTCTAATAAAAAAAACCTAATAACACTTAATCTTGATTATCACTCTTATCATTCCAAAGACAATATTTCACCTGTATAGTCTCTAAACTTAAATATGTTGGGATAAAATTTAACACTGCAATCATGGAACTTCAAATAATGAACGGTTTTATGTTTAATTTATTTTTCGAGAAGGTTGGGGGTTAACGCGAGCCTCAATAATAAAACATAAATCAATAATAAAACATAAATCAATAATAAAACATAAATCAATAATAATCAATAATAAAACATAATACTGCATTAAATTCCCTACTAATAAAAATTCAAGCTGACAACTTCCTCATTGTTTTAGCCTTTCTAAATTTTTAAATTTTGATATATCGTCATTCATTACAGTTTCCAACCATTTGGCTCCCTTGGTCGTTGATATAGTAAATTTAAGTTCCCTCTTATGGGAGACGCCGGACGATGGCCAAATGGCTAAGGCGCTGGCACTTGTAGCCGTTCGGAATCAGCTTTAAGCAGTAGGTTTTGGTCTAAAGAGCCCTTGTGTAGCAAAAATTGACCAAAGCGCTCTAAACCAAACCAAACCAACCCTGATATGGGAGCGGTTTCTACAGAGGCTGTTCACACATTTTTTAGACGATGTATATTGTATTCACAAAACTAAATTACATAAAATTCTTGTGTTTTAAATGTTCAATTTGACATCCCTTATTCTGAACTATCTTTCGACACCGCAATTTCCAGGATAATGTCTTTTGAAGTGTCAGAAGAGGTATTCTATCCCATTCCTCCTGAACAGCTTTCCAGAGTACTGTAAGGGTTTTGGGACGACGTTTGGATAATGCAGATTTTAAAAGTCCGAAAGCACAAAAATCCATAGGTGATACATCGGGAGATTTAGTAGGGATATCAGTGAAGGGTATGGCCCTGATACCAGTTTTTTGTTCAATTTCTTTTAGGAAATTTGCAGTGGATTTTGATGTGTGACTGCTAGCTTTGTCCTGATGGAGTCTCACAGATTGATGGCACTGTGGGTAAAGCGATGGTATTTCATTCAGAAAAATTGGCGATAAAATATGTTCCTGATAGTATTTGGAGTTAATCTTGACATTTTTTTCCATTCTCTTCATTTTTAACTTGCCATTATAAGAAAAACCAGCAACAATCATGAATCCCTTAGAAAAACTTTCTTTCGTTTCTTTGAACCATGTACTTAAATTTTTTTCTCCCCTTTTATGATAATAAATGGTTCTTTTTTTGTTGCAATCATTTAAATACACCCATGATTCATCTATTGTGACAATTGTTTTCCATTTTTCTTTGGATAAGTGTTTCTCATATAGAATTCTGCAGCGTGTCCTGCGTTCAGCGATATGATTTGGAAAAAGACGATGCACATTGCGTTTTTTCGCTTTCTTAAGATTTAAATCAACGTTTATCATTTTGTTTACAGTGGACACCGAGCATTTCAATGATTTTGCAACTGTCCTTTGACTAGGGGGATTTTCTTTTAACATTAAACAACGTACCTTTGCAATAATCGAAGATGTCCGTTTTTTCCTTGGATACTTGTTTGGAATTTTTGACCCCACTTGAGGCTCCAATTTGACGTTTTTTTCCTTTCTTGTTGACGATATTACCTATCGACGCTTTAGATATCACAAAACCATGACTTTCACATCGTTTTTGGATAACGGAGTATGCATATTTCTCTTCGGAAAGAGCATAAATGTAGCCTTCGAATCACTGCCTTGTTAAAAACGCCATTTTTAATAAAAATAAAACTTTCAAGCCGCAGACGATAATTTTGACTTTTAAAAACATAGTACAATTGCAATTATTTCTTTTGCAGCAAACGATTTTTTATTACCGCTTACCAAAATCGTCTAAAAAATGTGCGAACAGCCTCTGTACTCCTTGGGAAAAAGCGTAAGGTAACTTCCTCAAAAATCTGGTTATTTTCCATTTTCATTTTAATTTTATTCTTCGTATACCCTACGATACGTTTAATTGCAATACCATGATTCCTGAAGGTCTATGAAGACGCATGCTACCAAAAACACTGCCGAAATCTCGTGAAACAATCAAGTTTCTCGAGGCCTCGTTCCAAATTTCTCTTAGACAAACCATTTTTATCCACATATTAATAACCGTATTATATTTGTATATGTTAACAGATGTCAGCCAAAGGACATAAATTATATATTTAATATGGGCCCGAGATAGCTTAGTGCTAGCGCATCGGCTTTCGGTGCTGAGGGTGCTCGGATCGAATCTCGGACAAGGATCATTCAATACCTCCGTGTCTAGACTGGATACGGGCAAGTTAAATCCGTAGATCGGAAAGTCCTTGTATGAGGTCAGAGAAGGTGGGGGAGGTTTACGATCCCCCTAGATGTCGCTCCTGGGGGTGCTCGGTCAAAATTGAGGTGGCACCTGGCTCAGTCGGACTCTGACATTTGTGGTGCCATTATAAACCGGAGCTGCCCCCCTCATCTCGTTTTCCTATATGGACCTAGTCTGGAATACTTCCGGTCAGGAAGCATTAGAAACAACAACAACAACATATATTTTATATAATATCATGAAATTTTTTATTCTCTACGTTCCGCCGCATGAAAAATTTGCTGACATGATCCCAAGTGTTGTATTTATATAAATAGTTTATTTCCAGGCATTAAGGTACTAAAAATAAGCTTCCAATGTTAAAGTAACAGAAATATATTTTCTACGCATTTTTGTACAAATACTAATCTATATTGGTAACATAAAGATTGTTTCAACACCAGCTGTTTTAACTATTTGATTACCTATTGTTCACAGGTTATGAAGAATGCAATCTCAAAAAGTTTACTTTCCAACATAGCTAAAAATGAATTGATATTGACATAACAATTGGTCAACACCAACTGTTTAACATTTTGATTACCTATTCTTCACGGGCTACGAGTAGAGTTCTAGCTTATTGAATTTACTTTGAAAGATAATTAAAAACGTTTAGGTTTCGTTGAGGCGTGCCCTGATATTGACAAAACATGATTTATTCTCAAAACAAACTTCTTTCTACGGATTCCGGGCTTACAAATATGTCGTTTCTTGGCGCATTTTTTTTTTGTTCTATTGTATTGCTGTCAATAAAAATTAAAGTTTTAGGACTATATAAATGGCAAAATTAAATTTACAATGGAAATATCGATATTGAATATCTGGTCTGATTTTAATAATATATTCATTTCCATGCGCTCTCTATGGTTTCAATAAGAGAAGAAATAAGTATTTTCTAATTTTTTCAGGTATATACATACGAATTCATTACAATGCGCAACTCACGGACAATGTCTGATTAATTAAAAACCCCGCCGAAAACGGTAGACTTCATTTTTGCTTCAAAAGAAAGGTTAATATACGATTTCCAGTCTTTACGACCAATTTCTTTAATATTGCATTAAAAATGCATCAGCTGTTCTCTAATGAATAATATCTTGCATAACTTATATGTTATGCAAGAATGTAAAACACCTGACTTTTGCAAAAAATGTACACTGTAAAACTGAAAGATGTTATCATTCCTTCTCAGGAAGAAAGAAACCAGAATGCAATGAAATGCTTGAAATCATTTCGCATCCCCCTAATATAAAAAATTTTTATAAGACCTCAAAAATTTCTTAATTGATTATTACTTTTACCAGTTGAGGAAAAGGACGAGTTAAGTTACGATAAGAAAAAAACGGATTTTCCATGATCAAAGAATGTTAATACAAACGCCCTTTAAATTTTTATAGTTTCTCAAGTGTCAAAAGCACAATGTGCATTGTTTTTAAATAGAATTAATATTTTTCCCTTGAGCCTTGGAGCTAAAATTCTTAATTCATATTAAAAAGCGAATCCTGAAATGAACTGTTTAGTTATTTATTCTTTATTGCTGTTATTTTTTATCTTTTTAAACAGTTATTGGAAGGTTATTTAACTTCTATTTCAATTTCATACCGTCATTATTTTTGCGTTACTTACCAAAATTAACTCTAAATTTATGCTTTTTTTAACGCTACACAAAAATATCTTTTCAACGTATGATTTAGGGAAAAGGAAATCAACTAATGTAGCGCTCGTAAACAGCTGCTCTAAAAGCGAGGGAAAAAAAAAGAATTGTTAATAGGCTTTCAAAAATGTCCCTTTTTCAATGCATATGTATTACTAGCTGAATACTCGTGCTTCGCTACGGAGTACATTCAAATTAAATACAACGGTCAATGTATGCAATTAATGCCAAAGAAACAAAAAGATATATTTATAAAAATGTCGTTACGGATATTTTTATAGACAAAATAATGTAGATGAAAACATTCAAATTAAATACAACGGCCAATGGATGCAATTAATTAGCATGTTTGATATCCATAAAACATACTCATTTGAGTTAAATTCATAAAAAACTTCCATCTCAATGAGTCTAGCGGTTAAATTTTATGTTTTACTGTATTTAAATTTTTTTGTCAATTTATTTCGTTGTTATGCACGTGACGCAAAATTAATTTAAAGTATTACAAATAAACCACGTGATCAGCATTTAATAAATTAAATTCTAATAATTAATCTTTCAAAATTCAAAAATCAGAAAATGGAGGTAAGGATTCGAAAAAGATTTCATTTTAAAGGAATTTTTATGATCTTTCTCGTGAAATAAATTTTATAACCCTCAGATTATTATTTTAAATGCAAACTTTAAAAAGTTTCAAAAACAGCTTAAAAATTTAATTTTAAAAAATCTAAGAAGATTTTTTTTAAATCTTTCTTAGTGCACCCCTATACTATAAAAAGAATCGTGATGCGAAATTTCAGCCCTTTAGGTCCAGCGGTTTGGTCTGTGCGTTATCTGACAGTCAGCCAGTCAGTCAGTTATGGAACTGTTTTATATATATAGATTACCATACGATATGTATTATTTTCAATGGATATGTATTATTGGCAAATGACGTTTTCAAGATATAATTCTCAACAGGTATTATAACGTTATTAAAAATAGAGACATTAAAAGGAAATAACTCTTAGTGTAAGCAATTATGCCCGTCTTATAAGTAGTTGCACATGTTTATTAAAATTGCTGAAAGACAGGTGAAAAGCAATCCTCCAGGAATACGTGAATTTAAAAAAAAATAGATTAAAATAATTACAAGATAAAAGTAACTTTTTATATACCATGTTTTTAAATTTTCTGTTGAATCATATAAACTTGACAATTCTATGTATTAATAAATACTGTTTAAAATTTTTTTGATGAATTATCCCATCAACTTGAAAGAAAATGAAGTTGATTGGAAGTTAACTTGCGTTTAACTTTTCGTTCCCGTCCCGGTCGATAGATGGCTGCACCAGTCTACAAAACAAAATTAACTGAAAAGGAATTCAAAACTGCTTAAAGATAGCTAAAAGTATTAAATAATGCATTGCCATCGTGTTCTGAGCTATTCTAAAAGTTTTAAATGTCTAGCTAGTCAGGAAGTTAGTTAAAAATCGATTGCAAGATTTGTACTGGACAAACACACACACAAACAAGAAATAGAGTTAATAAAAACATGGTGAAAATTAGAGGAGAGAAAAATATAAAGGAAGAAAATGTCAGCGGACGGAAGCATACAGAGAAGACAGCATAGAGTCCAAAGAGAGCCTACCAGGAGAGCGACGTCGCTTGAGCTTGATACTGCTCCATACAAATATTCATTGTATATAGGCTTGTGATAAATTAATATTTGTAAAATTAAAAGTTGAAATTTATTTCGCCTGCACTGTTTTGCTTCTAAAAATGAGAGGAACAGTAAAAAAGATCTAAGGCCCGGACGAACATTATAATGGGAATTTATAAGCGCTTTATTCCCCATTTGTATATACCCTTGACTTTAATCCAATTTGCCCGTCTTATCATGGGTAGCATTTACTTTTCCTTCATTATAGTTAAATGTGAGGGAAACACAGTATGGTATCTGTAATCTTTTAATTCTTTCAAAACCCGTATGCTACAGGGATTTGAAGACAACTTTTGTGTGGAAAATAGTTTTCCAGGCATTAAGGCTGCTGTGTACTAACCCTATTGGATTCGCTCACCTCAATGTTAACCTATGGAGAAACATTTGAGTTTATCACCTCGGACCCCCAGGCCATAAAAAGCCCATTGTCCATGATACACCTGAAGTCCAGTCACTACGTAGCAAGAGCCTGAATACGCAGTAGAGGGTTAATTTCCCAAGTTCGGATGCATTTTCAATTTCTGTGGGACTGGAGGATGCCGGACAAGCAGTCCAGATCTGTCATCCACTCAACGCACCCCCAGCCCCCTAACCTATGGAGAAAAGTTTGGTCTAAAGAGCCCTTGTGTAGCAAAAATTGACCAAAGCGCTCCAAACCAAACCAAACCAACCCTGATATGGGAGCGGTTTCTGCTCCTTGGGAAAAAGCGTAAGGTAACTTCATCAAAAATCTTGCAGCTTCATAAATGTTAGTAATCCAGTAAAAATGGCATTTTCAGATAGCCTCAACTTTTCTGCACCTCGCAACAGGATTCATTTTATAAATTTCCAAGGGATTTTAGGAACATTTAAAACATACTATACCCGATTCTTTCCTCGAAAAATTTTAATTTTAAAAAATTATTTATATTTTTTGTAAATGAAAAATGCCCTAAGGTAAAAATTTCTTTCTGTATTACGGAGTATATATTTTTTTTAATCTTTCAATCCAAGTCTGCAATCCTTGAACACATTTCCTCCATAGGTTAACATTGAGGTGAGCGAATCCAATAGGATTAATGCACAGCAGCTTTAGGAGAAAGGCTGTTTCTTTTTCCATAAAATTCGGACTTTAAAAGTTTATTCTTTCCCCAGAAGTCTTAATATTATAAAAGCCACATCGATCACCTGTTTTTTTTCTTTTCGGAATAATCTTTCAAGTGTGTTTTTACCTGTTAAACATAGCAGAACCATATATCAAGTAAAATTCGTAGATTAAACTTTTATGACGTATTATCAAATGTCGAATATCCTCGAATTGAGACCGATTCATCTTTGAAGCATCTGACGTTCCCATACACATGTCGGATATTTTGATGAATGGATAAGAAGAAAAAAAGTCGATCCATCATGGTGGTTGCTCTGTTCAAAGAAGTTTCAATTTATTTATTCAAGGAAAGGGTTGCTCTTCTGCACTTTCTTCTCTTAGAGGAGTTGTGAATTCACGATTATTTATTTGAAAAATTTATAACTATTTCAATGGAAAGTTTACTATATCATAAACTTTATCCTTTAGATGGAAATTTTTGTTGTTACAGTGGCACTCAAACACTGACACACTATACTGACGACATTGGCGAACATTGGCGAACAGTTTGGAAATTAATGAAAAAAAATCAGAAAAGAAAAAAATATCGCAGCAAACTTTAATTAAAAATATGGGCAGGCAGCATCTTCCGTCGTTGGAGTAAAATAAAAAATTAATATCTTGTTAAACAGAAATTTATTTTCTATAGATTTTATTCTCTATAGCGTGGTGGAGAATATAAGAGATGGTAATCAGTTAATAGATTTCCCTTACTAGGGAAGTGTAGTGGTTAGGACGTTGACATCGAAGTCCACAGGTAGTTGGTACTATTCCTGCTCCTGGAAGACAGTCGTTACTAAGTAATCATTGCCCTTTATAGACATTTTTATGTAAAATAAAAGGGGATCCTCAAAATTTCTGAAGAAACACTCGAAATCTAAAATGTCTTCCTACGCTAATTAAAAAAATAAAGTCCCTCTAAGAATTTTTTCACCAAGTATTGAAAGATAATTATTCCCTCAGAATTTTATAAAAGTGTGGCAGCTTTAGACACTCCATGTTAGAAAAAGCATTTAAGCACCATCACACTGTACGTGTAAATCGCTAATTGATCAGATTTAGTTGCTCGTAGATAAGATGAAACTACCACTTGAGCAATCCGAAGGCTTTCATCTCATCATAATCACGTGGCACACAGATTCAAGTGATTTTTGATGCAGTGAGATATTACATAAGGATTAGATCCATGCGCAGGACAATAAGGCAACTAATTATCCTAAGTGATAGGTTGCGAAAACAATAAAGCCATGGTAGACCACCAATAATGCCACCTTGAAACTGAACTTGTTCAATGATTCGATGTGAATGGAAATAATCTACAAATAAACCATCAAGGGACAACAAAATAGGACATCTTTTAAGTTCTAATGTTCATTGACTAAATCAAATTATTGCTTCTGGGTGTGGTGACAGCCACAGAAAAATGTACTTAATGCATTTCTACTCAATACGGCCGTTTAATGATGTGCATTGCAGACAGTTCAATTCCAGCTATTCAATAGCAGTATTGATGCGTGCTTTCCTAGATTCAGCAAGATGATTCGCCTGTCTTACAATAACTGTAGGAAAAACGAGTACTGAAAAACCGAGCCTACAGTCTTTACTTGACCAAGTCAAAACACTGATCTCAACTGTATGAAAACATCTATGAAATACACTGAAGTGCCACTGAATTAGGGATAGCAAAGCCTATGCAAATTGTGTAGCGCTGCGCATCATATATGCGCAAGTGAGGCCGCTGTGGTAACTGCATATATAGCTCGTACTGTGGTTGTTCTGAATTAGTTGTTGGAATTGCCAGTATGGGTAAACTGCCTGATTTAGACGCCTTCGATCGCGGACAAATCGTAGGTGCGCGACGCATGGGCCATTCAATTTCCGAAATCGTCAGACAGCTAGGATTTTCAAGGTCGACAGTGTCAAGAGTATACCAAGAATACATGGATGGTGGAAAAAAAACTAGCGATCGGGCAAACTGCAAAGGACAATTAGCCTTTACAGTGCGTGGTGAGAGACGGCTCAGGCGTATTGTACGTAGCCAGCGAAGCCAAACATTAGCTCAAATTACCACCCAGTTTAATGACGGTGCCAGTCGTACAGTCAGTAAACGGACTGTGCAACGCTCTCTTCACCGTATGGGTTTCGGGAGCCGTCGACCTACGAGAGTACCATTGCTCTATACTCGCCATCGGGCTGCACGTCTTGCCTGGGCAAGAGAGCACAGAGACTGGAGTGTAGAGGACTGGAAACGAGTAGCATGGAGTGATGAGTCTCGATTCCGACTACTTAACGCCGACGGGAGGCTGAGAATATGGCGTCAGGCTCATGAAGCCATGGATCCTGCATGCCTGGCTGGAACTGTACAAGGGCATGGTGGCTCAATCATGGTCTGGGGTATTTTTTCGTGGCACAGATTGGAATCTTTGGTGCGTGTACCAACCTCCCTCAATGCAATTCGGTACGTAGAGTTGCTGGGTGATCACCTCCATCCGTTTATGCTGCTCTGTTATCCGCACGGTAATGGAGTTTTCCAGCAAGACAACTGTACCTCTCACAAGTCCTGGTTGGCTACAGGCTGGTTGGATGAGCATTCCTCTGACTTCTCTGTCATGAATTGGCCACCTAGAAGCCCAGACTTAAATCCTATTGAGCATCTTTAGGATGTTTTGGAACAAGGCGTGAAAGGCCATCACACAGCACCAAAGAACCTTACTGAATTATGGACAGCTTTAGCCAATATTTGACAAGCCATTCTCGTGGAACGTTTCCAGAAACTTGTTGAATCTATGCCTCGTCGTGTGGCAGCCGTTATCAATGCCAGAGGAAGCCCAACTCGTTACTAGGTAGGTATCCCTAATTCAGTGGCACTTCAGTGTAGCTCATATCGGGATATCAAATTTCACGCTTCTAGACCGAATAAACTGTATCTTCTCAACGACCAATGTTGACTATGTCTTCCCATGGACTGTTGGAGTGCCAAGAAAAAGCATTGGCCATTGTGAAAAAAAAAGCTTGCGTACAGTTACCCACATTTCCATATCCGGCTTCTGGGTAATGATATAGATCTGGGTTCAAACACTGTCGAAACAAATCGTAGTGGCTTCCGACTGTTGAAAAGCCTTTTAATGTACCGGTAAACAATGCTTGACAAAACTCTAGAACAGAAAAAATATCAGCGACATTGAAGAAAATATTGTAAATAAATAAATAAATAAATAAATAAATATTTAAAATATGCAAAATTAATACCCTTCATCATCGGTCCCAAAAAGAAAAAGGTATAAATGGGAAAAATTGCGTTCAGAAAAAAGAATGCTGACCTCACTGTTGCACATAATTTGGGAGAGCACTCGTATCGATGTTAGGAGACTCGGGTTCAATCACCGGACTTGTCAGACAGTCATTAAAATGTTTATTCTGACCCCTAAATTACCATTGCTCTTTTAATGTGTCGGCCGTTGAAATGAATGAATTTACAGAAAGAAAAGTTCGTCAAAACAATATGTATGCAGCAGTAAACACCCCTAATACAAATCGATTTCTTTTAACAGCACATTACTTAACATGTCCTTATTAATTGTTGTTTCAGAAAAGATAACATACCTGCACTCATCTAGTGGAAGCCATCTCTAGAAGGCCATCAAATTCCATTAATTTCCTCTCTCAGAAAACGATCAGTTAAGAAGATTTTGTCGTTAACGCAACTTAAACTGATTGATTTCGTTCTCACAGCATTCTAGGCTTATGAAACGTGATCTTTTCTAAAGGAATTATTTTTACCCTCCGCTAGATTTCTTCTTTACCTTCAGATTTTTTGGCCTTTCCTTTAGTATAGTCTTCATTTGTCCAAAATTCTTTTTAATTTACTCGCGCAAGAAATTGAGAAGGCTGCTTATGTCAAAGAATGTTAATGATAACAAGGATTCAGTTCAACCCCTCCTGTAAGTTGGAGATGTTAATGTCGTTTTTTTATGCAATAACGGGAGAATTTTGTTCGTCATAAGAGAGATTTTTATTCAAGAAATATAAATAAGACCTACTTTATTGTCCTCAAAGTTTGAGAATAGAAAAAATAGCTCATCGAATGTATTTTATAAAAATTTTGGATGTACAGAATTAAATTTTATAATTTATTTTATAAAATTTTCCATTTTAATAGAAAAAGTTTTTCTCTTATCAAAATGTTAAAAAAAAACTTTTTTCTTTGATCTCCCCTTCTCATTTTGTTTGGAGAGTTTCCTTTTTTTTAGTACAATTAAAAAGCTAGACATGTCAGTTTTTATGCTTGTCGAGATGGAAGCAATTCTTAGCATTCAATTAGGTCGAGATGGTCAATTAGCTTGCCGGATGGTCAATGGAAGCAATGCCTAGCATTCGGCTTGGCATTGCTTCCATTGACCATAATCTAACCAGAATGATAAGCAAAACAATGACTCGCGAGGTCCAAAGCCTCTGACTACAAGAATGATGATATCTTTTTTTTTTTAATTTGAGCATTATAGAATAAGAAACTGATTGGAAACAATGGACATATTATTCCATTAGGGCATTTAAAATAAAATACTACTGACCAAAATAAGTAAATTGGGTTGCAGAAAAAAATTTAATTTGAGTGCTAAGGTTCAAAGTTAAATTAATTTGTTTCAAAAGTTCAAAGTTGTTCAGAAAATTACTTTTCTGTACTGACCAACCGGATTTTTGCACCAATCTTTGTGTATACTATACCAACTTTATATCAATCAATCACCATCAGAAATCTTTACACTAATCTTTGTACGCCGATCTCTGTGAATTCAAACATTCTCGATAAACGCTGTGATAGCTCAGCTGTTAGTCCAAGAATCATCGAACAGAGTGGTAAGGAAAGGCCGTTGCTCTCTGCAAAGTCTTTTAGTACGTTATGAAGTTGAAAATATTTTAAATTTGTTGTGACAGGGGCAGGGCTCCTCTCGGGGTCTTGACTGTTCACTCCTCTTGCCCGATGGTTGCTTAAAAGGCTGCTGTGTACTAACTCATTTGGATTCGCTCACCTCAAAGTTAACCTATAGAGAAAATGTGTCCAAGGATTGCAGACTTTGATTGAAAGATTTATTTTTAAAATTGTACTCCGTCATAGAGAAAACAATTTACCCCTTGGGGCATTTTTCGTTTAAAAAAATGCAAATAACATTTTAAGGTTTAAATTATTCGGGAAAAAAATCTGGTCTAGTGTGTTTGAAACGCTCCTAAATTCCTTTGGTGGGCGAAATTTATAAAATGAATCCTGTTGCGAGATACAGGAAAGTTCAGGCTATCTGAAAGTACTATTTTTATTGGATTATCAGCATTTATGAAGCTGTCAATAGTAGACACATTTTTTCCTTAGGTTAAAGTATGGTTGATACAACAGGCTACGTATTGTAAACAAATGAAACGCACGGTAGTGAAAGTAATGATTTGATAATAAATGAAATAATGAAGGTATATGTAACACATTGAACTGAATTGTAAGTACACATTGTAAGATGTTGTATAAGTAATATGTTGTATAAGGTACAAGAAAGCGTAGGGTGTATTATGAAACGGATCTGTTGTAAGTATAAAGACATAGAGGCATAAGCTGTATATAAAGTTATTGTACATATTGTACATAATGTTAATTGCATATTGTGTGTGCCGTTGTAGGTGGTATACAGTTGTTATGATAAAGAGCATGGTATTGTATAACTTGTATATGTAGAAATGTATATGTAGTATGTTGTATTTTAGCGTAAGCTGTATTTTGTAAAAACCTTTGCTTTCCGGTGTTGATAGAGATATTGGAAAATTTGTATTGATTTGAGCTGAAATGGTTGTTTTCCGGCCTGGAGGTGGGGACGTAAAGCCCTCGCCCCGGAGCCTGCAGGACCCGGCTGGGCTGGATTGCCGTCGAGGTGATTAGATTTCATTATTGAAGGGCCGTATATCCTTCGGGTGTGGACGGCGGTGATATTTCTCCATCGGTTAAACTTAATGTATTATGCACTGCTGATATTGTACTGCATGTTAGTAAGTACTGAGTATCTGCATTGTGAGTGGGCATTATTTATTTGATTCAAAGCATGTATTGAATATTTGTACTGTTGTGTAAACTGGCTGTGTATAGTAGTAATAATTGTAATACTGCACTCTGTTATGCTGTAGCAAATATGTAGTACTGTACCACTAGTGAGTGGAAATTGTTAGCCCATTTGGATTGTGTACTTTTTAACTTAAATAACAGGAAACGGGTTACTAACACACCCGTATTGGTAGTTAACTTTGGACAAATAATATAGACATTGAAAAGGTTAAAGTTTAAAGTTTTTGTACAGCTCCTGGACTGGTATTGCTGTGTTGTCAGTTAGAAGATATGATACGTTGATTTGGTTTTATTTGGCTGTATTTCGGCTTGGAGGTGCTTACGTGCTCATTTGGTGCGCTTTGCCTTCCGAACCAGCGTGTCCCGGCTGAGCGGTTTGTTGACGGGACGATGAGGCATCTGAATTTGTACCGTTTAAGCGAAAGCTGAGGTTGGTCTTAACCTTCGGATTTCTCCATAGGTTAATTAAATGGAAGAAATAGGAATTAGCTATAAACAAAAATTAACCGAAAATTTAAAAATATAATAGAGAAGCAGAGCTTGAAAGAATGGCAGAGTGAATGGGACAGTAGTGAGAAAGGTAGAAGAGTTCACGAGATCTACCCCGAGATCAAAGAGGATAGACTGTGCGGTGACTTAAGATTGAATCAATTTATTACGGGCCATAGATCAGTTGGTGATTACCAATTAAGATTCCATCAAATGGATCTACAGTGCCAATGTGGTTGGGAAGTCCAGAGAGTGGAACATTGTCTGTTCGATTGTCAGAAATTCAATAATTTGAGAATTAACCTGCCAAGATAAATAGAACAATGGGAGAGGAAATATTTTTATAATGATTATTGTAACAAATTTATAAGACAAATAGTTAGTATTCTGATGGATTATCATATACCTTTTTCGCACATAGATTAACTTATAAACAAACTGTAAGAATACTTATTCGAGTGACTTAGAATTGCCATAAAATAAAAATATAAATAAGTATTTTGAGAAATAGCAATGTCGTAATTGATAAGTAGGAAAAGTTTATGCAAAATAACAAATGTAAAGGTATACTTATTGTTGATATACTTTAACAAAGTAAATAATGTATGTTTTGCAAATGTAATATGTGTAGAAATGTACGCAAAACAGATAAAAAATAGTTTATTGAAAAAAAAAGAAATAGAAGCAAACTTGATGTAGTGGGCCGGGCGGTTGCATTTATTGGTGGCTTGGTGGCTCTGGACTAAAGTGGTGGATACCGGATGAAGAGGTCCTTGGTACGAGCCCAGATGTAAAAGTGATGAATAAAAAAAGTTTAAAATTAAGTAATTTAAAAGGGCAGTTAAAGTAATAAATAGGAGTAATAAAAGTTAGCAATTAGTATTACAGTTGTACGTTGAGCAGTTAAGGACTTAACTAAGTAAACACTTTTTAGATCGAATGACTGGATATAAAAAGGAAATACGAGAACAATGGCACTAAAATTAAAGTAGTGAATAAAATAATGAAAGATTATAAGATTGAACAGTTTACCGTAAAAATAAAATAAATTGTATATAAATATGATTGAGAATAAAGTGTATTAACTTTATTCTCAATTAAATAAAGATAAATTGAATAGTGAAATGTATTACAAAGGTAAAGTGTAGCAAACAATAAGAAAAAGATATGAATGCAAACGTATAATACTAATAGGATAGTGTTGACTGAGTAAGGTATCGTAAATAAATTTGTTATGTGTATTTAAAATGTAGTATTGTGTAGAAATATGAATGAAAGTTTAATTTGTAAAAGTATGCATATGTAAAATAAAAAGTATATAAATTAAAATGCAAAGTGTAAATTAATAATAAAAGTACAATGCAAAGTGTAAATTAATAATAAAATTAATAATGTAAGTACATAAAATGTAACAAAGTTTAAGATAGTAGTGTCTAGAAAAGTACAAATAATAGTAAGACATGTTGTATGTTTAATGTATAGTAACATTTAAAAGAAATGATTGTGCATTGGGTATATTATGATATACACTCTTAGAAGCGACGCACCATGGAGGAGTTATTCGAATGAGACGAAAATCGATAGATGTGATGTACATGTACAGAAAAACAAATGATTACAAGTTGAGAAAAATTGGATGATTTATTCAAGAGAAAGAGCTTCCCAAAGTGAAAAAGTCATTAACGTGTTGGTCCACCTCTGTCCAACAAGTTAAATATCGTGCCAAATTCTGTCCAATTGGCACGTTAGATCGTTAAAATCCCGGTCTGGTTGGAGGGCCTGCCTCTAATGCTCCAAACGTGATCAATGGGGGAGAGATCCGGCGACCTTGCTGGCCAAGTTAGCGTTGGGCAAGCATGAAGACAAGCAGTAGAAACTCTCGCCGTATGCGGGCGGGCATTATCTTGCTGAAATGTAAGCCCAGGATGGCGTGATATGAAGGGCAACACAACGGGGCGTAGAATATAGTCGACGTACCGCTGTGCTGTAAGGGTGCCGCGAATGACAACCAATGGGGGGTCTAGCAATGAAATGAAATGGCATCCCAGACCATCACTCCTGGTTGTCGGCCCGTATGGCGGAAGACAATAAGGTTGGTCACCCACCGCTGTCCAGAGCGTCTCCAGACACGTATTCGATGGTCGTCGGGGCTCAGTTCGAAGCGGGACTCATCACTGAATACAATTCTACTCTAGTCAGTGACATTCCAGGTCGAATGTGTCCGACATCACTACAAACGGGCTTGTCGGTATACAGAGGTCAATGGTAGTCGGCACAAGGGGCCTTGTGAGCTCAGCCCGCTTCCTCTCAGCCGCCTATGAATGGTCCTTGCCGTCACTGAAGCACCAGTTGCACGTACGATCGATGATAATGATGAATCTGGGGCTGTGAGTGCCGCTCTGACGATTGCTCGGTCCTCACGTTCTGTCGTTTCTCTAGGCCGATAGCTTCCTTCTTCATGCTGTGTTCGGCTATGGTTCCTCCATTCCTGAATAATAAGGGCATCGCTCCTATCAAATGTCAAGTGATTCGCCGATTAGATCAACCGGTTTCTTTGATCCCAACTACACGTCCTCTCTCAAATGCTAATATCTTGCATGACCCCATATTGTTCGCGCACCTGTATGCGCGGCATAGTTACTGTCTAGCTGAGTACACGGAATGAAATTCGCAAAGAATGGAATCGAAATTTCTCCTCTTTAATATCCTGCCATTTTGTGCAGTTAAGATGCGATGCAGTGCCACATGTTCATTCATTGGCCGCCAAACTTTAAAATTTTGCATTTTCTGTCGAAACCTGTATGCATATAAATTTGGGTCCAGTTTCCATTACCCCTTCTTGGTACTTTTTTTTGTCTAAGAATATAGTTTATAGCATATTGCATTATACCGTGTGGGCAAAAAGTCCATACAAATATTAAAAAAAATTCATAAAAGCCGAAAAAATAACCAAAATAAAAAGGTTTGCAGGGTTAACATTGCTAGGTCACGTGATTTTTTAAGACAGGAAAAAACCTCAAAAAACAGCCGATAGATGGCACTGGTACGAGCGAATTCTGTGGAAATATGCAAATGTGAAGGTTATAAGAACGTGCGCTCCTAATCCACAACCAGTTCACCGTTGTTCCGCGATCCGCCGAGAGGTGTCGTGTATACATCCGGACCTGCTGCACTCTGCCGTTGCTGGATTTGTGAATAGCCTGCAATGCCTTATCACCTGTGGTGGGGGGGGTCATGTAGAACGCCTACTGCTGTAATAAACGATTTAGAAGCATTCTTTTCATTATTTGTGAACTTTTCTTTGATTTGTGTACGTCAGCGCCCCCTGTCGGCAATTTTTTTAGTTTTTTTTTTTTTTCCTGTCTTAAAAAAAATTCCGTGACCTAGCGATACTAACCCTACAAACCTTTTTCTATTTTGGTTATTTATCAGGATTTTATGATTTTTTAAAGTTACTTCGGACTTTTTACCCACCCGGTAGATGTATGGCACAGTGTTTTAAAATTAATCAAAGTGTAAAATATAAAAACGTGAAATTTACAAAAATAAGCATATGAGCTGTTATTTTTGAAAGTGGTATAAGTCCATTTTAAAAAAATGAGTTTACGGTAATTTTAGTAAGATATAGACACCTTCTCTTCATATTTAGAATCATACATTCAATGGAGTATGATTTTGTCATAGAGTAAACAAAAGAATTTTGGCTATAAAATAGTATCCAACAATTTTTTTTCAAAGTGAAATAAGTCCATTCCTAATAATTATAATTAAAACAACTTGCTTCTTAATGAAGGTTTTCATAATTTTCATGACTACAGAATTCATATGCATGAATGGGAGGAAACTGTAGCATTTAGAGGTGCGGAAGAAATAGCATCTTGCTGCCTGAAACATAATCAGAATGTTACAACCAAAGATCATATTATAGCATACAGTGACATGTGTACCAGACAAAATCGAAATATTAAGCTCGCACTGATTTGGTTAAGGATTGTTCAATCAGCTCATAGTAACATTAATATTATTGACCACAAATTTCTATTGTCGGGTCATTCATTTCTTCCAAACGACAGAGATTTTGGAGTTGTGGAAATAGCAAAAAAAGGATCAAATTAAAGAAAAAGGATCAATTATATACTCCTCAAAACTATTATAATGTAATAAAGACTTGCCGAAAAAAAATAGTTTCATTTTGTATGAAATGAAAAGAGAAGGTTTTGTCTCAATCAAATCTCTAGAAGAGGCAATATCAAATAGGAAAAAAAAATACGGACGTAGAAATTATAAACTGGCTGAAAATATGCTGGATGAGGTTTAAAAGGGATGAACCGCCCAATTTTTTTTACAAAACTAGTATGAAAGAAAATGCTGTATTTAAAATAATTTTTTTATTTGGAAAACAAGGAAGACCTAAACACCTCAGCAAAATTACTATGTTGCCACTGTATAAAACTTCAAGACCTATAACAAGAGAGAAATACAACGATATGATGAGTTTACTGCCTTACATACCACCTATTTACCATGAATACTTCCCTATGCTAACTGTAAAGGAGAAATAAGTTTAAAATATTTTTTTAGTTATCTTAATGAAGTAATTTTACACTTGTTTATTTACATCGTCTTTTTAACATAACTGAAATTATTTTTAATAAATTTGGTTATTCGTGTTTTTACATGTCTTCATTTTAATTTTTATTTTTTACATAAAAAAATCCTTTTTAGTTAAGCTAATGTCTATAAAAATATGGACTTAAATTTTCTCTTTTTTTATTGCTTATAATATGTTATTTTTGAAAGTGGCATAAATACATTTGAAGCTAAAAAAATCCTTTATTTTTTTAAATAATTTTAATAATTATTATTTCAATATAAAATTTAAAAGGTGTATAATGTTAAAATCATCACTCGGATTGATTAACGTTTGTCAATATTTTTAAATTAATTCAAATGTAAACCCTTAAATATCTCAATACATGAAAAAAATGGACTTATAACACTTTCAAATATAAAAACTCATATGTAAAGATATAAAAGCATACAGAATACTCATAGAATGAAACGTAAAGTGTTAGTCAGTAACGAATGTACATAAAATGTAATGCAAAATATAAGATAGTAATTATAAAAGAATAACTAATGGCAAGATATGATATTTATAAAATGTTTTAAGCAATTTATGAAGTGTATATGATTGTATTGTAAAGTGAAAATTAGTAATGTTAATAAAAAAAAGTAATTAATAAAATTCATATTGTATATGTAATATAGTAACATTAAGAATCTAAATAGTATATAACGCAAAGTGTAATTAGTAAAAACTGCAAACAGCAAATTGTGAGGAATATATAATGTAATGATATATACAAAACGAGCATGAAATGTAAATCAAAGTAAAATTAGAAATGCAAATAAGAGTTATTAACAAAATTTGTCTGTATATGTCGATATAGTAACTTATAAAATGAAAATAATATGCAATACATGGTACAAGTTTGTAATTTGAATAAGTTGTACACAGGCAGTGCAGTAAATTAGAAATGTAAATAAATGTAAATGTATCTAGGTATGTATATTGTGCAGCAAACTATGCAATGTATATATAATGTATATAAAATGTGTAGCAAATTATGTAAAATATGATGTATAGCAAACTATAAAAGGTATGTAAAATGTACATAAACAGCAAATTACTATATGTAAAATGTGTAGCAAGCTATGTAAAGAATAAAGTGCGGTAAGCTATAAAAGGTACATATAAAGAAAGTAAAATTTAAATTAACAAGGAATATGAAGTGTAAATGAACAAGCTGTTCAGTTTGGGAATGGATATTATAATATTAATTAGTAGTGTTGATAGGTAAATAACTAAACATAAATAAATAGAAGCATCCTTAAAGATTAACTGTCGTGGCGGATGTTCATCAGTAGTTTAAATTTGTCGTATATCTGAAAGCAGTGGTCGATTTAACTCACTCAACCTTTCTCCATAGGTTAACACTGAGGTGAGCGAATCCAATAGGGTTAGTACACAGCAGCCTTAAGGACGATCTCTCTTTTTTCTTAGCAGAGAAAAAGTACGTTCTACTGCGCAGATTCCCTTAGGATAATGAGCGTCAGGATTCATTACTGAGGATTCTTGAATGAGTACCAACAAGCGCCACTGAATGCTCTCGTATCTACGGTGGGTACGGGGTTAAATATGTAGTCCCCCCCCCCCTCACCAAGATGTCGCCCTTTAGAGTACTCGATCTAAATTCTGGCGGCAGCTTATTCACTTACACGGATTCAACCCCAAATGGCCTTAGTTGCTATGTTGCACCCTGTTGGAATAGGAGAAATTGGATGCGTTTGTCCTTGTAATTTACCCGAGAGAGACTAAAGCATCAGACTAGGATTTTTCTGATTAAGTGATAATTCTTAGTGTATCTCGAATTTCGCATGCATTAATATTTTATATATTCTGTTGGTGGATGTGGGAGGCTTTTACTGTAATATAACTGAAATACTCATTTTATTCTTGAAGTTCATAAAATTAACGTTATAATATGCATTTCCTCCAAAGCTTGAATCCGATCTATCTAAATATTTATCAACACAGATAAAACACGAAATTTCTCTTCCGTTTCAAAACAAATATAAAATTGTTCATGCCTCCTAACAAAATTAATCGTTTTCATTTAGGTAGCTTTAAGCCTTTCAGAAATTTCCCTTCCGGAAACTTAATTATTTTAAAAAGTAATTATTACTAGTAATAGCACGTAAACATTAACTAAACGCAAGAACCGGAATTATAATTTTCAAAAGCTATTATAAATTACAGCAAAAAACTTCCATTATCTAACTATCCTCAACAAAAGTTTCTCACCTCAATTAATCACACAAGAAGCCCGAAAACAAAGGCGCAAATAATTTAAGACGTTAAAGGGGGTTTTTTTCGCCGTAAAGAAACAAAATTTCTTAAAGGAAGAAATGTATCAATCGTATTATCTTCAACCCTTAAGATCAAAGTTTTTTGCAGTATTTTAAACACTAATATTATTAATCATTATTTAACAAAATGTCTGCGTCCTACCCTATTTTTTTTTTATCAGACGCGCTACGCTGCGTTAAGCAACCATAATGCAATTTTTCCGCAAGACGTAATAAAAATTTAAAGTCCAAAAAATTTACTGTTAAAATGACATCAATTGCATGTACACCAAGCTTTGTGGGAAAAATTCAATGGCATAGCTTTAAAAAATGACATGCAAAATTAACTATTGAAAATTAATTTTAAAAAAAACTTTTGAAAGTTGGGTTCAAATTCCGATGACAAGTTAGGACAAAAAATTTAAAAAGTAGTAATATATTTATGTTCCTTTTTGTGGATAGATAGTGGTAAAATAATAGATTTAGATTTTGTTGCTGTAAATTTTTTGCCTTCGTTTGTCACCGGAATTTGAATCCATTCGTACCCAATTATTGATATAGCCACTCAAAGTCACAGTGGACAAAGTAGGTGTTGTTAGGATGCCACTCGAATCGATCTTTTCTTATCTCAATCTGTTTAATCTGGCTATAATTCCATTCGTATCTTCAATTTGATGTAGCCTAGCAAAGTCACAGAGAACGAAACAGATAGGTCACAGAGAACAAAATAGGTATTGTTAAGGTGACACTCGAATCGATCTTCACTTATCTCAATCATAATTTTTTGTTGTTGTTGTTGATGTTGTTCTTCAATGTTATCGTAATTTGAATCTATTCGCATCCAAATATTCATTTATCCACGAAAAGTCACAGAGAACAAAATAGATAGGTCATGGAAAACAAAATAGATCTTAAGCTGACAATCCAACCGATCTTCACTTATCTCAATTCCAATGTTATTCTTCAGGGGGGAGAACAGACCTGAATATTACTGTAGCCTGAATATTATTAAACTGCTAAATAACACACCTGAGTACTAATACACATGAGGCTAATACCTCACAACTTTGTTCTGTATTGTATATCAGGAGTTGTTAATGTTCCATTCGTTAATATGTTCCTGTATATTGTTTCATTTTCTTTAATGTTTTGTGCCTAGCAGTCAATGGAATTTGAATCAATTCGTATCTAAGCTATCAAATAACTACATAAATTCGAGGACAAATGAGTCGGCGTTGATTAAAAGACTCTCGAATTCATCTTCACCGTACGTACTAATATCGTTCCCAGTTTAATGCTGTTATTCTTAGGAGAGAACAGCAAATCAGAATGGTATTGTAGACTAAACACTTTTACACTCCTGAGTAACTCATCTGATTATTGACTCATCTAATTATCAATGTATGTTAATAGTAATGGTGCACATAGTTGCTCCGTATTGAATTTTATTGTTGGTCGAAATTCCTGCGGCTGGAGCAAACTAAAGTCAAAGAATCATGGGTCTGGAGCTTCCTGGTGGTTAGTGCGTCGAGATTCGGTACTGAGGAGGCTTGGTTAAGAGACTCGACAAGCGCCACTCAATGTTCTTGTGTCTACGTCGGGTATGGGCACGTTAAATATGTGGGCCGCAAAATCCCTCTGTAGGGTTTATAGAGATAAGGAGAAGGTACGACCTCTCCCAGGTGTCTCCCCTGTCGACTGGTTTAAATTGCGGTGGCAGCAAATTCACAAGCAAGGATTCAACCCCGAAAGACTTTGGTTACTATGTCGGACCCTGTCTGGTGCACTGGAGATGGATTGGAAATGAGAACTATCATCTGAAGGACTGGGCCCGGATTTGCATTTTGCATAGAATGTGTATGGATCAAGCGAAGTCTTTCACTGGTTCTACACTGAATCCATATCTTCCGACGTTCATGTTCGATTGTAGATAATATTTTAGATGAAATAACTAATATCATACATCAAAATTGTCGAACTAGTAATAAGAAGACCGACCTGATATTGAAGTTTTGATTGTTCTTTTCCTCAGTAAAAGCACTTTATTCTTCTCTCTCTATTTCTGTATTCGCGTTGACATTTCTGTCTTCACAAGACTACAAAATGCCGAAATAAAGGGAGAATAAAATAGTCCTATGAAAAGAGTAGGGTTTTTTTTTTTTTTTTTTTTTTTTTTTTTTGGGGGGGGGGGGGGGTAAATGTTTTCTCTTGCCCACTGCGGGCAAGTTCAGTATTCTAGAATCTTTTCAAAGACACTGAGCCATCGGTTTTTTATTCATGCTTCATTTTCAGTTTTAACTTTACGAACATGTACTACAAACAATAAATTCTTTTCACTTTGAAATTGTTGAATATTTTAGCATCGAAAAAAATACAACTAAAAACTAAAGTTACATTTTCTTTTAGTTCAATAAAAGCATTCCATTTCCCCTCCCCCCCTCCTCCCCTCCCCATTTCCATATTCCTGGTGTTATATTTGTTCCCTTGAAATATCGAAATCTGCTGAAATAACGCGAGAATAAAACAGTTGTGTGAAAAAGATACAACTGACATTTTTTATCATTCTCTTTTGCAACAAAAAAGGGTTTTGCATGCTTTCAACAAAACATGTTTGTCTTTTTCAAAACTACTTGATCTGAATACTCTCTTTGCTATTTTACAATTTTATCTTTTTCAACGTAAAATGCTGAAACTACTTGAGGCCCTAGTAACAAATACGTTTACAGTAAAAGAAAATCCTTTATAATGTTTTTTGTCTAAAACTGGCAACTATTAAACAGTACTTTCCCATTTCAGATTGACAGTTATAAACCTTTTTTTCCCATAGAGCACTGCAAAAATAATGGAAGTTCTACAAATAGGGTCGTGCAGTAACAGCAAATTAATTACATATATATACACTCGTGCTCATTGATTACAGCACATAGCGAACTCATGAGAGAGTTCTGTGATTACATCAACATCGATTATCGTTCATTAGAGTGTTCACCGTTAATACTTGTTTTTTAAAAGGATTTCAAAATTTAGACCATCCCACGATTTTTAAGCGTTATTACAGATTATGTACTCCCGCATAAATTACATAAAAACACCAGGCAAAAATACTGTAATTACCTTTCACTTGATCTAACTTTACAGCGTTAATTAATGGTATTTCCATAAAAGTTCAAATTCTCTGTTTCGTAAGAGTATCATGAATCCATTACTGTTAGTGGAGAATCCAGTGCCGTTGACATTGCCTTAATCACTTCAAATATCTTCAGTGTCGAACAAGATTTAAACCTAAAAGAAAAATTATCAGCTTTTCTTCAAAAAATTAAGTTGATTTATCATAGACTAGCTGAAAACCCGTACTTCGCTACGGAGTACATTCAAATTAAATACAACGGTCAATGTATGCAATTAATACCAAAAAAAAATAAATATATATATATATATATATATATATATATATATATATATATATATATATATATGTATATATATATATATATGTATGTATATATATATATATATATATATATATATAATAAATACAACGATCAATATATACAATTGATGTAGAAAAAAATATATATATTTATAAAAAAAATCGTAAGGGATATTTTTATAGACAAAATAATGTCCAATCGTCTGCCGCATTAGCAAGAAAAAAATATTTTTTTTGTCTATTTAGTTGTTATGCACGTGACGATAAATTTATTTAAAGTACCAGAAAAAGAAATCACGTGATCAGCATTTAATAAATTAAATTCTAAAAATTAATCTTTAAAAATTCACCAAAAATCAGAAAATGGAGGTAAAGATTCAAAAAAGATCTCATTTTAAAGGAATTTTTAGGATCTTTCTCGTGATTTAAATTTTATAACCCTCAAATTATTATTTTAAATGCAAACTTAAAAAAAGTTATAAAAACAGCTTAAAAATTTAATTTTAAATAAATCTAAGAAGAATTTTTCAAAAATCTTCCTTAGTGCACCCCTACATTATAAAAAGAATCGCCATGCAAAATTTCAGCCCTTTAAGTCCAGCGGTTTGGTCTGTACGTTGTATGTCAGTCAGTCAGTCAGTGAGTGAGTCAGTTACGGAACTGTTTTATATATACATATTATTATTACTATTTTTATATCATAACGTTAACTTCATGCGCATGTTTCCTATGCTTTTCTTGTCTTTATAATAGCGTAATTTTCATATGATTTTAAGCAACAATAATTTTTAACTGGCATTCAATTCGCTGTTAAAACTTTATATTTACACCCTATTTAAAAGAAGTAGGGTGTAACATGTTGACCAAGTATCAAATGATCAAATTTATAGACTTCTGTGAAGTGTGGTTCCTGCCAAAATCAGTAGCCAGAGTAGCCACCATTGTTGGAGATCACCGCTGCCACACGCTTCGGTATTGATTCAAAGAGACTTTGGATGAGTTCTTGGGGTACAGCAGACCAAGCAGCTTCCACACGTTGCCAAAGTTGATCTGCTGTGGCAGCTGAGGATGGAATCTGGGTTAATCGTAGAGCAACCATGGACCACATGTTTTCTATCGGCGAAAGATCCGGAGAGCGAGGCGGCCAGGGAAGCAATTTAATCTGGCGATTGACGAAGAACCATTGGACAATGCGTGCCACGTGTGGTCGCGCATTATCCTGTTGAAATATGGCTGTGGGCAAGCCCTGGAGTTAAGGAAGGACAACTGGCTCCAACACCTCAGAGATGTAGCGCTGGCTGTTTAAAGTACCGGCAATGCGTACTAGAGGTGTGCGAGAGTGATATCCAATACCGCCCCATACCATACTACCCGGTGCAGGACCAGTGTGGCGGTGCATAACGCAGCTGTTCAGCATCCTCTCTTCAAGGTGTCTCCAGACTCGAATGCGGCCATCGTGGTGTTGCAGACAGAAGCGTGACTCGTCAGTAAAGATAATTTCATTCCATTCTGCCGTCCACATCCTTCTGTCATCGCACCATTGGCGGCGGAGACGTCTGTGGTTCTGCGTCAAGGGTAGACAAAGCAATGGACGTCTTGCGGGCAGACCACTCTGCTGTAAACGGCGTCGAATGGTACGCGCAGACACTGGATGATGCGTTACAGACTGCATGTGCTGTGCTATGGTTCGTGATATGACTGAGCGATCCGTCACTGCCATGCGCACAATTTGCCTGTCATCACGTGAAGTGGTGCGCTGAGGTGGATGCGATCGAACACGCCGGTCCGTCGTACCCTCCTGCATCCAACGATCACATATCCGCATTACAGTTGTTTGGTTTCGTCCAACACGACTACCGATTTCCCTGAAAGATAATCCACAATCTCGGTAGGCCACTATCCTTCCTCTGTCGAACTCGGATACTTGATCAAAAGATGATCGCTGTTTTCGACGAGGCATAATTGATCGTTTTTTTTAAAAAACCACAAGAAAAACACAATTGCCGAACTTGAAATCGTCGAAATCTCCAAGCCTTATATAGCGCTTTGAAGTGGCGCCACAGGCGCGCGTGATGTGCGTCTGCGCTGAAATTCTAATCATTTGCATATCTCACCTCGGCTAATTCATGTTGTAAATTTCGTGTTATTTGCATGTTTCCTTCAGGGTGTTGCATTTACAGTGGCCAGCAGTGTATGATGCGGTGAAAGGCAAAGTGGTGTAAGTCAGTAAATAAGTGGTGTAAGTCAAAGAGTTTAACTGCAAAAACTACAAAAAATTACACCATAAATTGAACAAATTATAATTCATGACAGTTATTACAATATTGCAAATATTAACTATTTACAATTCTACTATAAATTGAACATGGAGATTACATATTTGCCCTCAAATGAAAAAAGTTGAAAATGTGACTTACACCACTTTACCTTTCAACGCCTCATATATAGATTATACGTAACCCCCATAATATGGTGATTAGCGTTAAGATGCTACTCCAACGTGCACAAGGGATCAAATCCCGGTCAAGGCACGGATGTGACTGTGGGATGCAATGTGATGGTTTCTTGCAAATGACAGAAATGTTCGTTCTAAAAAGTAAGTTTAGTAAAATAACATCAAAGGAAAAACAAAATAACTCCGTTATAGAAAGAGTTAGAATTGGGAGTATCCCTTGTACATAATTTTGGAGAGTTGCTCCTCGCGAACACAGTACAGCAGTACTGGAATGATGGTAGCGTGGCGTCGGCGAACTGCAAGACTTAGGCTCGGTGCACACGAGCGATCCGGTGTCGCTGCGGCACCGCAGTTGCGATCAAGCAGTACATAGAGTTGAACTAACCGACTCACACGGACGACGGGTCGTCCGTGTGAGTCGGTTAGTTCAACGACACCGGATCGCTCGTGTGCACCGTGCCTTATGCATAAATGCTGTGTGGCGAAGGAAATCCTGCATACTGCGACTTGCGCAGTTGCATCGTGAAATTAGAATATTCAGAATTCTTCTACTCCTCAGAACCCCTCCTCCCCCCCCCTGAGACGGGAAAATTTATCGTGAGAGTAGTATTAATTACTAATGCAAATAATCAACATAATCACGATCAACCCCCTTTCGTATAGTGTTAGTGCATCGACTAATTCGTTGTGACATTCACACTATTACTCTGAGTTTAAATAACAAACTGATTTATTGACATTAAAACACATTTTATATAAAAACATTTACAAACGGCATGAAATCTATATTGGGCTCTCTTCCTTAATAACATTATTCATTGTGATCTATTCATTCAAATATTAATTATGCCATTCGTTAATCGTTAACTTGCCCAATTATAATAATTCAGTTAATCTTTCCTTGTAAAAGGGCATATATTATTAATTATGAACACATAAACATATACACATTAATTATGAACACATAAACATATACACTTGGTGACAATCATTATTAGAACTAAACTATACCGTCAATCGATCGTTAATAATTTTCTAATCTTTCTTATTTTGATCAGTATTTCATGAATTACATTAATTTAATACCCTTAATTCTCACTAGTTACTCGAACTTCGATTTACTTATAAATATAGGCATTTACTTGTTAACGATACTCTTATTTTACTTGGGCAAATGAAGCATAGGTGAAACATCTATATCAAAATTTACACTACCTTCACTAGTTGACTATTCAGGAATCATCTAGGAAGTGATGTGGACACCTGGAGTTATTCTTGTTATCTACCCCGGAATCGGATCAGGCTGAAGTCTGCAGGGCGGTCACTATCGGGGGTCGGGATATTGGGTCACTGGCAATTGTTTGCGTTGACTGCATATCATCTGCGGTTGCGCTCGTGTTCTTCAGTACATCAGTTGCTGCTAGGGCTTTCGACATCAGTAACGCATCAGTTGTGGCTAGGGCTGAATTCTTCGAATCTCCGTATGCGGATCGCCAAGCGACTTGCTCAGCTGCTCTCGTCTTCATTTATTCGAGCGCATTCATTGCTCTTCATCTTATTCCACCAGCGACTACCTATGGGGACTATATTTTTTAATCACAGACTCATCTTTATATATAAGTATTTAGTTGATCGACTGATCGCCTCTTCACGTCTACTGCAGCCTAAGGAGCTATGCTATATGTTCATCATCCTTCTATTCTATACGTTCCCTCTAGTCTTTTCTTCAACTCCCTATATATTTCTTTAATTGGCCCTTTCACCGCTCTTTCATTGGTTATTTTCCTTCATTTCATTTCGACACCCCTTCTCTTTATTAGTTTGTGGTTTACAACATATATCCCTTCTTGACCATTCCTCGACTCGTGGGGTATCTATATATTCCCTTCAATCTTCTCATTTTCCTACTCTGACCGCCCTGTATGTGGGGTCATTTTATTGCTATTGTAAATTCTACTCCAATTACTCTGTCCTGCTTCCCTTTTATTAATCTGTTCACCATTGTGTTTTTCTGCATCTTGCATCCCCTAATTTTCTTCATACCTGTTATGCCATCTCCACTTATTTTACTCTCTTCGACTATCTACAATCTCACATCTTCAATTTCGGCTCTTTTTCGTAAAATCGGGTGCATTGATGTCATCTTCTGTAGGAGCGAACATTTGTTACCCAGGAAGGCGCAACTGCATGTTTTAAAGAAGTTCAGCAGTAGTAGACTGCAGATCCTCCTTGTAATTTTGCTGTAGTTGCTGTAATGCATATGGACCGCAAACCTAAAAAGTACGTCCATCCAATGATCAGTCAGGCTAGCTTGAGAGCAGTTTTGAAACTACGGTGCCTGTTTTCAATTAACCCGTTAGATTGTGGGTGAAAGGCCATCGTGTATACGTGTTTAATATCTAAACATTTTACTAAAGAACTAAACAATTGGGATTTAAACTGTGTCACTGTGTGTTGTTGAAAGCACGAGCTACTGTTTCAGCTGTGATGTTGGGTAAAGGGATGACTTCCACCCATCGTGTGAAGCGATCAATCATTGTTAAAATGTAGGAAAAACCTTCACTCTGGGGAAGGGGACCTACCAATTCCAAATGAATATGATCAAATCGTGAACTTGGACATACAAAATTATAAATATAATTTTTTGTATGTTTCCGTATTCCGAGTTAGTTGATCAGTTGACACGGTATACAACATTTTGTCCAAGTACGCGAATCTTTTTTAATTACTGCCCCCTCCCCCCCCCCCAAAAAAAAAAGGGGGGGCTCAAGATTACTTGGTAATTTTTTTGTACTTCTCTTACCTGGGTGCGCTTGATTGTATAACTGATCGAATATAACCTGGCGAAATGTTTGAGGAATATATGGTTTAAGCTTATTTGTGGAAACTTCACAATATAGCTGTACATCAATGCCTGGTAGGGTTAAGCACTTTCGTTGCGTGTTTGAAGTAAGCAATTGCTTTAGTTCTGCATCTCCCTCTGTTCTTTTGCTATAAAGTCGAGAGCGTTCGGCAAGGACAGTTTCTATTCTGGATAATATGTTTGCTGTAATATTGTTCAAACCCTTAAACATTCTGGATGTCGGTGCTGATCTGCCCTATGAAATCTAAACGTCTTAATTGACGAGGAGAGCTTTCCTTGGGTTTCTGAAAAAAAGGAAGAGGACGGTGATCTGTATAGATAGTAAATTCGCGACCCTCTAGTATAAGTCTAAACTATTTGATGGATGCATAAATAGCATACAGCTCTCGATCAAAACTTGACCACTTTTGCTGTGAAACTGTCAGCTTTGCAGAGTAAAAAGCTAAAGGTTGTAAATTTTTAGTATTTTTAATCAACAAGGCTCAGTGATGGCCGCAATGCTATTGCCGCAATGCTAGTGTCTGTAAATAGAGTTTTGTACTTGGGTTAAGGTGTACCAACAGAATAGCTTCAGTCAACTGTTTGCATTTTTTTCCGTCTGAGATACCCAGGGTAAAGGAGTTCTGCAGGTTCTATTGGAGCCTTTTAAAAACTCATTTAGAGGTGCCTGAAGCTGGGCCGCATTGGGTATATTACGCCTGTACTATTTAAATATTTAAAAATATTCTTAGGACTCCTTAATAATTTGTGGTAGGTTATAAACTAAATTTGGATACAGTGTTCATTAACCAATTATCCCAAGAATGAAAGTTCAGGTACACCAAGGACGCACTTAGAGACATTGATTCTAATATCATATTCTGTTAAACCACTATATATGGCCTCTAAATGCACTATAAGCTCTTCTTCTGATGAACTAGTTATTAAGAAGTCTAAATAAGCGAACGCAAGATTTAAACCATTTAAAATATCAGAAATAAACTGTTTGAATGTCCGTGCAGCACTGCATATACCAAATGAGAGAAAAAGACACTCAAATAGAACAAACGGGATCTTCGTGCCCCGAAATTTGATGATAAAATCCATTATTAAATCCATTTTGGAAAAAAAATTCAGAAAAGTTCATTTGCGAAATCATTTAGATGGGGTAAAGGGTATCTATCGGGTACGGTGATTTTATTTAAGCCATATAATGTAGTCTTCAGCTGGCCGAAAATTAGTACTGTTTAGTTTAGGAACCATATGAGGCGGTGAAAGGCAAAGTGGTGTAAGTCAGTAAGTCAAGTGGTGTAAGTCAAAAGAGTTTAACTGCAAAAACTACAAAATATTCCACCATAAATTGAACAAATTATAATTCATAACAATTATTACAATACTGCAAATAATAACTATTTACAATTCCACTATAAATTGAACATGGAGACTACATATTTGTCCTCAAATGAAAAAAAGTTGAAAATGTGACTTACACCACTTTGCCTTTCAACGCCTCATATGTAGAGGGCTGGACCAGTTTGATTTTATCGGTCAACAAATTTCTTTTTCAACCATGTATCGAAATTCATCCCTAGCAATTTTTAACTTTGCTCGGTGTAGACGCCTAGGTCGGGCAAAAACGGGAGTTCAATACACCGTATTGCGTTTAACTTTTGAATTAGCAGGGTAAGGTTTTGTAATTTCTGCATATTTGTGTAACAACTCCCTATATCTCACGTCTTTGGCTAATTAGGCAATCAATATATAAATTCTTTCAATATACGAACCTTTAGAAACTAGATTTGTTAAACTCGTGTAAACATGACATTTTTAAGTCCATTAAGACTGTGCTTCCCAACCTTTTAATCGCCGCTGACCAGTCAACGTTTGATAATTTTGCCGCGGCCCGTTGAGGGGGCCTATGACAGCAATTTTAATTCATAATCTTGAAATGTTTAATAAACAATAAACTAATTTAAAATAGTTACAAGATTTCTTCAGTTACAAAGGTATATATTAGCACAAACCCGACAAAGTCGCACTAACCCGAGAGAAATGCACCACAGTAAATAAAATGGAAATAATTTAATGTTCCTTAGGCGTTCCGGTACCATTTGATCCACGGCCCGGCACCGGTACGCGACCCGGGGTTTGAGGACCATTGCATTAAGAGACCTTAATATCTTATAAACTCAGCTCTAATAATGGGGCGACTAACATCAGCAGCGACGAAAGGCCATTCAAATGAGTGACGTAGGGAAAGATCGACATTTACTACTTTTATTCCATATGCCTTGATAGGCGAATCATCTGCAGCTTAAAGTCTGATAATTTTAGCCTTTATTTGTCAGAACAGGAGAGGACACATAGATCACTACTCGTATCAATTAATTACTCCTGACTAGCGATATTTTAAAAATAATCAAAGATTGAGTATTCGACATTTTTAAATCACATAGCGCCTAATGCCTATTAGACTTGCCTATTAGAATACGACTGTTAAATTTATATGGTGAAGAATATTTTTGAGTCTTGTTACTAAATTTTCTGTGATACCAACAGGTTTCCCTTTAAGTTACAGGGCATTTTGACAGATTCCTTCCTTTGTACGCGCTTAAACTACGACGACTTCGAGCTTGTTTTCCAACACATAAACTGTTCGACATTTCTAGCATGTTCGGAAACGGGATTTTACAGTTTCTTCAAAGCAGAATCTAGTTATGTAGAATAGATTCTACGTAGTTACTGGAATTTCCGGTTATGTCTATAACCCTATCAGCTAACTGGGAAAGTTTTTCCAAATCGTCATCCTAAACATAAGATATTCTGAATGTATTTAGGCAAACGTTGAAGCCATAAAGGTTTTTAAAAACTCTCTCCCTAAATGTGAGTTCCGTTTCTTTAAAAGGAACACCTGCTTAGTAAACGGGTGGATGAATCACGGAGTGCAGATACGCGCATCCATGTTGCGACAATGTCTTACAGCTACTGTCCGTTCGTTTATTCAATTTTTAAAACTACTTTTTTTACACGAGTATAATACGAAAGCAAATTGAATGCTTACTTATTAATTATATACTTGCAAAACTGAATCTTGCATTCCCAAGCCATATATATATATATATATATATATATATATATATATATATATTACACTCAAACCTGTTTTTGTGCGGTGGATAGGGACCGCATAAAAGAAAACGCATAAAAAAAAATCGCACAAAACTTCATGAGTAGCTATAAAAAATATTTTTCGTAACACATTTAAAAAGTATTTTTTTATGCGGTGAATAGGGACCGCATAAAAAAAGTCTCACGTAGAAAATAACTCAAAACCTTACGAAATAACTAGGAATTAAATACTCAGCATTAGATACTTGATCCGGGCAATATCCACCATCTTCAATAATTTTTGCTAACACTTTAGAATAATTTTTAGCGGCTGTTTCATCAGCGGATGCAGCATCGCCCATTATCTTCAGATTGTGAAGTGCGTGTCGTTGTAAAAACCCGACTAATTAGCCATTGCTTGCAGAAAATTTCGGGCTTCCAATGTGAGACGATGAACTAGACGGCTCGAAATCCTCCAGCTGATTATAAAACCGTATAGCTTTCTCTTTAATTAATTCTCCGTCAATGGGGATTCGTTTTTGAGTTAATTCTTGAATCCGCAATATGAGCGTCTTTTCCGTTTTCTCTATCAAAATGTTTCTTGAATACGATGCTCGGTTAGCGCTTTCGTTTGTGGCGCAATTACTAGATTTATTTATTTCACCTGCACGTTTTTGTATGCCTCTTATAGTGGATTCCCCTAATCCAAATTCTTTACCAAGAGCTGTGGATCCTTCACCTTCTGCTATTCGTTTTAAAATCGTAGTCTTAGTTTCTAAGGAAATTTCCTTTCTCTTCGCTTTGTTTTTGCCCTTATTCATTTTCAGGGATTATGTTTAAAAATAAAATAAAATTCCTAAAACTTTATATCTAAATAGAAAAAATAATAAATTGACCTGCAATTTACGCTTTGAAATGAATCTTATCTTAATGGTCCAGGAATATGAAAGCACGTTGAAGGACGTCAATTAAATAATGCGATTATATAATTCAATACATATGTAATGTAATTGGCTGACGCAATACTGCATTTCATTTGCAAATCAGTATCAGTACATATGTAACGTGATGGAATATCAAAAATCGAAAAAACTAAATGGCCGATCAAACCTACTAATTTTTTTTATTGATAACTTCGTCGATTATGTTCTAATTTGATTGCAATTTGCATATACCGCACAAAAAAGATCGCTCAAAAAAAGACCGCACAAAAGCAGGTGTGAGTGTGTATATATATATATATATGAATATGAGTTTATAAAAATGCATATATATGTACTTATACATTTATATAAATGCATTTATATTTGCGAGTTTATCGACTCTCAGAATATCTAGTCATTATGGAACACAAATCAAAAGGTTTTCCGTCGTTAACTTCCATTAACATCGAGGTATTGGTGGATGAAAAAAATCGTTTAAACTTAAGGTGAATCTATTTTATTTTTTACCTAGTTTTGTTTCGTGTACCTTTCGAACGGCCTGATTTCTAATGAATCATTAACATTATTTTTTTATTTTCATCGTCGATACTACTTTTTTAGTGACTGGGGAATTTAAGATGAAAGCTGGTTAATTTAGACGGGTATGTATTAGGGTTTTCAATTTTGAGCAATTTTTTTAAAACCCGGGCTTCGGGTTCGACGGGTTTTTATAATTTAAAACCCGGGTTTTCCCGGGTTTACTTGGTTTGTTCCAGGGTATCAATAGCAAAGAACTAAAATAATAAATAGTTTATTAGAAGCATCTAATTTATTTCAGAATTTCAAATATAAAAATAACACTAAATAAATTTAATGTTAATAAACATATACATATATGTATAACATAAATAAAAGTGGTACAAATATTTCATTTTTTATAAGACTGCCTTACAACCATCATTGCACTCAACGTATCATTGAGTCGGCTTCTGAGTTTATTAGCAAAGAGACCCATTACAGAAAATGCTCGTTCTGGTTTCCACGGAAGTTGGTCGAATTGTTGTTAAAGACTTGAAAAGTTTATCTAGCCTTTTAGGTCGGCTTTTCGTTGCCCAAATCAACTCAATTTCTTTTTTTATCATATATATGAACCAGACTTTGATTTTTTATGATTTTCCATATTATTCTCCTGCAGAAACATACTAATCTCATCAGATAGGGACATGAGCTCTATCTGATGTCACTTAGTCTCATTGTATTTTTATTCATTTGTTTGAGAGCCGTACCGAGTCCGACATGTTAAATTCGGTCTTGGTTCCAAATTAAGGAATATAATTGGCATTCTACTGTATTAGATAAATAACTAATACCCCGGGTTTACATTAAAAATTCCCCGGGTTTCGGGTCCGTAAAATCTTTGAAAAACCCGGGTTTTCGGGTTCGGGGAAACCCGGGTCAAAAACCCTAGTATGTATGGTATGAACTGTTGAAGGGGGGGGGGAGCGTTTCTCTGATTTAGTTCTTCGAAAGAATGATTAATTAATTTCAGGTATTATACTAACTTATATCTTCCTTTTTGAATCAAAATTTCAAAATGTACTATTCTAATGTAATAAAATGTATGTAGAATGCATTATAAACTAAAAAGAGGATTACTTTAAATTAGTAGTTTTTTGTGTGTCTATCGATATGTAATTTTGCTTTTCCATGTAGGTTCCATAAAATTTCTTTTTTCTTGAAGTACAGCCCCAAAAGTATTTCCTCCTCTGGTAAAAGCCAGTTTCATTTAATTAAAAAGTGTATTCATTTAAATAATTTAACTTTCATTTTTAAAAATGATTTTTTCCAGTTGCAGAAAAGGTAAATTTCGCAACTGACTTTGGTGGTAGCATTATTCCATCCTCTAGTTGCTTGAGGAAAAAGAACAATTATACATTGAAGGCAGTAATTAAACTAATTTTCGCATTCTCCTTAAAAGACCGCACGGTTGTGAAGACAAATTTTAATCTATAAATAACACCAGTAATTGCATGTTCAATGATAAAAAAATTTCAAATTTTTAAAAAATTTTTTATTGTTTTCGCAAGTTAAAAGTGCATTGCCTTTATTCATTGGTTGAAATAATTTTTGATGGTTGGTGAAATATAAAGAAATTGTTCAGGTATTAATTTACATTGTATTTAATTATATTAAAATTAATTAAAGTCCTATAAATATACTTACGGGGAAGCCACAAATAGGATTTTTTTTCGCTCAATAGAATTCTAGATAAAATGCCTCTGCAGCCTTCTTTTGCCTGCTGAAACTTCAAGTACTGTGCTTGTGAATACTTTTCTAATTATCATAAAACTTCTTTTTTTCTCACGTCATAGAAAAAATTGCAGGAGAAAGACTGAGTTGCATAAGAATGTGCAAGAAATGGGCCAGGAAAGCAAATTTAAATTTGAAAAGGGGGGAAAATAATATACCTTACGAGTTTTTTTTTTATATTTTCCCTTTTCTGAGTGTCATTTTTATTGTGTCCTTGATAATATTCTAAATCTAAAAATACTGAATTCCTTAAGCCGGATTAACATTGTTTTATCTCCCAATTATACTAGACGTATTTTAAAATAATTCCTGTAGATCGAACCACTGTAAGTTCATGTAATTGAAAGAAAATAACGAAAAGCAAGGCATTGAGAATAAAAATACTTGTAAATAAATAACTGGATGACGTCTTAAAAAAGGGATAACAAAGAGATTCCATGAAGTACGATAAAAGAATAGCGAACAGTTTTCAAATATAAAGTTGCCATAAGTTAATCCATTGATCGATCTACAAAGGGATTTGAATAGTGGACAGATAATCTAAACTTAAAATTTTAAGGACAAAAAAAATTTTAAATCTGAGATAATACTTTTAAGAACTACTAGTTTTATGCTTAGTTTATAAAATTCTATTTTAAGTAAAATTTTAAGGCTCAAGCTTTCATTCGACTTTAGAAGAATGGATCTCGGGCAAGTGATTTCTCAAATCGCTTGTTTGTTTATTTTATATTCACTAAAACACTGCGGTAGGTTTTATTTATTTATTTATTTACTAGCTGAAGTACCCGGCATTGCCAGGGATTTTAACAATATTTGTTAACCAAAATCAACACAGTATAAATAACATAGAAAAAGTATATGTGAAATGTTATACACATCTCAGAATTCAGGAATTTCAGCCTTTCATCATTGAAGCACTAAAATCTGAAAAGTAAAAATGTCAAATTGTCTAATGTTTGCTAACCAAAATTAATTTAAAACTAAACACGTTATAAATAACATAGAAAAAACATGTGAAATCTTATACACATGAATAAAATGAAAACCCAATAAAAAAATATATAAAATTATAATAAACTCCTCAGAATTCAGCTAGATTTAGCCTTTTATCATTTGGGCAAAAAAAGAAGCTGAAATTACAGGTTTAGCTGAAATTTCCAATAGAACCATGATATGACTCTAGCGTTGCTTCTTAAAAAATGAAGTGTTTGATTGAGGGCTGCAAACCATTCAACTCCTATCCCCATTAAACTCCTATAAACATCCTCAACATATTAAATTCCTTTTCTCTCCATAATAAACTCCTCAGAATTTTGGTAGATTCAGCCTTTTATCATAGTACCACTAAAACCTGAAACATCCTCTCCAGAAATATAAATTTATTAATTACAATAATTTAACTCACGCAAATGTATGAATTACATAAGTTTTTTAACCAACATTTGAATAATTCGTAAATGAAAAAGCATATGAAAATAAAGATAATAAGAACTTCCGGAATCGAAATTAATTACCCTTAATTTTTAATTAATAAAAAACCAACATAATATGAATAAAAACGATAGTTGTTTAAAAGCATATGAAAATAAAGCTATTATAAAGATAATAATAAAAAAAGCATATGAAAATAATGCTCGCGTATGAAGTTAACTTTATGATATAAAGATAGTAATAATAATATAAACCGCGTGCATAAAATATTTAGCTTTTCAAGCGAAATAAATTAATTTTTAGAAAAAAACTACTTTTAATCGAGAAATTAAATACATTGCACAAAATTTTGATTTTACCAACTTTCTACCCTACAATTTACACCCTACTTCTTTGAAGTTGGGTGTTGAAACATCCTCTTTGAAAAATTTACACCCTACTTCTTTTAAATAGGGTGTAAATATAAAGTTTTAACAGCGAATTGAATGCCAGTTAAAAATTATTGTTGCTTAAAATCATATGAAAATTACGCTATTATAAAGACAAGAAAAGCATAGGAAAATAATGCGTGCGCATGAAGTTAACGTTACGATATAAAAATAGTAATAATAATATGTATATATAAAACAGTTCCGTGACTGACTGACTGATTGACTGACTGACTGACATACAACGTACAGACCAAACCGCGGGAAATAAAAGGGCTGAAATTTTGCATGGCGATTCTTCTTATAGTGTAGGAGTGCACTTAGAAAGATTTTTGAAAAATTCTTAGATTTTTTTAAAATTAAATTTTTGAGTTGTTTTAGTAACTTTTTTTAAGTTTGCATTTAAAATAATAATAATTTGAGGGTTATAAAATTCATATGACGAAAAAGATCATAAAAATTCCTTTAATATGAAATCTTTTTCGAATCTTTACCTCCATTTTATGATTTTTGGTGAATTTTTAAAGATTAATTTTTAGAATTTAACCTTTTACATGCCACACTATGATCAAGGAATAAAGTACCATATTTTGCTGCGAAACTTTGGTCGATAACTTCCAGGAAGTCGGTCCAACAGGTGTACTCCACTCATTCCTTTGTATATAATTTTATAATGTAAGGTTAAGGAAAATCGACTTTTATTTTAGCTCGGACATATCTTTTTGCTCTTCCTAATGGTTCGTGAGTGATAAAATTTGATGTAATAGTTACAACAAAACTATCGTTCCAATGTCACATATAAACTTCTCCATCGCATCGGTAATCAAACTCTCCACGTTGAAATTTCGGTATTTCTTTTGCTGTTTTAAGAGAACATTGTCCCGTTCTGGAATCTCGCACTGTGCCGATTGCCTTAAAGCCTTTGTTAGATAAATCTGTCAGCAGACTGTACGATGTAAAAAAAGTTATCGAAAAATATTTTGCGTTTCTCTGGATTGTCAATAAAAGATAATAATTCGGAGACAACTTTTGATCCAAGTGGCAAATTTTCATTTTTCGAACTTTTTCTACCGTAGATAGACATAGCATAAGGATAACCATTTGCTGAGCAGATCATCCAAACTTTGAAACCAAAGCGAATTGGCTTTCCACGTATGAACGCCTTAGCCGAACGATGCCCATAATACGGAACCATAGATTCATCGATACTCATATTTTCATGAAAAAATCCAAATTGACGAAAATTTTTTCCAACCTCTTTATAAAAGGGAGAAATTTTTCCTAATTTATCGCCTGGTTCCAATTTACTATTATCAACAATATGGAAATACTTTTTTAACATCCGAAATTTATTTCTGGGCATTGTATTGTTAACAATTAGGATATGCAAATCTTCCTGAGAGCTCCAATATGTATTTTCATCAGGTACTGAGTGGTAGCCACTAAACAACAGTAATCCAAGAAACTGCCGAATGTCATTTGCGTCGACGTCTAAAGAGTCTCCTTTTTGTAGGGCGTACAGCTTTGTAAGTTCGGCTGAATTTTCTACGTAATCAGACGGCAGAATCACTGATTGACGGCAGAATCACTGATCACGTGTGATATCACTGCTTTTGTATATCGTTACATGCCAATGTTCCTTTTTTGGAACATTGCATTTTTACGCAGTCCTGAGGAAATATTTCTTGTTATTATTTTAATTTATTTTATTAACTCGTTAAACTTGTCCTTTGCAAGTACGAAGGGGAAATTTTCGGGTGGATTTGAATTTTTAGGAATTTTATAGAATTTTTTTTCTTACGTACTGTAAAAATTGTGAAAAAAGCTGATTTTTAGAAATTTTTCTACGCTAAAATATTCATATTTGAAAAAAGTCAAAAAATCAATCATGCCTTCTATAATATACGGTAATTTTTTCAAACTGACAGATATCACAGTTTATTTTTAAAAAAATATTAAAGATGGTGTTCCAAAAAAGGAACATTGGCATGTAAAAGGTTAATTTATTAAACGCTGATCACGTGATTTCTTTTTCTGTTACTTTAAATAAATTTATCTTCACATAACAACGAAATAGGCAAAAAAATACTTTTTTTCTTGCTAATGCGGCAGACGATTGGACATTATTCAAAAAAATATTAAAATAATGTAAAAGATATGTTCCTCAAACTGTACTACATTAACTGTACTATATTCTTTAGTATGTCCTATGAGATTTAATTTGAATATTTTCTTCTACATTATTTTGTCTATAAAAATATCCCTTACGATTTTTTATTAATATATTTTTTTGTTTTTTTTTACATCAATCGTATACATTGATCGTCGTATTTATTATATATATAATATATATATATATATATATATTGGCATTAATTGCATATACTGACATTGTATTTAATTTGAATGTACCGTTCGTTTACGAACACCTCCTAAACGAACGTTTAGGAAGTGTTGGTTTATGGAATACTAAAAGTTTAAAATAGTGGCGCCATCTATTGAACATCTATGAATCGACAATCGCATCCGTCAAAAATTGTTCGTTATCCTAATTGTTAACAATACAATGCCCAGAAATAAATTATAGATGAATGTTTGTTAACCAAAATCAATTTTAAAACTAAACACAGTATAAATAACATAGAAAAGATTTAGCCTTTATCATTGGAGCAAAAAATCCTGGAAAGTGAAACATAAAATATATAAATTTATAATAAACCTACCAAAATCCATTAAAAAACTAAACACAGTATAAATAACATAGAAAAAAAAGCATACGAAATGTTATACACATTAATAATATGAAAACCAATTAAAAATATATAAATGTATAATAAACTCCTCAGATTTCAGCTATATTCGGTCTTTATCATAAAAAAGCTGAAAAAAAATAAAATAAAAATAATTTTAAAAAATAATAAAATAAAATAAAAATAATAATTTAAAAAATAATAAAATAAAATAAAGATAATAATTAAAAAAATAATAAAATAAAAGCTAAAATAAAAAAGCCTTCATAAAAAGCTGAAAATACAGGTTTAGCAAAATTTGCACGATCCCAGACTCGAACCCGAGTCTTACGGTGTACCAAATGAACAGTTTTAACGAACGCGCTACGATTATACACAACACTGTTGAGTAAAATAAAAAATATACGCAATGAGTTTTTTGGAAAGTTGCTATGGGTTGGTGAATATACATACATTTATGGAGTAAGAGGAGTTTTAAATGAGAAATAAGTTAGCAGGATAGAAGCTTAGTCTTTAACTTTTCAATAGACACAAAGACATAAGCTAGGGGGGTTGCAGTAGCGATTAAAAAAGATCGTGACACTTAGCGTGGTTGATTCGAATTTTCCATCACGTGTGAGAGTGTCAATATGCCGTTGGATCCGATTTATTTTAGAGTATAAAATCTGACTTGAAAGATTATTATTTTCATTTATTATTCTGGTTTAATATATAACTTGAAACTTTTTGATTTTATTTATTTTTATCTTTTCGCTCGCTGTTTGCCAGCTAACCCTAACGTGGACGCCATATTCAGAGGGGTGATTCCACAAAGTGTAACAGCTTACAAATTGTTGGTTTTTTATTAATTAAAAATCAACGGTAATTAATTTCGATTTTTGAAGTTCTTCAGACCCTCGGCTGTTTTTAAAGACGCCTGTATGTAAAATTTCACGATCGTTGCTCCTAAACTGTGGATTTCTATACAATTACAGAGATACAAACATTCATTTTTATATATTAGATTTATTTTGACAATCGCATGTTATTCGATTATTCTATCAGGAGAATATCAACTAAAATATGAGACAAGTTCTGAGCAATTTATTGTTGACATCCGTTGCAATTTATTGTTAGCGTCCGTGTCCGACACCCTACCTCTTTTACTTTCCTTTTGTGGATCAACAGGTGGGTGGGCGGTGTAATGTTGATTAATCTCCCAGGCTCGCCATGTTATTTATCACGTATGGGAAAAAATATATGAGAATAGCTTATTCAACGGGGTTGTCTTCATTTTGCCGTTCAGTTAACCTTAGCTTTACCATTATTGATTTCGAGAAAAAATCTGAACCTAAAAGCCGAGAAAATCAAAAATATGTGGGATGTACCACAGTTTCCGACTCTAAAAGTATAAATTTTAAATTAACATGAAAGCTTTCATAATATTAAAACTTCCGTTTATTTCATACTGCAATTCATAATCACATAATATCTAACCTCTGATTTTGTTTCTTTGTTATTCAATACCAAAAAAAACAGCGCCCAACAGCACAAAGGGACACAAAAATGTTAATTCGAATACGGTAGGCGAACCTATTAACGCCCTTTACACATACGTTCTTTCCCGCATGAAAACACGATCCCGCGCGATTGAGTGCACGTGTGAAGGTGTCAGAGAGGAAGGGAAAGCTGCTTTTGGGCGTACTGCAAGTTTTCCCGTACGCAATACTGTACGCTCTTTTGCGAGTGCTTGGAGCGTACGCGCAATCCCGTACGCTCCAAGCACTCGCGAAAGAACATACGTGTAAAGGGCGCTATTGTATCTTGGACCGGATGTTTCTCGGTCCTAGGCCGTCGCCAGCTCTATCTGTTGAGTTTTTTATATAAATGGGAATCGCAATTCATGTATATGTCATTAGAGCTCCTTAACGTGTCTAAATGTTAACCGCATCTATTAAGTCTCAGGAGCTAAAAGTAAGTACTAAAAGTAAGTACGAGTCTGGTACCTCGACTTAGGAGTGTCCCGACTCGGAAGTTTTTTGAGATACCAGCAGTCTCTCGGCCGATTTTTTGCCTTCAGTAGCGAGCTAAAATTCGGGTTACAAGCCAGCTTGAGATACCCCCCCCCCCCCGCTAGTTTGCAGAGCGAATGCCATGTAACGTGCTCGTCAAATGAACGCACGAGAAACATGTAATATTTCAACCTTTGCGTACAATTATTATACAATTATATACAGGATGATTTTTTTTAAAACTGACACTACTCAGAGCCATCTGTAGCGCGATCTATCAGCCGGAATTCCACCAAAATTGATAGGGGGACTAAAGACGACATGGGAAAGAAGTTCCGTGAAAAAAAAGTTCCAAAAGTCGCCAATAGGGGAAGATATGGCGCTGTTGTCGGCTCACTCGAGAATTTGCATAAAACGCAAGTAAAACGTCAAAATGCAAATTCACGACTACGTAGTCGACAGCAGCGCCAGTATTTCAGGCTATAAAGATAAGAGGTGATTACCGAAAAAGCTGTAATAAGCAGACAAAGGAATAACAAAGAAATTTCACTGCAACACCGCATTATTCAGAAAATTCACTTCTCCCTCCTTCAATGTGACGACACATTGCATCCTGACCACTACGTTCTCAACGGCCGAGCGTAACATGTCACCAGGAATGTTCATCAACCATCGGGATATGCTGTCCTTTAGGGCCACCAAGTTCGAGACTCCACCAAGTTACACCTTATACATTAAATAACCCCTCAGAAAGAAGTCACATGCGGTTATGTCCGGGGAGCGAGGTGGCCAGGCAAATGGGAAAAAGCGACTGGTAATCCTTTCTTCTGTAAAGCGATGGCGCAACAGATTCCACACCGATAGTCCAGTCTGTGGTGAAACTCCATCCTGAATGAAGATTGTCTGATCAAGGCATTGTCTATGCTGAAGTTTTGGAATGACAAAACTTGTCAGCATATGGTGATACTTTTGCGTAGTAACAGTACAGGTTTGTGATCCTGCTCGAGTAATGTTCTCAAAAAAGAATGGCCCGATGATGAAATCTGCTGTGAAGTCACACTAAACAGTGAGTTTTGGTGGATGCATTGGAATTTGCTGAACTGCATGGGGATGTTCAGATGCCCAAATGCGACAATTTTGGGTATTAACAGTTCCATTTAGGTAAAAATTGGCTTCATCACTCCACAGAATTCTCCACGGCCAAGCATCGTCTACCTCCATCCTGGCAAGAATTGTCAGAGCAAATGTCAACCGTTTATCATGATCGTCGTGTTTTAATTCTTGCAGGCGGCTTATCTTATATGGATAGAACTTGAGAAATTTCAGCAAGATTTTCCGAACCGTCGAAGGATTCGTATCCAGTTGGCGCGCTACTCCCCGGCCGCTGCTACTACCAGCGTCGATCCCCTTTGCGCCTTAGGCGATTGCAGTCGCAACTTCGGTTACTGTCTGTTCTGACGCCGGTTTCCTCCTTCTACCAGGCCGGAGAGCTAGGGTTCCTGTTTCTTCAAATTTCTTAATAATGTCTCTCAATGCATTAATTGAAATGGGGCCTTTTACGTAAGTCGTTACTAAACTCAGAGAGAGCGGCGGATGCGTTCGATCGGTGAAGCTAAAATAGCTTCACCAGTAACGCGCGTTGAGGTAAAGTAAGACGCATCTTGAACACAGCAAATACTCGGAATGAGCATTGGACTTTCCCCTCATCTTTATAGCCCGAAATATTGGCGCTGCTGCTGACTACGTAGTCGTGAATTCGCATTTTGATGTTTTACTTGCGTGTTATGCAAATTCTCGAGTGAGCCAACAACAACAGCACCATATCCTCCCCTATCGATGACTTTTGGAACTATTTTTTCTCATGGAACTTCTTTCCCCATGTCGTCCTTAGTCCCCCTATCAATTTTGGTGGAATTCCGTAGTGTCAGTTTAAAAAAAGTATTAGTGTCAGTTTAAAAAAATCTCCCTGTATATATTTTTAAGACTACTTTATAATAGGGTGCGTCGTTTTTTACTCTTTTTTTAAATCGAAATCGCCTGTGGTGAGAAAAGCTGTGTATTGCTATCAAATCTCTCTATTCCAAAAAAATGTAACTCCCGCCGCCGCTGTCAAAAGCTTGTCACGCTATCTCCTCCGAAACCGATGGGGGTATGGGGTCGAGACCGATACCAATAGATGCAGAAAAATGTGGGGAACAAAGTAAGATATGTCTCATCTTCGTCGGACTTTAAGTTTCTATTTTGGTTTATGCTTTGTGGGAAAATATTGACTTTTTCATCTTCAGATTACGATAACTCGCCAAAGAATGATCGTAGAATTTTGATCTTTTTGCAATCTAAGACTACAGACATTTCTCTTTCAAACTATACCTCCCATAGGATCGTTTTTTGTCGATCATGGCAATCAGCAGATTTTCTGGATGACCGTAAAAACCATTCCTTTGGATTACAGGAGCCACTACTAATTTCAACTCTTCGCTCAGATATCTTGAGTAGCGTATAACTTCCCAAAGATGCTGTGCACCAGCTGTGCATGAAGGCTCAGTTTTAGTGAGAAACCAAACGTTTGCATGCACTTTTACAATATATTTTACAAGTCTTTATTTCAAGTGATGGTTCTTCTGTACCAATATAGAGACGAAGCACTCTCTTTGCAGTTGTAAGCCACCTGGCATGAGAAAGCTTTCCTGGTGATTTAGTGGATAATGCTGTTGGACAATTTCCAGAAGAAATCGCTTGACAGATTTGGTACAAATATTTTTGGTAAGTTTATCCACATCTAATGTGAGCAGGTCAACAGTGATTTTTCTAAACTTCACAATTGGTAGTTGTTCAGAAAAGTCAAGAACTTTCCCTATAGGATCACAATATGCAAAAGAGCCTGTAATGTTTCCATCTAGATGCCGCGAATGTCTCCGAACAAAGTACCTACCGCATTCGTAAAAAATAAAACTGTCATTTGGTGCAATGTTGAAATTAACTTTAATTCTTCGTAATCTATGAGAAGTACGTGATACATTGGGTTACAGGTATCATGCGTTGCATTAAAAATAGGCAATTTATAATACATTGACAATGTGTTGATTAATGCTCATTCTGTTACAATTCGGTTACGCTCCCAAGTAACATGGAATGACTAGAGACTTAAAATATTAAAGGTATTATTTAATTTAAGGCATTCCAAATTAATTTGACTTGAAAAGAAACTACTTCGCGTATCTGTATATAAAGTCAAAAAAGTAATTAACGGGATTCACTTTTAAGTAGAATTGCCCGTAACACAGGCAAGAATATATATGCAAATGTGAGCTACTAATCCTTCCTTCGTAACAAAATCCCTTTAACATTTAAAAGGAAAGTATTTTACTTCTTCAAACAATGCCAAACCTGACTGAAACAAACAAAAAAAAAGCATTTTTATTTTCAAGAGTAGTTACTGACAGCTGTAGCATATTATAGCTTTTGAATTTTATCTTACACCGACTGTACCTGCTGGCGTGTTTCAAGCAAGAGAAAATCAAGGTAATTACTTTAAACGGCAGTCGCCTGCAGCATCAAAGAAACGGGAAAATGAAACAGACCAAATCGGGGGTATTAAAATATTTGCATTCGGTAAGAATTTTTTTTTTTACTGCTACCTTTTTTTAGTACAGTTCTTCGTAAGATTATTTATTGAACATCATCATTCCACAGAATTATTATTAAGATTCATTCGGTTGAATAAATAACAAGTACCTCCCGTTCTTCAGAATATGCCATGTTGTATTTTAAAAAAACGAAGCTGAAGGCAAACGAAATTATATTTTCGATCGCAACTATCAAACTGCAGACATTAAATCGACCAAATTGTGACTTCAAGTTTTTTCTTTCGCATCTTATTTTACCTTTGCTTAAAAAAGAGAAAGGCAAAGAAAAGAAATATCAGATTGTAACCCATTCTGTCGAAACAGCTGTAAAATTAAATTATTTTCTAGACCAAATAATTTAATAGTGAAAATTAAATAATTCATTATATCCTAAAAACTGAATTATTATTAATTAGCTACTATATAAATGTGTGAGTGCTTCATTACCGTTCCAATGCACGAGACAGGGTTCGACATAGTAACTAAGGCCATCCGGGATTGAATCCCTGCCGATGAACAGATTACCACCATAATTTAGACCGAGCACCCTCAGGGGAGACATCTAGGGACCTCGTACCCCCCCCCCCCAATCATCCTGCGAATCCCAGAGGATCTGAGAAATTTTCCAGCCTACAGATTTAACGTGCCTGTACCAGATGTAGACACGAAAGCATTCAGTAGCTCTTGTCTGGGCTATAACCGAGCGCCCTGAGAACCGAATCCCTACACGATGACCACTAGGATGCTCAAGTCCCAACTTCATTACCGTTCATATCAGAACAGCATGTCTCCAGATAAAAAAAGGCTTTATTATGTTTGTAATATACACTGCTGGCCATAAAAATTGCAACACCAGGAAGGAGAGATGATACAAACGTCAAATTCACATGAAAGGAAGAAGATGCTGGGATATGCAAATGATTAGAATTTAAGCGCAATCGAACGACGCCGGAGGGAGAAACGGCTACCAGCACGTGTCGGAATTCCATAGCGGCAGGATCGTGGCCTATCGAGAGTGTGGTTTATCATTCCGCGATATTGCTACTCGCATTGGTCGGAATCCAACGACTGTCCTGGGAATATGGAATCGATGGGTTCAGGAGGGTCATACTGAACGCCATGCTGGATCTCAACGATCTCCCGCCACTAACGCCTGAAAAGACAGACATGTTGTCAGTTCTGCCTTGCAAGATCGTACAGCTACATCACGGACCTTGAGTCAGGAAATGGGACACAATCATCACTAGTACAAGAGAAGATGTCTTGGCATTCCCCTTTTCCTATATTGCGATAGAAGCTCCCAAACTACACTCTCTAGGCTTGCAAGTAGACTCCTCGGGAGCCCCTTTTTTACGGGGGAAGAAAGGTCTTTTCCGTTTGCTCTAAGTGCCACCCAGAAAGAGACGTTAAAAGTTTACTTTTTCTATGAATCAAAATTTATTCTCATCTCTGAATAATACCCAGTCCAGAAGGCCACCCCAGAGCACACTTTGGTGTGTCTGAGCCTTACCAGAGAAGATCTCCTCACAAACTCTCTCCTTGTCCTTGATTTTGCCCGAGTCAGTGACCTTATGGATCTCATCTGAATTTAATTCGGACGCCAGAGCATTAGAAAAAACAGCAAACACAATGCAATGTTCGAACGATGAAAAAGTTATTTCAAACATTATATACCAAGTATTCAAAACATAATACATAAAATCAAATGGAGAACAGTATTTTTGAGAAAAAAAAATCAAAACTGCAACAGCTAAGAAAACTTCCCTCGAAATGGCCCGCGAAAATTTAATTAAAATAAGCAGAAATTTTCGTCACTTAAATGCGTCATAAATATTTCATGCATTATGCATAAAAAATTAATCACTCGCCACGTTTTGAAAATTTTTTTGAAATGAAGTTATTCATTGAGAAAGATTTTATTTATCTCATTGAGATTCACGAATTTATCTCGTTGAAATAATGATTCCAAAAAACATTAACATCCTTTAATAGATGAAAGGAATTTTATAAATTTTATTTTGTCTTTGCTCTTTTTTTAAACACCTAATGTATGCTACTTATTATATTTCATTCGGCATTTCAAAATGCGAAGAATGGCGGAAAAAAGAATCTTTATAATGACACATTTAGTCAGCAATTCGCATTGGTTGATCTGGGAAAAAAATCTATAATTTTGACTGAAACGAAACAAAATCCAATAACTTTGGCAAAAATATATAAACATAAATTATATCCTAAAAGAAATCATATTTAAATTGATAACGCCTCAAAGGAATATAAAAATATGTTCTTATGAAAAAGATGCTATACTATATTAAAAACGTTGAAGTCTTTTTACATATTTGTACATTATATCACGTTAGTTCCAGCTGCAATGGAAACAAGAAGGTAAGTTAGAAAAAAATGAAAAAATAACACCTCTATTTGCATGTTTTGAGATGGCATTCTCTAAAGCGCGCAGTAATTAGTTATTCTCCGATTCGTTTGATCAGGCATAGCTGGCATTTTTAAGAGGATTTCAAAAAGAATTCAAGCCATCAATTTTCCTTTATTCTGAAAGTAACAAATACGGTGATAAGTTCTTTCAAACTTTTATTTCTCCAAATGGAATTCATCGAAAAGACTTTTGAAAGCTTCAAAAATTTTAATTATTTCTCAAGCTTTTAAAACGTAATGCGACATATTTTAGTATTTATTATATAAAAAATTCTCCAAGGAAAAATTAGCTTACACAACCCCTATGACCTTACCATCATGTTTCTAGTAAAAAACACATTTAAGTTTTTAAAAAAAAAGTACTTGCATTTTTTTTTTCATTTGAAAGTAGAATTTGTTGATGGAATTCATCCCCCCCCCCTCTCTCTCTCTCTCTGTCTCTCGTTTTCTTGTACAGCTGAAGCGAGGGGCTCCTGATTTATATTTTGCTATCGGGTAGGGTAGACCGGGGCTTGGTGGTCCATTTTTTCTTCAATTTTTTTTAATTTATCAGAATTAAAATTTTTTTTTTAGTTTGTACAATCAGCAAATCTTAAAGTATAACCACGTATGAAAAAATTTGAAAAATATTAATTAATAGTTTCTACATGAAGCTCAGCAGGATATCAAGTCACTGGGCCAACCTGAAACATCGAATGGGGGCAGGTTGGCTCAGTGACTTGATGTCCTTTAAGTTAATGTCCTCTAAGTTGATTTGATTTTCGGATTACTAACGGAAATGAAAAAACACACAAAATATCAAATGTAATTTTAATATGGTATATAAAAGACACAAAGGATAAGAAAAGATATTTTGTCCAACTAACTACTTGTCTTCATCGATCTTTCTCATCCTCACGATGAATGCAAACATAAAATATCGTGTCCCCAGTGACACATGATTCATGTGACCAACGATTGCACCTGGTACATTGAATCCAGTCTTCTCCTGATTTATTGACAATTTTATTGACTTTCATAGGCTTATGAATGTAGAAAACAAATTCTTGGACTGCGGGGCATCTTGGGCCACTGGGCCAACTTGCCCCATATCACCATTTTAACTTTTGATCGTTGTATCAAATATTCTGTTAATATTTTTTTTCAAATCAGTCGGTAGAAAATTAGCTCTGAACAACGATCTTTAAGATTGCTATTCACTTAGGTGAAGCTTTAATTTAGAAACGAACCAGAAATGATTATTTATAAGTGCAAAAAAAAAGTATCATTCAGTGAAAATTTGAAAATTTGAAGTGGCTTTCGTTTGATTGCTTCTTCGCTGCTAACGCTGTTATGGGTGAAAGAAGACGTACTAAGACACGCGTCGCTTAGCTAGTAACGCAATCTGCCGGATAGTTTGAAAAATATCGCAGATGAGCCAACGTGCCCCTATGGCCAACATACCCCGGTCTACCCTACTACAAGAGTCCAACTTCTGCCCGTTGCCACAACAATTTGGGTTGAGCACCCCCAGGGCCAACATCTGGTGGGCTCGTGCCCTCCTCCCAACCCTATGAATCCCACGAAAGGACTTTCAGGCCGATAGATTTTCACGTGCCTATCCCTATACCCGCGTAAGAGCATTCAGAGACGCTTGTCGCAACTCAAACTGAGTACCAAACTGAGAACTAGGGTTCGACGGTTTTTCAAACCCGGTTTTAAAAAACTGGTTTTTAAAATAAATTTGTCACATTTGAAAACCGTTTTTTAAATTAAGAAAACCGGTTTAAAAGAATTCAAATTATTATGCAAAAAATTAATTTTTAACTTATTTGATTTCTTGAAGACCCTGAAGAAAAACTTACAAATTTAAAGGCACTGAAAGCTGAATTTTCATTATTTGAGGCAACGAATAAAAGAACCAAAAACTTAGATTTGTTATTTGATACCCTGAAAACTATAAAACCAAGCTCAGTAGCTAGTGAACGAGTATTTTCAATTTCAGGCAATATTGTGTCCAAAATAAGAACAAGACTTAGCCACCGTTCAGTGGATATTTTATGTTTTCTTAAATCCTATTTTCTTAGGAGAAATTAAAATTAGTGATATAAATATAAATATTATTTGAAATTTGAAATTTTTGTTTGAGTTTTCGCTATTTTGTGTAAGTAATGTGTAAATCCTTAATTTTTTTTTCTATTTTGAATTTGATATTGATTTCGTTTTTTGTTATTTTATATAAATTTAATAAAATATTTTTCCCTATTCTATTTTTTTTTTTTTTTGACAAAAATTCGAAAACCGGCTAAAACCGGTTTTTTGGAAATCTGGAATTCGAAAACCGGTTTTCAAAAAGTAGGTTTTTGTATAAACCCTACTGAGAACCCCTCAGTACCAAATCTAGACACGCTAAACCTTGGGGCACTCCAGACCTATCATGGAAATCCAAACCAGTGATTGAGGATCATATACTGTTATTTTAAGGACCTGCTGTTTCACAAACAGCAAACATCTTCCACTTATGAAGTATTTTGATGCATAATAAAAGCATTTTCAGTCTGTGCAGTCTCGATTTCCTGTGCATTTCATACAATTTCCTGCCACTATTTGGTTTATGTTGATGCGAGAGGTTTAGTTAGCTTCCTCTTTTTGGACCATTAGTTGGAAAACCAAAAAAAAAAAGTTTACTTTTTCTATGAATCAAAATTTATTCTCATCTCTGATTTTCTCATATTCCCAGATAATAGGATTATCTTCCCTTCTCCCGATGTCCAAAACTTAAGGTCTTTCTATTTTCTGAATTGTTCATATTCAAGCGCATTTTTCGTTATTTCTCTGAATTTATTGTAAAAAAAAAAATAATATTCAGTTGTGTAATTCACTTATAATTGTTCAATTGACCACTTCAATCCCACTTCCAGTCGACATATACAGTGAAACTTCCCTTGGCGGCCACCCTTCAAAACGGCAAGATTTTTTTCGGAAGGTTTACTGACCACAATAGAGAAATCCATCCCCTATTCAGCGTCCATCCCTCAAAACGGCCACTTTTAAACATAGGATTTACGTTCCTCCATAGCGGTTCTCCGGAAAGTAAAATTTCAGACGCTAAAACCGTCCGTCATAGCGAGTTATAATTTTGGCAGCGCGCCAAACCCAGTCTGTATCGCTTGGGCAAGCAGTAAACAGTTAAACAGAAAAGTACCAAAATGCGTCAAGATTTTGAAATATATATAGATAGATAGATAGATACATATATACATAACACATAATATACACTGAAGTGCCACTGAATTAGGGATACCTACCTAGTAACGAGTTGGGCCTCATCTGGCCTTGATAACGGCTGCCACACGACGAGGCATAGATTCAACAAGTTTCTGGAAACGTTCCACGGGAATGGCTTGCCAAATATTGGCTAAAGCTGTCCATAATTCAGTAAGGTTCTTTGGTGCTGTGTGATGGCCTTTCACGCCTTGTAACAAAACATCCCAAAGATGCTCAATAGGATTTAAGTCTGGGCTTCTAGGTGGCCAGTTCCTGACAGAAAAGTCAGAGGAATGCTCATCCAACCAGCCAGTAGCCAACCGGGACTTGTGAGAGGTACAGTTGTCTTGCTGGAAAACTCCATTACCGTGCGGATAACAGAACAGCGTAAACGGATGGAGGTGATCACCCAGCAACTCTACGTACCGAATTGCATTGAGGGAGGTTGGTACACGCACCAAAGATCCCAAACTGTGCCACGAAAAAATACCCCAGACCATGATTGAGCCACCATGCCCTTGTACAGTTCCAGACAGGCATGCAGGATCCATGGCTTCATGAGCCTGACGCCATATTCTCAGCCTCCCGTCGGCGTTAAGTAGTCGGAATCGAGATTCATCACTCCATGCTACTCGTTTCCAGTCCTCTACACTCCAGTCTCTGTGCTCTCTTGCCCAGGCAAGACGTGCGCCCCATGGCGAGTATAGAGCAATGGTACTCTCGTAGGTCGACGGCTCCCGAAACCCATATGGTGAAGCGAGCGTTGCACAGTCCGTTTACTGACTGTACGACTGGCACCGTCATTAAACTGGGTGGTAATTTGAGCTAATGTTTGGCTTCGCTGGCTACGTACAATACGCCTGAGCCGTCTCTCACCACGCACTGTAAAGGCTAATTGTCCTTTGCAGTTTGCCCGATCGCTAGTTTTTTTTCCACCATCCATGTATTCTTGGTATACTCTTGACACTGTCGACCTTGAAAATCCTAGCTGTCTGACGATTTCGGAAATTGAATGGCCCATGCGTCGCGCACCTACGATTTGTCTGCGATCGAAGGCGTCTAAATCAGGCAGTTTACCCATACTGGCAATTCCAACAACTATTTCAGAACAACCAGAGTACGCGCTATATATGCAGTTAACACAGCGCCCTCACTTGCGCATACATGATGAGCAGCGCTACACAATTTGCATAGGCTTTGCTATCCCTAATTCAGTGGAACTTCAGTGTATATATATATATATATATATATATATATATATATATATATACATACAAGAAAGGTAAGTAACGATAAGTGATCCTACGTTAATAACCCGCGGTAGTTTCGTTAGAAGAAACTACATGAAAAAAAAATTTTTCGGAACCGTGACTGTACGCCATAGGAAAGTATTTTGAATCATCTGTATTTTGAAGTTTTTACGTTTAAACTCGGTATCAATAATTTATATGTCACTTGAATAGGAAAGCCAAAGTGTTGGGATATCAGTTCGTAATATCGGAAAAGCACTTAAAATATTCAAGAAGTTTTTCTTTGCTACTGAATAAACAACAGATTATTACGGCAAATATATAGCAGATATTTCTATGCCTGGAGGAAAAACTAGAGAGCTACATAAGCTCATTTATTTTTATCGAACATTTATTTATATTGCCTTTCATTTATTTCCCTTATTATCCGCGAAGAAGTCAATTCCTTGCCCCAAGTATCTAGCCCCTTTTTTTTCTGGGGAACAAAAAAAACCTTCTCTCGGGAACTTCGGGGCATTGTTTTTTGTTTATCCAGATCTTATCCATTCGAAGCTATTTGAGGTCCGTTGTCATATTTCCCAGAATAATAAGGATGATTGATTCGAGGGAAGAGTTATTGCACAATTTGCTAAACACGCTAAACGTTTAATAACTGTTCGTGATATTAGGAGGGGAGTAAAGTGTACGAGATAGCGTGATAATTCCTACTTATAGACAAAATTGATGCATAGAAAATTATAAATTTCACCTGCTTCAATGATTTTAAGACTTTTATGGTGATTTCTGTTGTTGTCTCTTTTTTTTCTAGAGGTGATATTTCCACAACAGTTTTGAAATGTTAAACAGCTGACAATTTGTATCAGCTGCGCGCAAAGTATTATTTATTGCAAATATTGGATGCATTAATACTCGCTATGAGTTTACATAAATTTAATAGAATCCCTATCTTTGATCAGCTTGCTCGATTTTCTATAGTTAGAGCACGGAATTTTTTTTTTCTTTGTAACTGAGTATGACCACTTCATGACTCTTTACGGATTAACAGCCAAAACCGTGGGAAGCAGGCAACTCTGGGTGTAAAACACAACTGTTTTCACGGCCGCCATCTCGCTGGTGGTTACCACGTGGTGAACTGAAGCATACGGTTACAGTACTAGAGAATTTTCACGTATTTTTAACTCTTAGGAAGCACAAAACATTATATTAAAAGGAGAAATTTGAAAGCAAATTGTTCATCTTAAAAACTATAGGCTTGGAGCAAGCTATAAATGCATTTAAGTTCGCTTGTAAGTTAGAATTATTTCGAAGAGGGGTTGGGCGCAGCCCGTTAAGTATTTTAACCGAAGAATAATGGAATAAGAACATTATGATAAAATAAAGGAACCTGTCTGGTAGAACTAAGTGTAAGAGTCGGCCAGAGGTAGCCTAGTGGTAGCGTGTTGGCTTTCGGAACTGAGCGTGCTCTGATCGAATGCCGACAAGCCTCATTAAATACCTCCGTGTCTATGCCGGATATGGGTACATTAAATCCGTAGACCGAAACGTCCTTCTTTGAGGTCAGAGAGGGAGAAGGTATGATCACCCCAGATGTCTTCCCTTGGGGTGCTCGGTAAAAATTGAGGTGGCACCTGGATAAGTCGGAATCCGTCCTTTGTGGTGCCATTATAAACCGGAGCCGCACCCCTCAGTCCGCAAGTCTATATAGACCTGATCTGGAATACATTCAATCCAGGGGGCATAAGCAACAACAATAAGCGTAAGAGTAAGAGTTTTGTAACATTCCAAACAAATCCGGCGTTCCTACATTGTGGCAGCATTGTAGAACTGACCTTCAGAGCTTTATACTTACTCAAAACAGTGTATTGTAACGTCCCCGTTGTTGAAATGAACACACGAGAGACCGAATAATTTAAAACCAACAGTTTGTATTGTAATTCCAAATATGTACAGTGTGAACAAAGGCAGGGAAACTATCCTCATCTGCGTATGCGAGACATTCAAAGAAACAAAAAGTCTGTCACAAAGACTCTCCCAGTCTTTAACAAAGAGGTTTCTCTCTAAATAGACACTAGGACTCTAACACAGACTCTTTAAGACTATAACTGAGGGATGACCGCACCGATCAGCAACTGGGAAGACTTTTTCCCCAATCCTTTGCTGATGTCGTAGATTCCGGCTGCAGACCCTTCTGGCTTTCAATTCGCTCCCGCGGGACTGCGTATCTCCATGTTTCTTCGGGTCCTGCTCTCAACACTCTCTGCGGGGCTCTTGTAAGGCGCCCTTATTTATCTGTTCGTCCGGCAATAGTATTTTCCCGCGTTTTTCCGCAGCTTTACACGCTCGGCGGCTATAGCCCGGTCAACGGACATCCATCGTTTTCAGCCCCCACGAGGCCAGCGCCAGCTAAACGGAGTCATTCTCAGCTCCTCCCCATGGGGTAGCGCCACTAATCTTTCCGTTTTTGAAAGCGACGTCTCTTAGAAAAGGGAAGCGAGGTGACCGTTGGTAATTAAATGCCCCCCCCCCCCTTGACTTCTCGGGATCATCTAGGATAGCTTGGGTTCGGCGATAGTTTCCCAGGAAAGGGACATTCACGGAGTTACAATATGTAGCACTGGTTTGTTCAAAACGGGAATTAAAAGTCCGATAGACTTTCCGGGAGTCTATATTTGATTCCGACTGTATAGCGCTGGCATAAGTTCGAGAAATAGCTCGCGTGCAATGACCGCCTGCACTTCATCTCTGGATGTTAGTCGTTTGGAAGAATCAAACATTATTACCGAGTAAATCGTGTGAAAATCGATTGAACGCATGTCTAGGAGAGATGCTAGTGACTCAAAGCATCCAGTTTTACAAACAGAACACAATACAGAAATACTTTTGTCAATATCTTGAAATAGTCAGTATGCATCAATCATTTTCTGTCTGCGGTTATAAAGAAAGTTTAAGAAAGAGAGAGAAGAATATACACTCCCCCTACTCTAAGACAGATCGCCGTCCGGAAAGACAAGCTTACGAAATATGCTTAATTAAACAATCTGTATAAAAACCAGTTATATCTTCGCCGAATAAAAGACATCAGACATGATGTCATAAGTGTACAACTTTCGGAGTCGTTTCTTACGATTTGTGTTCCAGCTTGTTATTTTGCCTTTGATAATCGAAAGAGTTATAGCAGCGGTTCTCAACCTGGGGGGCGCGCCCCCCTAGGGGGGCGTAAAAGAATTTCAAGGGAGGCGCGAGCTCAAAAAAAAAAGTAAAATAAAAAGTAAAACTAACTGTAATTTACTGGACTCAATTTTGCGGTCACAATGTAACCGTAACGTATTTTCGACATACGAACTCGAACAGGATAATTGTCGTAATTGTAAAAACACGATAATTGTCGTACGTCTGGACGTTGAAAGTGACCTGAGGTGTGCTTTGTCACAGTTACAACCTAATATTCAAAAACTTGTCAAAGATAAACCGTGCCAGCTCTTTCATTAATGTTGTGAAAGTGACTGGTATTGCATGCCAACCTCACCTAGATCCTTGATTACCTCAAATATATTTGATGTGTATTTAATTCTTTGATTTCGTATGTTCTAATAATAATATGTTCCAAATTAAGATATGTGTAGTAATATTAAATTTTGTGTATGAAATTATGTATTCTATATTTTCATTTAATAACCAGCTTCAGTTTCAAATTCCGATTGTGCTACTTGTATTGACCACATATGGTGGTGGTGGTGGGGGGGGAGGCGTGACATCACATCAGTGTCCAAAGGGGGGCACAGAGCCTGAAAGGTTGAGAACCCCTGAGTTATAGTATCATTGTTCTGCCATCTATCGGGAAGAAAATGAAATTATTTCTCAACGGTGGTTACTCTTCTCTAAAAAAATTCATATGTTATGCAATTTGTGAGTGTAGTGTTCACGCCTCGTTGCATCATCTTGTCTTGCAACCTCTGAAAAGGGCAAAATGATTTGAAACTTGCAGGGTCGCCTTATGAGGTTTAAACTGTAGTAAGTTTTGATCGTAACATCAAACTTAGATGTTGTAACCAAAATTTCCATTAATGGATTTTTTTCAGGAATATTCTTCTTTTATTAATTTAATACATTGACAACAATTTAGCGTTCACACCCGACAATAACGCCTTAGATCAGGTCTACTCAAACTGCGGCCCACCAAGCTTTTTTGTGCTGCACGAAACACTCCCACTCATTGTCAGGCAAGTACTTTTGAAAACATAATTTTGGAAATAAGTGCCTTAACCCTTCAGCCGGCGCACCCGTGTACAAAGTGCAACATTTTCGTAATTTTGAGTGGTTTGTTTTTACATGTAAGGTTTGATTGTACTAAGCAGTTTCTATTTATAGCCACATCCTTTCTAATGCAGGTCTGATTCTCTGACCCTTGTATTCCTTTCCATTCATTGTTAGTCGTGATTTAACCGTGGTAAACCAGCGATTATACTGGATTACATTACGACGAAAGGAGTTGATGTAGTCGATCCAATATGCAGCTATTACACGGTATCCCGTATATCACGAAGATGGACAATCTCATTGTTTTTTAGGGTTTTGGTCATAATAGAAATCCATTCGCAAGTCGTCCTTAGATCTAATAAGCATAATTTCGACTGCATAATTTTGAAATATGGAGATTGTATCTGCATTCTTTGGCCTTTAATTATAAATATATCTCAATATTATTAAAATTTTACATCTTAAAATGCAGAATTATTATTTTCAGTTTGAAAAGAAAAAAGTTTGTTACAAAAGGAATAATGAAGGTTGAAAGAGACGTTGCATTTTCTGCCACGCTCGCCTGCTGGTGTTCCAAAATTTGGCGCGCCCGCTGAAGAGTTAAAAACAAAACTATAAAAAAATGTGCCACCTGCTGCTCACATTGTACGCATCCACGTATCTTTATGAATTATTCAATTCTAAAATGAGATTCCAAAGAACTATATAGAAATCGGCTTACTGATTCTATCTTACCTTGAGGACGTATTGAGAGTCGCACACAGCAAGTATAAACCTGATTTGTCTCAAATAGTCAAAAGTTTGTCTCAACATAATATATCACACTCATTTTTAAATTAACGTTTGAATACTTTTAGGTTTTGAGTTTTATTTTTTACATTATCATATTATGAGGTGTAGTGTACTATATGTTGCGGCCCGCGTAAAATAGCAAACATATGCATGTGGCCCGAGAGAGAAAGAAAAAAAGATTGAGTACGGCTGGCTTAGATAATTTGGGTCGGACTTGTTGCTTTTTTTATGCTGCCACTTATTTTTATTTATACAACACGTTTCTTCGCTGATAACAGTGGACGAAGCAGTAATACATTCTTTTTACGTTTGTCATCTCGATGTGCCGCCAACTTTAGTGTTGCGATTTGCAAAACAATATTCATTCCGAAATCGAAATAATGTCATCGTGACGCGCTTTTCCCAGAAAACTCAAATCTTGTCCTTTTTCAAGCATGAAACATCACGATATGTTAAGACTGCTATGTACTAAGAAAAAAATCGTATTTTCCTTTTCCTCTTCTTGCAGACTCTTGTGGTGGAAGGAGTCCAGTTGACAATTCGAGAATTCCACCCCCCCTTAGGATTGACATTTTGAGGGATTGTAATGGCTCTCTCTCTATAGGGTGGGGGTTAATCGCTGCCCCCAAATTATTTATTTAAAATATATTTTTGTCAACTATTTACAGGTACATAAATGCTGAGAATCAAATAAAATTGGTATTATCGGATAGCCTGAACTTTTCGCAAAGCGCTACAGGATTCATTTTATAAATTTCGTCCACCGAAGGAATTTATGAGCGTTTAAAACACACTATACCAGATTTTTCCCCGAATAATTTAAATTTTAAAATATTAATTGCATTTTTTTTAAAAACGAAAAATGTACACAAATGTAAAATTTCTTTCTCTATGATGGAGTACAATTTTTTTTTTAAATCTTTGAATCCAAGTCGGCAATCTGCAGACAAATTTTCTCCATAGGTTAACATTGAGGTGAGCGAATCCAATGGGGTTAGTACATAGCAGCCTTAAAAAGTGGGAATTCTTGATAAAATTCAATCCTGAGATGTTTATCACTATTTAGAGCTTAAAAAGGCATTATTTTTCATCGAACAAGTGCGTGATTATCAGTATTGGTATTTTCATAGCTAAAAATTATTTAAACTAAAATCGTTAGAGATATTTTGCAGTAATAAAACTTAAAAATGAAATTCTTTCGTCAGCATGAAAATCTTTTTGGATGTATTTTCTAATTTTATGTGTAGAGACAATTAAATATCGTAAATCATGTCGCATGAATCGTGAATTCGTGTAAGAGAAAAAAAATATTTATTTAGTACCTTCATTAAACTTATCCTGTCAACCTTATCTAGTTTTCATTCCGATGGATACGGATCGTGAATGTTTAGACTTCCTGTAAGGTAACAAAAAAAATCGATAAAAGCATCGATGCAAGTGGATATGAAGAATTTATTTAAGTAAAAAACTTTTTTTCAATATCTTCGTAAACTCAGTTTTCCCTTTTCTCTGTTTGACGTAATAAGAACTTAAGACTGGAGAAATGGAAAATGCTGTTCTAAAAAACCGATATGTAAATTTTTACAAGCACGAAATTTGAACGATATCATCCAGTTCTGTTCTGCAAAAGATTTTCAAGCTGATCGATTTGTTAATTTAATATAAAATTTCATATTTGCATCTTAGCAGCGTCATGCATCAGTTTAGTGATTTATTACGACAGATGTCCGAAAACCTGACTTTTTCGTACATAGGATAAAATGATTAATATCTACGATCAATCTTCATTTAAATACGCAGTTTTTGCTTCTGCTCGTTGTGTGTTTCAAAACCACGCAGTCACAATTTATTACACTAGGTTGTAGTATGTTATGGTTAAGTTCAGATATTTTTATTCTTTCTTTTTTTTTGCCGCATATACCGAAAATTTCTGATAATCCGAGTACCGGCAATACGAGATCGACTGCAAAATTTTCTCGCTCGCGTTCCTTCATTTTGCTCTCAAAAGCAACGGGGTTGCCTTTAGTTAAACCCAGAGAAAAACAGTGTAAATAGTGTCGCTTGTTAAAAGTCAATTCGATGAAACACCGAAGGTCATTCCGATGACCTTCCGACTGGTATCTTACTTTTCTCTACTAGTAGGGGAGCATATGTCGAAAAAATGAGCTCCGTGGCGGTATTAATGATGGGAACATGGGTGGATATTTTTTTCATCAGAAACTACCTGTAGATGAATAATTTCCATGGTGTCACTCTTTGGTGTGTGGTGTATAGTAGTAATGACGTCATCAAGATGGCCGCCATGGAATTTAAAAAATCCACTTTATTTCGGTTATTTATCGGCCGATTTTCTTTTGTAATACCTCATATTAGAGATAAATAAAATGTCTAGATGACAGATGCAGAATCAAGGACGACGGAGTCATCACAGAGCACAAAAGGGAGAGAGCGCGTCCTGTGAAGAAGATGGTTGGCTCGCGATTGGAACCTGTGTGTGATTCTTAGAAAAGAGAGGAAGAGCCCCCCAAAATGTGCGAATAAAAATGTGCCTCAATAAATGTGCCAATAGCACGTAATAAGGCCATACATATGTGTAACTCTCCAGGTCGTAGCACAAAGCGATCTCGAAAATTCTGTTGAGCCATGATAAGTTGCTGTACAGGACGGTAAAGACCCAAATCTAATGGAACAACATATTTTGAATCTACTCCACACACATATATAGTCAATTTTTCAAAGTACGTCTAGAAAGTCAATTGTATGGAACGATCTGTTGGAGTAGCTGGTATGATTGGTAGAGCACATATGTGAGTGATTGGTTTTTGGTCTTTTAACAGCTTTGCATTAAAGACAGTCCAAGTTGGATCAGATGCTGGATTATAACTACTTTCATGATTAGAACTTGAAGGTCGATTTCCGGAACTATCGGATATTTCTTCTGTATCACGTATTATTTTGTTTTTGCACAGACACCACGCTAAATCTTCTACATTATGTAGTTTTAAAAGCTGAATTTTATATATATATATATATATATATATATATATATATATATATATATATATATATATATATATATATATATATATATATATATATATATATATATCAGATTTCTTAAAAGCAAAACTGTTAGGCTTTAAGAGTTTTAGCCCTACTTGTAGTGAATAAAGTAAGTCATGTATCTGGATTGTTTCTGTAGCGAACGATTGGGTACCTGTGTTTCAGCATCAGACAGGGTTATAGATTGAAATTCACCTTCGTTATATTCTTGATAAGAAGTCATCACAGTTGCGTGAAGGGTTCCTCGTCCATCAGGCGTGTCTCCAAGGAAGTCTAAATTATCTGCTGTACAAAAGATAAATCTCCCTTTCACAATATCGGGTGGGACATACAATCCGTCATTGTCTTAGATATCTCTATACACTATAGATATCTATATATATATAGATATAGATATCTATAAAAACATATAGACACTATAGATATCTCTATAGTGTCTCTCAGGATCTGCCATCCTGACAACATTACCTTCCAAAAAAGAATCTAGCAAACGATCTATGGATTCTACTTGACTAATACATTCTGGCAAGTTAGGTGTTGTTTCAACTTCATCAGTACTTCGCAATGACGTTTTTTGTGCAACATTCTTTGTGGTATGCTACATCATTTGCATGCACATCTTCTGTATTAATGAATCCACTCAGTTTTAACTTCCAATTGCTATTTTCACTTCGCTAGACAGCATCAGATCCTCTGACCTACCTTTTTGATGGAAGCGGTATATAATGGATGTCTCCTAGCTTCAAGTCTATCGAAAAAGAAGCAGGCATTTTTATGTAGTTTCGTGCCAAGATTTTAGCCTCTTGTACACGGGTGGACCTTATTGCACACCGAGCCTGGGGAAGCTATTTCAATTTCCGCTTGTTGCTTTTTATACCTGGCCTGTAATCTATCAATGTTACCTTTGTGCGTGCATTTCTTGTGACAAGTTAAATGCCACCGGGCATTTAGCTGGGTTATTCCTTCTACTGTAAATTTTCGAGCGTATTCTTCGAGGTGCTGATAATCACTGTCTTTACACTTGTTTCGAACTCTCACTGCATCAAACAGTTTGTGCTGAGTACTTGAGGTTTTAACCAAATCCTCATTCAATAGATGTTGGCACAATATACACAATTCAAAGTCTATGTCCTTCACTCGCTTTCGCTTAGACGGTCGGTCGAATTTAATTACACCATCCATATTTTAAGTTAAAATTTACCACTTGAAACCAAAAAAAAATATAGGCAATCTTGAACCGAACACAAGTTGTACTGTCTTTCGTTCAACAACAACTGTTGTAAAGGCACTCATGTATTATGTGTAGATCACAATTCATGCATTTATAATTTATGCCTTTATAACTTTATATTGGTGAAATTTTTATATTTTTTCTTATTTTTGTATATCTCACCTGCCATTTTGTGAAGTGTATAAATCATTAACTTGTCCTTTTTGCAAACAAAATCATCATGTAATTTTGCTATACTGTGTAACATTTTTGAATAACATGCTGTTGCATTTTTCTATGATTCGTTAAGTTTTTTTTAATGCTCTAGGGCAGGGGTGGGCAGACTTTTCCAAGGTACGGGCTACTTCTAATTTTGTCAAGGTGTTTCGGTCCACCCAGTGACGTAGGTGTGGTGAGCTAAGAAAAAGGTCTACAATATTTATTATAACTTAATAATAAATGCGGAATATGTACTTACCTACATAACTACAAGAAAAAAAAACTTACTCTCTTAAAACCGCGTTTAAAGCAAATCGCGTCGGTGTTCCAAAAATATGTTTCTTTTAGTATGCGCGTCTTAGGTCTTAGCAAAGGCGGTCACCCCAAAATGTATTGGTGGTCCACCAGTCGATCGCGATCGACTAAGTGCCCACCCCTGCTCTAGGGTATGTACTCATCTTAACATGTGTATCCCAATGTAATTTTTGCACTTGTTTTTTTTAAGTTTGTAAGCACATTTCCTTTTTACTTTTTGTGCTAAGCATGGTACAGTGTGATACACTGTTTTGAGGGTTATGTTTTTCATGCAGACGTGTCTTGTAACCTTCCTTATATAGTAATGACACTTATTTTACTATGCAACCATGCTCTTTGTCCCAAGGTTGACTCTTATAGTGCATTCATTTATGTATGACACCAATTTAAGTTGTTTTGTAATTATTTTGTTACCATTTTTCCATGTGTTTTGAATGCACTTTCTATGTATAATTTACAGGGGTGTTTTTTTCTTTGTTTTTTCAATGGCTGGCCAGCCGACATGAAGTGTTTTGTCTTTATGTATAATGCTAATTTAATTACAAGCACAAAAGTTTTTTATCCTTCATGGAGGGTCTCCAATGTAACTTTGACCTAGCATAACACAGGTTCCAACCGCGAGCCAACCATCTTCTTCAGAGGACGCGCTTTCTCCCTTTTGTGCTCTATGACGACTCCGTCTCCCCTGATTCTGCATCTGTCATCTAGACACTTTATTTATCTTCAATATGAGGTATTACAAAAGAAAATCGGCCGATAAATAACCGAAATAAAGTGGATTTTTTAATTCCATGGCAGCCATCTTGATGACGTCATTACTGCTATACGCCACACACCAAAGAGTGACACCATGGAAATTGTTCATCTACAGGTAGTTTCTGATGAAAAAAATATCTACCCATGTTCCCATCATGAATACCGCCACGGGACTACATATGCTCCCCTACTATATAGTGTGATTACTTGCATTGTTACTAATGAAAAAGTTAAAGAACCGCGTTAAGAAGAAATTGATTACACGCATGAAGAAAGAAGATGGAAGGTACGACGGTGCTAGAGATTGGCTTTAGACACTTAAAGAACAGCAACTGGAATCACCGTCAGCTGATGTCCTTTATCCGTACATAAAATGAAAAGATAGGTAATCCTAAGGAGTCAGGTTGCTTCACAAAGAAGCAGATGATATTAGATGATTTTTTCCCTGGGGTTATATCTTTGAAGCCCGGTATAAAAGGCTTAGGTCAAAAACATTGATTTTTAGATATTTGTTAGTATTGATTTTAAAAAATCTTTTGACAGGTATAAAAGGCTATCAGTTTTGTATACAAGATTACATTTCTTTGTACAAAAGGCTGAAGTCGAAATTATAGTTCTGTGATTGGTATAAAAACCAATAACTTGGTATATTTAAATCACTGTTGTTGACTTAAGCCCTTTATATCGGGCTTCAAAGATATGTTCTTGCAATCTTTCCTTAATTTACATCTGGCATTATTTCAATGATAGCTAAATTTCCCTTCTATATGATATTTTGGTGCATATTTATAGTTCCCCGTTCATCATCGTGTTCGCATTTTAAAATTCCGTTTAATCCGTGTTTTCATCAAACCGAGCTGATATCACAGTTTCGACCTCTTCATTAACATACACAAATACACACATCTCAAGCCCATTCAACCGGTTATGAAACAGAGAACCATGCCATGACTATAGTTATGGCATGGACTTGCCATAACTATGTTTTATCCTTATTATAAACCTATTCAAAACAGCAAAGCACCGCTGCCCAGAATACACTGCTGTACTGCATACACAAGCTGCATACAATGGGGGCAACACCATTTCATACTTATATCCCGATTGCTGGGAACACAACTGACTTCTGTCATCACACACATTTATGAAATAAATGACGAAATTTACCTAAATCAGAATAAATTCTGTCACCAGAGCAGCGATTCGAAACACTTGTTTAGATTATGATATTCAGGAACAAGCACCTCCAGCGTACCCAACAGCCTTGGACCCAAGTTTCGCTCTTGTTAGGAGCTCTTCCGCAAGGTATAATCGATAATTACGCGTTTCCTTAGATTTAAAATTCAGCCACACATGAATTTCTAACTTTTGTGTAGCATATTGTAATAAGAATCATTCTAAAAAATTTTTAGAAAATTCGAAGGTTGAAAAAAATTTCTATTAAGTGCCAAAGTGAAAAAGTTTTGTTGTTGTTACTCACAACCTTGGCCGAATAAATCCTAACCAGGTCCACTGAAAGCTGCAGGACGAAGAGATGCAGCTCTTGTTTAACTCATGCTTATTAGCCACCACAAGGGCCGGAGGCCCATTTTTTGCCTGGTACCACCACAATTTTGCCCGAGCTACCCCAGAGGCGACATCTAGTGGGCTCGTACCCGCTCTCCTCCTTACAAACCCCACGGAGGGACTTTTCGATCTTAGCTTGAATCTTGAGCCTACATAAAAATAAGCTTGCACCTTTTAGACCTTCATCCTTTCACTCGAAACTTTGATAGAACTAGACCATATAAAAATACAGAAAAAAAATTCAAGAATTCATTTTCAAAAAATTAAAGATAATCTTAATAGAAGTTGTATTTTTTTAACGACACCTATTATATTTTTATCCTCCAATCTTATTCAGTGGCAGTATTTCGCATTGAAAAGTCGATATATTTTGTGAATAACGTTTGATTTTACTTAAGACAGATAACTTTTGAGCAGAAATGAACAATATATTTTGATGCCATAGATTACTTCAAACCATCAACATTTAAAATTTAATCTTGTTATCAAACTCCGAAATATTTTATGTTCAACTTTATTTTTTTCTCCATTATATTTTAAATAAACTTTCCAGGACGATTTCCCTTAGCGATTCACCTGCTTTCAGAAAAGCATTTGAAGCAATTTTTATGAAGATCTCCCCAACTGGCTTCTCTTTGAAACTGGCAAACTTTTGTTAGCCAGGAATATTCTCTGCAAATTCTGTTCAACGTGTCATCTCTCCTAAATCCAAAATGAGTTTCTGAACTGGCGCAGAAATTTCAATCTTTCTTCAACTGGAAGAAATTTCAGTGGTTGCTTTTTTACTGCCTGTAAAGAAATAAATCTTTTTTTTTTTTTTCATGACAGTAACTATATAACTGCGCATATATCGTCGATTCCTTTTCTTCAGTTTAATATAGCTTATATTCATGATCAGTAAAGAATTTGTTTTTATATCATCTGTTTGAACAATGGTTTGAATGGTATGCTTCATTAGAGTGGAGATATACATAAATACAGTTGAAGTTGCATTGAGGGAAAACTCATACTAATCAATAATACTTTTATCGACTGTCAATAAAGAAGCTAAACATGAGTAATACAAACATAACTCAATCTAGTACTACATAAGGTTAACAGTAGCATAAAATGTAAGTTCTTAACATTGCGGCATACCCACGGTGGCTCCCTCCAGCTTCAGGAGCTTCAGGAAGAATAGTGGTAACTACAGTATATGGGTCGTGCCTTCCATTGTAGGATGATATAGCAATGCATAAAACTTCAGTGATCAGTAAAAAACGAAAGTAGGAAGGAAAATAGAAAGTGGGGTAAGCAAAAAGCTTCGATAGTACAAGTATAGATAAAACATGGGGGAAGAAAGAGGCTCAGCGAAGAAGGAACAGGACAAACAATTAAAAATTATGAGCAAGAATGGCACAGGGCCGTTTCTTGTTAGCAGGGTCAGCAGGGCCGTAATCGGCAAGTTTTTTGATAAGATCATTTGGTAAATCTTTATGGAAGTTAATAGCAAGATTTTGAATATAATTTTGAATAGTGGGGCGATTTATCTCCCTATAAATGTCAACATTACGAAAATACCATGGGGAGTTAGTGATTTGCCATTTAGTCATGTTTTGAACAACAGCCAGAATTTTAATGTTGGAATCCGCTGCATACGATCAAACTGGTCCAGTATACGTAAGTAAGGATCTTAAGAAAGATTTATAAATGACATTTTGTCACTAAAGTTCAATTTACTATTTCGGGCAATTAAGGGATAAAGTTGTCTTTTAGCATTACGAAATTTATTACGATTATTAATGATATGTTATTTCCAAGTGAATTTTTTATCAAAGGTTAACCCTAGGCATTTAACAGTGTTTGACCAGGGGGTAATGGTGGAACCAATTTTAATATTGCAGTTAGCATAGGTTCTATTGAATTAATGGGTGAACATAGGGGCAATGCACTTTTCCGAGTTAATTTTTATTTTCCATTTAACGAGCCAGGAATTAATAACGGCAACGTGGTCATTAATAGCTTTGACTGCATATTTATGATTATGATTAGATGCAAAAAGGGCTGTGTCGTCTGCAAAAATAGCAATTTCGGTCTTTATGTACTGCGGAATGTCGTTAATGTAGATATTAAACAAGGTTGGACCAATAAGAGAACCTTGAGGAACCCCAGTAGAAAGGCTCCTGGCAGATTTATACCGATTCCCATTTATACCAGACTCATTCGCTGTCATGGTGATTCTGACGTAATCACTGACAGAAAACCTGTCTTCTTCAGTATGAAATTTGGCAGAAAGAACGGGTAAGAAATACCAACAGGTTTTACAATGTATTAACAGTAATAAAATATTTATACTTTTTTCGAAATATTCAGTGCATTTTCTCCATTTATGAACGCTTATAACGTAACAGAATATTTCGATTATCGGTAGGTTTACGTATTTTTTAGCCGAACAATCTGTGAATACGGTCATCTACACTCTATAATAAAAAAACTGATGCACCAAAAAGGAGTTGTCCGTTTGCAACAAAAATTGGTTGATGTAAAGAACATCACAGAAATAAAAGATTCAAATTTCAGAACAATTGGACAATTTATTCCAGAGTTTGATCGTTACAAACTGGGGAATACGGCGCTGGTCCACCTCTGGCCTGAATGCAAGCTGTCACTCGGAGTGGCACAGATTGATAAAGTTCCCGGATGATGTCCTGCGGGATTTCTTGTGAAATTGTCTCCAAATGTCGGGCTAAATCGGTAACATTCCGGGATAGTTGCAATCGCCATCCCATCAAGTCCCAAATCTGCTTTATGAGAGAGCGATCAGACAACCTAGGTGGCAAAGTGAGTGTTCGGCAAGTTTGAAGACAGTTCATTGCAACACGTTCCGTATGCGTCCGAGCTTTGTCTTGTTGAAAAGTAAGTCCGGGGTAGCGCAAGAGGAACGGCAACAAAACCGGTCGCAGAATGTCGTCTATTTACAGCTGTGCTGTAAGTATGTATATCACTAATAACTACCAAATGGGACAGACTATCAAAGGAAATGGCACCCCAGACCATAACGCCCTGTTATGGGCCTATGTGGAGTGCAATAGTAAGGGCTGAATCCCCACGCTGCCCTGGACGTGTCCAGACACGTCCTCGGTGGTCGTCAGGATACGGAACGCGTCACTACAGACTATACGCCCCCAGTCATCTCAGTTACAAGTTGATTGAGTACTCACCACTGTTATCGGACTTTACAGTGTACAAGCATGAGGTGTAAGCAGCGTAACGCTCGGCGAAAGTGTAGATTCCCCTCTCTCTGTCGTATGTCAAGGTCGTGTTGGACACTTGTGTCCGGGTCACACGTCGGACAGTTGATAACGACGAATTCGGTGCTGTGACAACTGATCTGATAATCACTCTGTCGTCCCGTTAGTGGTCCTAAGTCGACAGCTGCCATACGGAAGCTTAAATATGCTATTGTTCACCCACTCTTGACTGCATCGTCTAATCGCTGCATTGCTTCGACCCAGATGTCCAGCGATTCTTCGATTTGCCCAACCAGCTTTTTTTCAAGCCGATGAAACGACGTCTTTCAAACTCTGAAATATTGTCGTAATGAGTACGAATCCTTCAGCAAGGCATTATCGATGTAAGATATCCGCAGTCGAAATACTACAAAAATTTTGAACATCGAAAATCGCTCCTTATATATACCTGCCGGATGTGCAGTTCTGATGTACTGGAGCTCCTGATATTATTTCGTTGGACACCAAATTTTAATTATTTGCATTTTCGGTCGAATCATCTTTGTATACGAAATTTCAATACAATAGGACAACTCCTTCTTGGTGCGTCAATTTTTTATTTGTTGTTGTTATAGAATGTGTTACATACAAATATTTAGTTTAACAGTCAATTTTATGTTCAAATTTGCCGAAAATTGTCTAGAATAAGGCATTGAAAAACTTTAAAGTCAACCAAGTCAACCATAATGTTATCAAAATTGATACAATTAAATAAAATAAAGAAAGGAGGGGTTTAAAAAAATTCCTAAAAAAATGGATTTCTCCTTTAAGGTCGTATTTGGAAGTGCTTTGTCGCCAACAAAACAGTATTTCGACATTTTGGATCAGCTTAAATCAAGAAAGGCGTACAACTGGGAATTCGCTAAAAATCTCTCTTGAAAAGAGATCGGCAAAGAGATTTCACATTTTTTTTATTTATTTAAAAGTGAGTAATTAACGGTGTTTCAGAAAACTTGCTTTAGCGCCAAATTCGACACTGATAAAAAAAATTTGGATTATATAATATTATACATGATAGTTGTTTATGTCAAATCTGTGTGTGTATAACGAGTCGCTCTCAACTTCTAGATCGATAAGGTTTATGTGGACTGTCTCATAAAAAAAAATTTATATCACTTTTGAATTTGTGCTTAAATTTTCAGTTTATAAAAATTCGTTTTTCCGCAAGTGAGAGACTTCTTTGGGCACACGGATGTACGGGAACTTGAACAATAAGTCAGTAGGAAACAAAAACACGCAACTTCTTGTTATTGTTTATATTGCCCGTTGGCTGGAAGATCCAGTCCAGGTCCATACAAGCTTCGGGCTGAAGTGTGCGGCTCCGTTTTATATAGCACCGCAAGGGTCGGAGTCCGGCTTAGCTAGTTGCCACCTCAATTTTAACCGAGCATCCCCCCGGAGCGACATTTGTAGGAACGTACCCTCTCCCACCCTCTTTGACCTCATAGAGGGACTTTCTGGTTTACGGATTTAACGTGCCCATATCTGGCCTAGACGCGGAGGTATTTAATGGCGCGTGTCGGGATTCGATCCGAGCACTCTCAGCACGGAAAACCAGCACGCTACCCCAAAAGGCTACCTCGAGGCATACACACAACTTCTTAAAATCACCAATTTATTTTTTTTTTAATCCCTAAAAAATTAATTTCAAAAACTTTAAATATTTCTTTTAAATGCAACCGATAGAAAATTTTGGATGTTAAGAAGCTGTGGGTTTTTGTTGATTGTCTTCCACAAGTTTCATTAAAGTAATTGGACGAGCAGTTTGGATCGAGTCCAAAGTTCACGGCAATTTAATATACGTGTGATCTGCCATTGCGACCTGCCTTTCAACTTCGTGCGTGTTAAAAGACTCAAAAGATGCAAAAATAAATCAGGAGCTCAGAATAGAAAGGGCGAATATGAAATACATGGTGTTGGGATATCGCGTTTAAAGTCCGGGATTGCTCTCAGGACAGAAAGGGCGAATATGGATTTTAGCATTGAAAACCTTAAATTCGGTGAAAAATATTTTATACTTTTATTCCTAGATAATTTTCATTAATTAATATTGAACTGAAAAAAAAGTTCGGATTATTATTCGCTCTTTCTCCTTCGAATGATTGTTAAAAGTGTCCTGAAATGTTAAAAGTGTTGTTATAAATAATTTCTTCAGGAAATAATTCTTAAGTTACTGAATGAGGCACACTGAGCAGCTGCCTGAGCTGCCGCTTAATCTCCCAAGATAGCCCTGTGAAAGGAATCAACTTTAGAAGGATCCCCAAGGTGAGTGGAGGAGGAAATGGGAAAACACTACGTAGGGCACAAAACAAGATTTTCATTTTAATGTCGAACAAATTGCACAGGGTGATTAGTAAAAAAGAAAAAACTTCAATCCTCTTAGGGCTTGGGTTGTGAAAGAATGCTTCACAGAGCATTAAAATCTATAATCCCACGTGAATTGTTCACTTAGGCATTGTTCACATTGTTTTCGAAGAGTAACGTAGCCTTCCTCCGTTGTTAACATGATTATTGGCATTACCTGTAATTGGTTTGAAGTATCACGTCGTTGGATGCTTCAGAGAGACATTCAAGATGCTACTCACAAGCGTAAATGTACCAAGAGGAGTCTCACAGGGAAGAAGAAATTATTTTAGTGTGTTTTAGTGAACTCATTTTAGTTCAAAAATTATTTTCATATAAAATTTGTAATTAAAAATAAATTTTTTAAGTCTATTTTCATTTATTTTGTAGTATTGCCTTATTTAACATAGTTACCTGAATTGTCAGGAAACGTGATGTCCTATGGCAAAACGCAAGTCATTTTTAGATTCAGCGTACAGAAAATTATAAAGGATATGTGGAATAACCAAAACAGCTCTTAAAAAAATTGAAATGTATACCTGTTATGAATGTAATAAATATGTTTTTTAATTCGCTGTTTACATAGCAGTTGGGACTGAACTGATGCAACTCAAAAATTTTCTCATAAAATAAACAATTTTTGCGAATATGTATGTGTACAGATTAATACCCACAACCAAGGACATCTGGGCGATGAGGGAAGTCACTCCTTGAAAAAAAACGTAGTCCATTCCCTGAACTGAAAAAAAAAATTTTAATGTATTGGATGCTATTGCAGCACTGGGGCTATCATTGTAATCACCGGTACGATGTCGCTTACAGTGCAATAGAACGGGGAAATAAGCCTTACGATTGATTATGTAGTTCATCTTAAAATTTGGAGAGGATTAGTTTGGTCATTTAAAAAAAAAGAAAGAAAGAATCCTCCCACCACAATGAATCTGTTGCCTATACAGACAATCACACCTAATACGCCCAGTGACGGATTTAGGACTAGGAGAACTTAGAAATTTAGACTGCGACCTAGTTGGCCTAGCCTAGTGTTCTTATTGCCTTCAAGTGAATCGAAGCCCCCCCCCCCTCCTCTCCACACACACAAGAAATCTGGCCTGAGGTCGCAAAACATCTAAGGGCCTGTTTACATAGGAGTCCGTTGCGTAGCGTCAAGGGAAAGATGACATTAAGACGAAAATAAACCAATAGGCGTTAAAAATTTCATAGCTAATCGTTTAGAGGTTTTATCATTAATTTTTTTTATTTACTATAGCTAATTTTTTGTCATTGGTTAAATATATTTCAATACTTTAACGCTCCGCAACGGACTTCAATGTGAACAGGCCCTAAATCCGCCACTGAATACTTTCCAGTCTGATAAATATCTATATTTCTTAGTTCGAATGAACTCCCCTTTATTGCGCATTACTTAGGAACATACAGCTTATTAAAACCAAAATTGACTCAGGAATACTCAGCAGTAAAAGCCGTGAGTTCCTACTTTAGTTTCGCACTCCTGATTTCATGTAAGCAATGTAACTGTCAGTTTCACCTTCTCCGATTTGTTTTGATTTTGATGTGCAATATGAAAACAAAATTTGTCTCGTTTTTTCATGAGTTAACATTCTTTCTACGAAATATTTTTTAATTTATAGGGGGGAGAAGTTCTACTTTTAACTGTACTATCAACCATCTGAATTTTTGTTCACTGGCAATTGAATTAATTCACAATATATATTTATGTCGAGATTTTAATAATTTTTTGTTTTCATTTTCAAATGGATGCTGATAAATCCTTGAATCCTTCGTCTGTATGAGAAATTTCTATTAACAATATGCATAAGATTCTTTAGATAGACAGTATTAAATATTATGAAGTAGGTGCTGATTTGTATATTCATATGTAACATATATGTTATTGTTTTACAGCTTCTGGACTTAAAGGCTGAACTTCATAAAAGGTATGAATCATTCCGAAGAGCTAAATTATCCCAGAAGTCAGATTCTTCAAGGCAAACCACCTTGAAACACAAGGTTTGATTATATTTAAAATATATCTTGTTTTTATTTGCGTTTTTGCAATTTTATTAATTTCTTTTTTCATGTGTTGTAACAAAATGTTCATAAGGAAAACTAAATTTTTCCCTCTTCCATAAAATCTTTATGATTTAAAAATCTAGTCGGTATTTTTTTCTTTTTTAATTACAGACCTGAGTTTTAAAATTCATAATAGCCAAAAATGTTTTTGAAGCAGCTGCAATAGCAAGTAATATTTATTAAAAATGTATTATATTTATCTTAATTAAATTCTCTAATAACTGACAGTTAAACTAAATAACTAATAGTTTTGTATGAAAATTAGGTGTTTTGTGATTATTTCTTAACTGAATGGTTTGAATTTTCTTGATTTATGTATTAGATATTCAATTTTTGATGATTATTAGCTATTCATGATGATCTAGTTAATTAATCCCTCATCTTTAATTAGCTCTGTTTATTAAAAACATCAGATTTTTAATAAACAGAAGGGGTTAGGTTTTTCAGTAAATCCATTTTTATGGAATTTCTCTATTATAAGAACTTAATAAAAAACCTGTAAAAAAATTGAAATTGAAAAGTATGTTAAAAGCAATATCTTTTGACAAATGAAATTTTTTTTCCTTTTAGACTACCCTGTCTTAAATCATTATTGTATTTGAAATAATTAAACTACTGATTTCACACTAACTTGATCAATTTTAAGTGTTACTTCACATGCAGACATACATACGTAACAAAACATGTACAAAATAGTACAAATCTATATTAGCCAATTACAAATTTTTATATTAGTTATTCTGTAATATTGTGCATTATGCAGAATACAGCACTTTACTATGAGGCAAAAAAAAATTATGCAAACTTAATAAAAAGAACTAGTAAAATGAAGATTAATAATAATGTCTCGTAATCAATTCTGCTGACATTATCATAAAACAAAGGATCTTGAAAGATGGGAGATGTGATCTATAAGATAACCATATCTTGACCCTGCATATATTTATGTATCTGTGTGTATTTTTATTTATTTACATATGTAGCGGAAAGATATCAAAGAATTTAATTTTTACTTTAGGGTGAATCTGTTACTAAAGCTAAAAAAGTAACTCCAAAACTCAAAGTAAATGTGAAGGAAGAAAATAACGAAGAAGAATTGGCATTAGAAAAGTCACGGTATATTTTTATGATTTATCTTTATCATTTTAAATTTCAGTATAAAATTGTATTATATTCATAGTTTCCTGTATAAATTTCTTTTCTTGTTATATTGAAGGCAAGCTTTAGAAGCAAAAGCAAAACTTTATCAGAAAATAACTTCTAATCATATACTTATTGGTATGTATAATTTTTTTTTTCTTGAATTAATTTTTTGGGGTTTTATTTATTTGTATTTGCTACTGTATGTATATAATCATATATATTTTCTTTTTTATAATATATATATATATATATATATATATATATATATATATTATTTGATAAATGTGGAAACTCATATCTATATAGAAATTTAAATACAACTTTTATAACTGCTGTTTTAAATGATTTTATGGGATTTTATTTGTTAATATTAACACCAAAAAATCTTCCTAGCATTCTTATTGTTTCAATCAGATTGCCCTTTTATTGTTTTATTATATTTAAATCTTCCATTCATTCAATCCAAATCATCAATCATTTTTTATGTTTAACACAGTATTACCTGACAGATCATTATTTGTATTTAAGAGACTTAGTATCTGTGGTATTCATTTGTTGTTTTTACATCTCACATATAAACATTTGGAATTCTATTTCATACATATTTACTTCTAGTATTGAAGTTATGTAAAAGTTATATCACAATATATTTATTAAATAGTGGTGTGACATTCTAGCAGATATTTTATATTTTAATATAGGTTTTGAAACTAATAAATTAACTCTCCAAATAAGTTGTTAATTATTTATTTTTCCTATTTATCTTCTCTAAAACTAATTGTATAAAATATGGCTTTGTCATTAAAATTTTACCTTTCTATATTTAGAGTAAGTATATCACTCATTATTAAGAGTACCACCAACCAGCATAGATACAGGAAGTGTATTTTTAACTGCAGGTAATTTGTGCACAAAAATATATTCCAGGCTTAATGACAGATTAATAGATGCATTATGTTTTTCATGATCACATTTCAAAAATACGCAGTTAATAGATTAGTTTTTTTTTTCTTTAATAATAGATATTATATAATAGACTCTACAACAAAATTTTTATGTGATATTTATTGATATTTACTCTTCTCAATAATATTACTAAATGTTTTGTTACTTCATTGTATTGTAATACTATAGTGATTTATTTTTTATTTATATTTTTTGTTTCTAATGTTATAAATTATTTTACAGCTATTATTAGTAATATTTGATTATAACATTTGTTCCTTTACTTTATATTTGTACATAACAAAATTGTTTATATTTTTATAGTTTATGCATTTTTTTGCAAAAACTAATTAATATGGCAAAGAAACAACTGTGCTTTTGTACCTTTTTTTAAAAAATTCCTAATACCACTTTTAATACCAGTATCCTGGTATAACATTTGAAAAATTACCAGTATTGTATTTGTAGTCTGGTATTGTAGTTACTAATATTAAGTGTAGGACAAATATAAAATGATATGCATATTAAATATAAAATGGTACATGTAGTGTAAATATTTTGTTTTTATAAACATTGTAATAAAATACTAAATTAAAATTAAATAAATCTTTCAACTGAAATAACTTTCCTAAACTTATTTAACATTTTGTGAAAATGATCAATGGATTTCTTTGCAATTTTGTTATAATTATAGTCTTTGACATGGGATTATAACTTGGGACATATTTACTCATGTTATAATATCATATAGTATATGTACATCACTTGCTGTGCAGATTAGACAGAAGTATATAGAGGTAGCTACATAACATAGAGTCAAAATATTTCATATTATTTCCATTTTTATTTGTCAGTGTCTTCTGCAATGAATTAACCCACAAGTTCTCAAAGGCTGCCAATCCCTACATTCTTTGTTCTGCCCATGCATCTCATAAGCAAAGAAAAAACTTGTTATGCATTGTACAATCATCAAAGTCTTTCTGTAAGGTATAAAATTGAAGTTTTCCCTCCAGCAGAAGAAACTATGCTAGCAAATATAATTATTGCATGTGGGAATATTTTTGGCCAAAGGGGAACTTTAGGACAGAATGTTTGTGAATGGGGTATAATTTCGTATTTCATTCTCATCTTATAAAATATTTTGAATGTTTTGTATGTTTATATTCTTGATGTAGATGATGAAGAAAATGATAAATATTTGGTGGATTTCCAACGCAAAGTTTTATATGATACTCCCATGTCTGATAAAACCAAAAATATTAGCAGTAATCCTGTAGAAGAAAATCATTCTGCTTTACACTCCTCAGAATTGCCAAAGTAAATGCTATTATTTTTACTTCAATTATATTGATATCATATAACCATTCAAAGCATTTTTTATTAATTAACTTTTTAAATTATCTTATAAATATAATAGTCAGGATTTCTGAATATTCAAAAATGTCATCAGTTTTGTATTATTATTATTATTATTATATTATTTATGTTTGTTCAACATATTTGTTGTATGTCATCATATATGTTGTATCAATTTTGTATTATTGTTAATATTATATAAAAATAATTTTTATCAATTTTGTCATCATTATTCTGGGAAACTAATCTGTCTATCTCTAGAGTAGTATAAACATTATATAAAAATGTTTTATATCTATTAATACAGTCGAACCTCCATATATCGAACTTCCCTATATCGAAATTTTCTATATATCGAAAAAATCTCTATATATCGGAAATTTTTTCAAGACAAATTGGGAGATTTTATTCCACTTTAGAATAAAATCTCCCAATTTTTGGCATTTGAAACAATACGTCGTGGACTTCAATTTGCAGAAAATGTCCCTGATGAAGTTTTTAGTGGACTGAATAAATACGAACATTTCTTTGAACTTTCCGCAAAACTGGTTGTTCAGCAAGATATTCGTAGTTTTTTTTTAAAAGAATGTAACTGTGATCATTGTCTGCATTATTGTTTTTTAAGATATGTAGTACTCAATAAATCTTTCATATTAATTCATTTTTTAGTTATTAACTTTCATTTAATGGGATTCGCATATAAAATAGAAATGGAGTTTCGTATACGAAAATTAGCTTTAATTTTTTTTTTAAGGAAAATTATGATAAAACTAAGCTCAATTCTATATATTGAATTTTTTCCTGCAATTTGCTACTTCGATATATGGAGGTTTGACTGTATATTTATATATTGACAGAAATATTTATTGAGAGTAAAGAATATTTTTAAGGAAAATTTCAGGATAAGAAATACTTTATAAAAAAATTATTAACCATATGAAAGTCACATCATTTTGGATTTATATGCAGTTGAAACTCATAAAAATGACATTTTATCTAATCTGTATAATTTCCGAAACTGTGGTTTATATGCATCAGCATAGTTTGTATAACACATGGTATTTTTTTCACCTCGTAACTGCATTTCTGTTGTGATAATGACGATAAAAATTACAGTGATCTTTCTTTGCCATTGTTAGATTAAATCAAATCATTGAGTCTTTTTGTATTTTTTCTGGAGAGAAAAAAAAAGATGCATCATGAAACTGTTCATTTTTAGAGTTTTATACATAGTTATATAATATTACATAACTATGAAGAATTTTCAGTAGAGAAAATTAATCAATTTCCCATTACTACAGAAAATTTCTTTAAATTTCTTTTTTATTTTTCAAAATCTTAAAACTTTGCCTATATGATAAGTTATTTAATGAAATTACTTAATGATAAAAAAAATTACTTTCATTCTGTTTTGTTGCATATTAAAAATACTTTTTAAAATCATCTGAAATAAAGTGTTTTATTTTGCATTCATTTAACTAGAATTTTAATATTTAAAGGTTAAAAATTTAAATAATTAAGGTATTAATATATATAAATTTAGACTCATACAGAATTCATATTCTCATTCACTTATAGTTTATAATACCACTTGTTTTACTTCTATTTAAATTTATCTGAAATTGTAATTTTTAGTCTTCTAAATATTGAGAAGATTTAACTGAATTAGGAGAGTTTTCAGTTTTAATTAAATTATGTTTCTAATAAAGTCTGTTGTGCAGTTTGAATTTTAATTAAAAGTACAGTTTAGTAGAAAGTTAAAATTTTCTAACACTTTTTTTTTATTTTAATATTGTGTACTTTACATGTTAGATACAGGCATAAACGTTTTCATTTTTTAATGAGATTTTAAAATGTTCAACTTTTAGAGGCATTTATGATGAAAAGCCTGTGATATCTGACTACCTAGGGGAGAAAATATTAGAAGAAAATCAGACTGAACAACCAGTCCACTATCAAAATATTCAGTTTAATGGTATGGTAGGTTTTCATTAAACATGTTCCCTCTTTATATATTTTTGTAATAAAACTTGTCTGCTGTCTTTTATGAGTTTTTTGTAGTTTTTATATTAAACTAGTTGGTACCTGTCAAAACATGACTGCTGGATAGTAAATAAAAGCACTAATACACAAATTATACTCAACACATCATTGCCAAATGTTGAAAATCATAATATTAAGAATAGAGAAATACACTTCTAAAAATTACTATTGAACCCAATAAAAATAAATATGGTTACTCAATGGCACGACATAAATAATTTCTGTCAGGTTTAATTCTATATCTCGCAAACATAATTAAAAAAATAAAAATGGCAGAGAGAGAGAGCTAGAGAGATTCCTCGGAATAAACAAATTAACTAGTTTATGCAGCCTCGTGCTTAGTAAGTATCTAAAGCCAGATTTAAACATGCCACTGAGCATGCGCAGATACAAATTAATGTGTTTATGCAGCCTAGTGCTTAGTGACTATCAAAGCCAGATTTTAACAGGTCACTGAGCATGTGCAGAAAGCAATTTTTAAGTTGTAAATTATCACTAATTAATAGAAATTACAGTTGCAAAATCCAAATTTGACATATCTATAGATTAAAATATTTTGTTTAATACCAAAATGAAGTAAATTGATGCAGTAGTTTTCTCTCACAGACTGCCCAAAGAATCGGCTTAGCACCTTAAATATATAGATTTGTGCATTTTTTCAATTTTATGCATGGAAACCAGTTTTTAATGAACATTTCTACATTTCATTAAAGCATTTGACAGTAAATGATTTTTTGCTGAGTTCTCAGTTTGTCACATAGTCAAGAAAACAAAAAAGTGCTTACTGTAAGTTTTTAAAATGTGGGAAAAATACTTTAAAAAATTTTTAAAATTCAGAAATTAGCTGCATTAGTGAATCCATAGAAAGAAACCATATATTACCATTTTTGACCTTGCAAAATTCTAAAGGTACTTATTGGATTTTCTCTACCTTAGTATGTTCACTTCAGTGCCTCTTGGAAATCATATTTTATAATTTTACTCGATTTTAATCATCTATAAATTCTGGTGAAATTTAGCTCATAATTTAGAAATATGTTTCTTTCATCTCATTCAACAGCCTGGTATATTTTACTTTCTATATTAATAATTTGTACCTGTACACTCATTGGTTCATCTTAGATGTGATAATAATATGACTTCTCTGTGTTTTGTAGTGCTTATGATTCATGTTGTTAGTTAATTATTTGGAGTTATGTTGGATTCAATTTAAAGTTTTTTGATAAAACATTGTTTCATATTGCTCCTAAGTTTTTAATTCTCCAATGTAAAACTTGCTTTCAGAGGCAAAGTACTTGCATGTATATCTCCATGATGCTATTTCTCAGATACTAAAATGGATATGTTTAAACAACATTTTTATTTATATGTTAAGTTATCCCATAACTCTCAGTATAGTTACACTGTTGATTCTAGTCAATCTGAGAGGTATGATAGAATACTTGTTTCTTTTTCAACATGCACCAACAAAATAATGTAATTGTGGGTAAATACTCATTCTTAGGACATGTAAGTTATATGACATTTTATATTTCTATATTCTGTTTTTCCTTAAATTTTAGATTTAAAAATTTACCTGTGATGCATGTTTGAGTGCTTTTTTTCTAGACACTGAAGTGTCTTTTTTCTAGACACTGAAGTGAGTTTGTCAGTTTAACTGTTTACTTTGGTACTTTTAATATCTATTTAAAGGTACTTTTAATAACTATAAAAAGAAGTTATTATTTTATATTTGATTAGATTTTTGTTCATACAGCTTGACTGCAACTCAATTAGCTGATGCCAAGGCTTTTCCTAAATTGTTTGCTATACATGAATATATAAAATTATTAAATACATCTACTCTTTTCAAACTAAATACTATAAAACTCTTCGTAAGATTTTTTTTTTTAACATGCTTGTAGAGTAAATTTCTCTTTACCTGATGTTTAACATTTGTTTTATTTCTAGTAGTTACTCACATTTTAGCCTTTTTTTAATTATGTTCATTTGAAACTGAAAAATTTAATTTGAAAACAAATTTTGAATTATTCTATGTGTCTCTTAGAAAATCTTAATTGCCTACTCGAGATTTAAATATTTCTCACCTTTACTAAAGAAAAGGATATCCTTTTTATCAGTGGTGTGCAAACTTCTTTCAACCATGACCCTTTTATTTTTAATTAAAAATCACTCAGCCCCTCCCCTAGCAAAAAAATTATTGAAGTTAGAAAAATGTTAACAAAAAATGGTAAGAACCATGCAAATTTTGACAAACTATTTTAAAAATCAATGAACTATAGATTTTAGATATATATTTACTTTTCATAACAATAAAAAAATTAATTTTCTGTTTACCTTCTGCACTTCCTTTTCACAAATCACATGTGACTAAAACTTCATTTTTAAGTATTAATATATATTTCAACAAGGAAAAAAAATAACAAAAATTAAAATTATATAAGAGTAGGATTTCCAAATTATAAGCAAAATATTGAAACATAAAAATGATAAACTTCTTTTGTTTATATAAAAGTGAAATAGAAAAAAAATTAATGAGAAGAGTGTGTCTGGACCTCAGATAATATTTGATGAAATACTTGAGAGTGCTACTCTCGTATCATCTTCCAAGTTAAGTATCGATCATTGTTCGGTTTTTATAGCTAATAATTTTGTATACCCAGTCTCACAAAATTGGTAGAGGCAAATGGAGACAATGGAAGTATAGCCTTTTGCTGATGGAGTTTTTACTGTAAAACTGTTTGACACTTTATTGAACAATATCATATCATATATTTTTAAACGTTTAAAAATATGTAATTTTAGAAAATTTAAAGCATGTTTTTTTTATTCCATAATTTAGTATGATAAAATTTTACTTCACACTATCTTTTAACTGGATCGTTGTGACCCTTTAGGTGTCTCATAGAGTTAATCATGAATGGAGAAATTGCTAGCATTTGCATCTAGTTTAATATGAACTATATATGGTAATCATAATATACAGTAAGTTGTTCTGTAGAACTCTCGTAACATAGATTAGAGAAAGTGGGAACATAACACAGTCCAAATTGAGACCTCCAGTCTCCTAGATCCTCCACCTCTATCAGCACATTAACACATCATCAATACTCAGTCTATCCTCTCTTTTTAATCCTCCTTCTTTCCTTTATATCTTTCTCCCCAACCTTCTAGAAAGGTTGAGTAGTATCTCGAAATTTTTACACCTCATATCTCACTCCTTACGGTTTCTTCCTAACCCTAGACCACCCACCGGGGATGTCCTTTTCTCGTCGCACCTGCCTGCTTGAGGTGTTTTGCGGTTCCTTTTGTCAACTTTGCTTCTTGAAGTCGGCACTTTATCCTTTTCTGCTAATGATCTTTTCTAAATGATCTGTCAATTCCACTTAGCAATAGTCCTCTTTTATAAAAAGCTCTTTCCAATTATCGCTATCGTCATCTGAGCGGGCTTCCATTGAGGTGTTAATGACCTGTTGCTCACACCTAACTTAGTCACATCTGTCCCAATTTAAAATAAGTCAGGCGAGAATCTGACACTATCCACAACCCCTCCTTTTTTTTCTTTTTTTTTTACTCACAATTTGTGTACCATTGCTTTTTATCTTGCATCAGAATATTATTGCTTTAAAACTTTTTCATAATATAAGATTCGTTTCTTTTTGACATACATGGAAATTGAATAGTTTTTAAAGTAAAATATTAATGGGTGTACAGGCAGTGATTCAAGCAAACCACCAAAATCAATAAAATTTTCATTTAAGAAAAATAGTCTTTTGATTTACCTCTTTTAATCAGTTCAGGTCAATATAATTCTGTTAATGACTTTTATGAGTGCACTACCCTTTAAAGTCGTACCAAAGACTGCATTAATCATACTTTCTGAAATGTAGTATTGTTTTCTAGTGAAAATTATCATATTTTCCTCCATTTGGCTATAATTAGTTTTAAAACATTCTTACCATACTATATAAATCATAGCAAGTGTATTTCATTATGTAAATAAATCCATTTACAGAAAAGTACTTTTAATATAAATTTTAAAATTAGACTGGGAAAATACTGGAAGTTATATATCATAAGTCCATGGTAAAATTTTGATTTTCTCATTAAATATTGAAGCTTTATTTTCTATATTTTGTGTGAATATTAAAGTGTATCTTAATTTTACTTTTCCAATTTTGTTATTGTAGAAGTTCGTGACCATGGAACTGGTTATTTTGCATTCTCAATGGATGAATCAAAAAGAAAAGAGCAGATGCAAGATTTGAATAGATTACGTAAAGAAGTGAGTTTCCCATTTTCTTCAATGTATATTTCAAACATGTTTTATTATGTAATTTGTTTAGCAGTGAAAAAAAAATTTGTACATTGAATAGTTTAATATACTGTCTATCTAGAACAGTGGTTCCCTACCGGTGGTCCATGAGAACCTTGGGAGTGGTCCAGTACCACATGCAAAAAAGTTGCCAAATAAACGGGGGGTTAAAAGCAATGTTCATTGAACTAGATGGGCCGAATATATCCGATGACTGTCAGGTGTTGAATTAAAATTTCAATAAAAGTTTAACATAGTTATTTTATTATTAGAATATGATACATTAGAATGTGAATACATTAATCCTGTTTCCCTTTTGCCTGAGGAATATACTCCCATACCCCCAGGAAGGTTCCCCCCACCCTCAAGTCGGTGGGGAATGGTGGTGATCTGCACATGATCCAATTTCTGGATTCAATGGTCTGCAGACTTCTACGAGTTAGGAACGACTGATCTAGAAGATGAATACCCCTTTCAGCTTTTTAGAACATAAAAAGAGGCTCAAGTCAAATTCTTTATTCATTGCTGTCAACTTTCCTAGTATTAATGTTAATGATCATTAATGTAATATTTTATAAAATGAACAATAGATTAGCCATAAATGTTCGTTATCCATCAAAACATAATCTTCCAATGTAACAATTGTGCATCCTCTCAGTAAACTATATTAGTTTTCATAGCTTTCTTATTATTTTAGACCGAAGAGCTGAGAGCAGCTACACAAAGGATGCAAAGAAAGCGCAAATCAACATTAGAAGCACGACTCGCTAAAGTGTGTGAAAGAAGAAATATTGATAAAAGTATTGTTCAAACTTACACAAAAACACAAGGTAATTTAAAAATTTAATTTTTTAATCTCTTTTCGTTTTAAAATAAGCTGATGTTGTGCATAAGTAATAATAGAAACCGTAAGATAGCTAAGTATTTGAATTATACCACCTAAATCAGGGGTGGGCAGACTTTTCCAGAGTACAGGCTACTTCTAATTTTTTCAAGGTGTTGCGGTCCACCCAGTGGCGTAGGTGTGGTGAGCTAAAAATAAGGTCTACAATATTTATTATAACTTAATAATAAATACAGAATATGTACTTACCTACATAACTACAATAAAAAAACTTGGTGTCTATGGCGTTGGTGTTCTATAAATATGTTTCTTCTAATATGCACGTCTTAGGTCTTAGTAAAGGCGGTCACCCCAAAATATCTTGGTGGTCTACCGGTCGATCACAATCGACTTAATGCCCACCCCTGACCTTAATAATAGATGAACTTCCTTTACTTAAGTACTTTGTTTATAAATGAACTAGTATTATTGCCCGGGTAGATATATAGATATAAAATATTTCATGCATTCCATCAAAAAAATACTGGGCTGCACTCCCGCTCTTCATGTTCATCTGGCCAGACAGAATGCGCTTAGCACGTTTCTACTGAAATGATATACAAACAATAAGAAAGAAAGAAACTTTGAGCCTGCGGACCTTCGTCTGATTTTAAGGTCATTCCCAACCCTCTTTCTCCCGTGCATTGGAATTTGACACCCCCCCCCCTCCGTCATCCTCAAACCACCCCTCTTAACGCAGCTGGTCGAGGGGAATCCACAGGGGGTAGACGCACCTCTATCGGGCACAAAAAACATTAAAAAATTAATTTTAAAAAAACTAATTGAGCCCCAAATTTCGTTTTTCCTGATTTAAGTTTCTCGGGTCCAAAACATTAACTGTGCCGAATTTGGTCCCGGTGGGTGAAACAGTCTATGATTCTATAGCGGACAAACAAACAGACAAGCTCTTTTATATATATAGATAAAAGAATATATGTATATGTTTTAAGAATATATTAAGAATATATGTACATTTTATACAAGATAAATTATATATTTCAATGTAAATTACAAGTATGAATTTTCTTAATTTTTACTCTACATATACATTCTTTTTCTATCAGTTTAAAGGAACTTACTGACCTATATTCTTACAGTATAATTATGGTTTACTTAGAGTTCCTCTTTGTAAATCTCGATATTAGTAATTTAAGTCTTTTAAAACTTATTTTTCCTCATAAATACTTTTTCTTCCTTATTAAAAACTAGATAAATGGGGAAAATTCTGTTGTTATTTTTAATTACTAATAATTATTATTGAAACAACTTTGTGTTTCATTGTGTAATTTTAAGTACTAGAGAATGTAAATAATTTTTTTGCACTTGTATGTATCATGCATATTTCAGTTGCTTTTTAACCTTTTTGCGATATTCATTTGTTTTACTTTTTACACCAATATAAATAAATTGTGAAACTTTTATCATTTCTTTGGGTGTATGTGTTATGTTTATTATAATTATAGGGGGAATTTTTGTATTTAATATTATGTCAAAAGTGTTAGTTCTCTGGAAAGTGAATGGGTATTTTATCTATTTTTTATAAAATATCTTAAAACTTTTTAGTACCACAATTGTTTTTCATTTGAAATTAGTTTTGCAATGATAGTAAGATAGTTGGTACCTTAGAAAATGAGTAAGATTTTCGTTGTTTAAGATCTATTCAAAAATATTTCAAATAGCACTTATATGGACCTAATTATTCTACTTTAAAAATGCTTAACTTTTAGATTTTAAATTTCATGATGGAATTGAAGTGACAGAAGGTATTTATTTTTAGAATAATAATCTGCAACATTGTTTTCTTTTCTTGCAGAAATTTTATTTTTCAATTTGAAATGTTAAAAATATTAAAACTTTACTGACAGTGAACTCATAAATATATCAATATCACTCATCAGTGTTTATTGTATTTCCATTCTATGTATGGCAACAGCTGCTTCTTGTTGTGATGTGTTCGGCTATTAAATGAGTAGCGTATCATTCTAGAATGGTGTCTTTATTTTAAGTCAAACTTCAGATGAATTCAGGGATTTTTCAGAAACACATAGCACCGGGACACCCAGCTACAAATGGATTAGCCGAGAGAAATGTACAAACACTGAAAAATCGTCTAAAAGCAATGGCTGGTGATCAACTGTCAATGTATGCCAAAGTACGAGAAATTTTATTTCGATATCGAGCAACACCTTTATCTAACAATAAAACTCCAGCTGAAATGTATTTACAACGTAATATCTGCATTCAACTTGATGCTGTTCGACCAATGAAACATGCACAAAATGAGGAGTATGCAGTTAAAGCCAGACAATTAAGCGTGAGAGACAGAGTACAAGTTCGATGCCACATTAGAAATAAGTATGTATGGAAATTGGGTACCATCACTCAAAAATTTGGCAAATTACATTACGAAGTAAATTTAGATGATGGACAAAAATTCAAATGGCACATTGATCAGTTGAGAAAAACTGAAATTCCAAATAAATCTGTATCTTTTACTTCCGATACTAAATCTGATAAAGACCAATTGCCAGATAACATACAAGTGCCTGCACAACCTCTGTGGATAACAGTACCTGACTCCGGAACTAATTTACAGCAACTAGATCAGAGCTCCGTAACCTTTTATCTTCCACGGCACAACGTTTTTTTTTTTTTCGATAATTCTGCGGCACACCACAAGAAAAAGCTTGCAAATATATAAATTACAATAAATGCACATGTTTTTATTAGATAAAAAAAACACAACAAAATAGCTCTATGTATCAGTGGCGCACCCAGAATTTTTTCTTGGGAGGGGGGGGGGGGCCGAAATGAATGGATGTTTATAATGCATGGGGGGGGGCGAGATGAACGAATAAAAATACTTATAATGCAAAATCAATATTTTTACTTCTTTGGGGGGGGGCAGGGCCCCCCTGGGTGCGCCACTGCTATGTATCAAGATAATTATAATCGTTTAAGTTTTATATAAATCATTTTGAACTGTACACCAACACAGGAACAAAAATATAAAATTATAGTTTACAAGTAAAAAAAATTTCTCTTTAAATTTTTATATTAAAATTTGTTTTTTTGGTCTTTACTTAAGCCTAATAAATCAAAGTTAATTTAAACATAACTAATTTATTAATGAGATATTTGAGATTGTTTTGATAAATGTGCGTTTTATATTTGCATGTTTTATATTTGGCTCTATAATAGAAAGAGCTACAGTTCATGGTCAAGGCCATTTAAATATGATCATTTGTAATTTTCAATTAGAACCAGTGTCGAAAAACTTTGTTCGCATAAGTATGTTGTAGAAAATGGGAGCAAAATCACAATGGATTTGTCAGAAATTTGTGGATATTCTTTCTTAACTGAAATCCAGAAATATGACGCTCGAGCATACATACAATTTATGGCTAACAACATGTTTTTGTTTTGTGTATAATTTCGACCCAGAAAAGTTACATATTAACAAAAAGTTAGAGTAATATTTTACTTAGAAAAATTTCTATTTAATGCTGTGGTTAATTTTTTTATTATCATAATCGATAAAATCACCGCAGCACAGTCAAGATCGTCTCGCGGCACACTAGTGTGCCACGGCACAGCAGTTACGGAGCACTGAACTAGATAACGAAAATTCAGGTGTACAAACTCATCCTCAATCATCTTGTAGTATCCAAGATACACAAGCTCAGCTTGGACCCCGGCGATCATTACGATAATGTAACAAGCCAGCCTATTTACAGGACTATGTCACGAACTGAACTTTCATTTCATGTATACAGAGGCTGTTCACACATTTTTTAGACGATGTATATTGTATTCAGAAAACTAAATTACATAAAATTCTTGTGTTTTAAATGTTCTATTTGACATCCCTTATTCTGAACTATCTCTCGACACCGCAATTTCCACGATAATAATGCCTTTTGAAGTGTTAGAAGAGGTATTCTATCCCATTCCTCCTGAACAGCTTTCCAGAGTCCTGTAAGGGTTTTGGGACAACGTTTGGATAATGCAGATTTTAAAAGTCCGAATGCACAAAATTCCATAGGTGATACATCGGGAGATTTAGTAGGGATATCAGTGTAGGGTATGGCCTTGATACCAGTTTTTTGTTCCAGTTCTTTTAGGAAATTTACAGTGGATTTTGATGTGTGACTGCTAGCTTTGTCCTGATGGAGTCTCACAGATTGATGGCACTGTGGGTAAAGTGATGGTATTTCATTCAGAAAAATTGGCGATAAAATATGTTTCTGATAGCATTTGGAGTTAATCTTGACATTTTTTTCCACTCTCTTTATTTTAAACTTCCCATTATAAGAAAAACCAGCAACAATCATGAATCCCTTAGAAAAACTTTCTTTTGATTCTTTGAACCATGTACTTAAATTTTTTTCTCCCATTTTATGATAATAAATGGCTCTTTTTTTGTTGCAATCATTTAAACACACCCATGATTCATCTATTGTGACAATTGTTTTCCATTTTTCTTTGGATAAGTGTTTCTCATATAGAATTCTGCAGCGTGTCCTGCGTTCAGCGATATGATTTGGAAGAAGACGATGCACATTGCATTTTTTCGCTTTCTTAAGATTTAAATCAACGTTTATCATTTTGTTTACAGTGGACACCGAGCATTTAAATGATTTTGCAACTGTCCTTTGACTAGGGGGATTTTCTTTTAACATTAAACAACGTACCTTTGCAATAGTCGAAGATGTCCGTTTTTTCCTTGGATACTTGTTTGGAATTTTTGTCCCACTTGAGGCTCCAATTTGACTTTTTTTTCCTTTCTTGTTGACGATATTACCTATCGACGCTTTAGATATCACAAAACCATGACTCTCACATCGTTTTTGGATAACGGAGTATGCATATTTCTCTTCGGAAAGAGCATAAATGTAGCTTTCGAACCACTACTTTGTTAAAAACGCCATTTTGAATAAAAACAAAACTTTCAAGCCACAGACGATAATTTTGACTTTAAAAAACATAGTACAATTGCAATTATTTCTTTTGCAGCATATGATTTTTTATTACCGCTTACCAAAATCGTCTAAAAAATGTGCGAACAGCCTCTGTAGTTCCATTTTAAGCATGGGAGAATTGTTGTACTTCCATTCTAAGTATGGCAACAGCCGCTTCTTCTTGTGATGTGTTCGGCTATTAAATGAGTAGCGTATCTTTCTAGAATGATGTCTTTTTTTTAAAGTCAACTTCAAATATAACAGACATAACAGTGTTGTAGGAAAGAAATCTATCATATGAGTTTATTTATTACATTTGATACCTAAAGTTTATTTTCCATAATGTTATATCAAATTTCTTAAAATGTTTATGAAATTTAGGTAGAGAAATATAATTTTCACACAACTGATTAATAAATAAATAAATCTATCTGGTATGCATTAAAAAAAATTGTACTAGGAAGGTTTATGCAAATATGTGTTTCCACAACTTGTGAATATTCACTTAAAGAAGTATGGATATTTATCATCTCACTTTTAATTTATATTTGTTTACTGGAATTAAAATTATACATTTTTTTTTCTTCTCTGCTGATTATTCCAGCACTTTAAATTTTCATTTTTCTAATGATTTTAAAATTATCTACCAAAAAAATCTATTATGATAACAAAATTAGAATTGAAAATGTTAATAACTCTGCAAGAAAGAAGCACATGAATAAAGTGTTACAATCCCATATTTGTTTTAAACTTTATACTAGATATTGTTCATATTGTCAATTATAGAAAAAGTCTTAAATAATAATGAAAATTAGAAAAGGTATAAATTAATTGTTAATCATATTTGTTTTGTTTGATAGAATCAGATGATCCAAGTCAAGAACAAAATGTAGATTTATCTTCCATACCACTCCCAGAAACATCTGAAGAGCCAACAACAAAAAAAGAAGTCAAAATTCGACCATGGGATGTTGGAAAAACTGATTTTCCTTCTTTTGTTCCTGAAAAATCTAAAATAAGTAAGATTCAAATAAGTATCACGTCCTATAAGGCTATATATTTTTTAATGTTTTTTGAAAATATGATTTAATAAATGTTAAATTATTATTAGACAGAAGAGAATAATACTAAATTATGACAGAAATCTTTTACTGTCAAGCCGTGTTTAGAAGTAAATGTATTGTGTGTTTCATTTACCCACAGAAATGAGCTCTGACATACCTTAATCTTAGAAGAAAAAAAAAACTGTAAATTCATTGGTTATGAAAGGGGAGTTTCAATGTAGCTGATATTATCACATTATGCCCGAGATTTTAATTAATATGTATAAGATCAGTCTTGAAACAGAGAGTGAAAACCAAAAATTAAATTTTTTTAATATGATGTAAAGTTTTATTATAGTATTCTAGATTTTAATAAATTTTATCAGTTATAAGAATATAGTATATTTCGATATGTTTACACAGTGAAATATTTTTTCCAATAAAGAGAAACACTATAAAAAATATCATAAATCTATTGATATCTTTAAGTTCTATAAAAGTCTTATGAGCTCTATGAAATAACTGTCAGTACACGTTTGATTTTAGCAAAGGGTAATGTAATGTTTTTGGTATATTTTGATATCTATAAGTATTTTTAATGAAAATATATCATGAAATATATTTGGTTTCTTCATCCATATCATTAAGTTACCCATCATAATATCCATGAGAAATAAATTTTCTAATTTTGAACAAATAACTCTGTAAGTTCCTTCATAATGATTTGTATATGCTATTTATAAACAATACACAAATTTTCCAGTACATATCAATATATTCCCATTACAGCCTTAAGAGGTATGTGGAATGTTTGCAAACTACGTAGAACACAGAATATTTACGTGCTATGTTGATACATTGGCTTCTTTCCCAATGAAAGCATGTGATAAATTAATGTGTTAACATTAAGTTGTAAAAATAATTCATTCTTTTATGTAATGTATTTCACTCAATATTTTCAGGAAGTCAGAATGACTGGGTGAAGGAAAGAAGATCAGAACGCCCATCTGAATTTGCTCCACCTTCATCTTATTGCTAAATGGTACAAAATTGTAAATAAAATATTTTATTTATCAGTATTTAATTTTATTCATATATTATTTTTTACAGATATACCAATTGGTATGCATTTTAGGGGCTTTATCTAACTATAACCATTTATAAATACACTTTGCGAGAACCCTAAATTTTTAATCAAATAGTATACTTAGTTACTGCATAAAAGTATTAATCAAACAGTGCATTCAGTTAAATTCTTTGTTTAGTACTGAAGAATGAATTGCCTTTCAATGGAAACAGAAATATATTTACTAAGCATTTTCAAATTAGAATATGTTAATAAGAATTGTTAATGTTTTGACAGCTAGAAATATATCAAATTATCATTTTGTTCCATATAAGCTAGATAAAGATTTAATCGATTCTTGAAGTACTTGAAATAAAAGAAACTTTGTCAATATATGCTGAAACATGCATAATTAACTATGTTTAATGTAAGACATAGTGACAATTAGCAGAGTGTGGCTGGCGGTATATAATGACAAAAGCAGATATAAAAATAAAACTTATTTATTTGAAGATTACGAAGTTTAAACTGAAAGAACTATTTACAATTAAACATAATAAAATAAAGTTGTCTCAGACACACAGTCTACAAGACATCTCACTCAAAACAGGCTCTACATCAGCTGGGAAAACAGAGAAAGAGAGGGAGAGCCAACAAATTTCCGGACCTTCAGGAAGAGTAGTAGGAACTACAGTACATGGGCCAGGCCCTCCAATGTAGGATGATATAACAATGCATAAAATTTCAGTGATCAGTAAAAAACGAAAGTAGGAAGGAAAATAGAAAGTGGGGGAAACAAAAAAGCTTTGATAGGTCAAGTAAAATTAAAACACGGGGGGGAAAATTAAGAAGGAACAAAGCTCCAAGCAAGAACTTGGTTACGTGGACCAAAGGGACATAACGAGCAATAAAGAGGGAAGTTGGGGAAGTGAAATTGATCAGATCCTGGAGCGGTTTCAGAAATGAATCGGAAAGCGAGATAACGAACAATGAACAGGACAAACAATTAAAAGTTGCGAACAAGAATGGCACATGGCCATTTCTTGTTAACTGGGTCAGCAGGGTTGTAATCGGCAAGCTTTTTAATAAGATCATTTGGTAAGTTTTTATGAAAGTTAATAGCAAGATTTTGAAGATACTTTTGAATAGTGGAGAAATTTATCTCCCTGTAAATGTCAACATTGCGAAAATACCATGGGGAGTTAGTGATTTGCTGAATAGTCATGTTTTGAGCAACAGCCAGAATTTTGATGTTAGACTGCTGCATATGACCAAACTGGCCAGTATACATAAGTTAGGGTCTTGAGAATGATATATAAATAAGCATTTTGTTACTAAAGTTTAATTTACTATTTTAGACAATTAATGGGTAAAGTTGTCTTTTGGCATTATCAGTATACTGTATAAATGAATTTGCCATTTTTAATTCATATTCTACCTATAAAAAGTTTGAATCAGTCAAATAAAGAAAGCACCAACTAAAGAAATTTCATAATTAATGGACCCTGTACAAGTAAAATGTTCATTAAAATTAATGTATTGATATTCTACATAACAAGCATTCAAGAAACTAACAAATGAATGATATAAGGTATGTTTGAAAGTACGTAAAAAGTGTTTTTAAAAATGTTAATGTAAACATACTTTAAGTGTCTCTCATGGGGGAAAATTATAACAATATAAAAATCCATATTGCTAAACAATGAAAATCTAATATACGAGATATGTGGAGAAAATTAAATTTACAAAACATTAGATGTTAAAAGTATTATATAGATACAGGTATTCCTCAACTTATGACCGCTCGCATTTTCAACCAAAATTTTTTTAAAAAAAATTTTTTTAATTTCTTAAAAATACAGTTCCTTGAATGTTACAGTACATACCTATGTATATTACATAATTATTTAAAAATATGATGCAATACGGCAAAGATTTATGACACAATAACAAAAATGTATGATGTAATAGTTTCGATATCGACACAATAAATCAAACGTTCATTTGCATCAGAAATGGCTTAAGCTTTTCATTATATCAATAAAAGACTACAACAATTATAACAATGGATCCAAATGAAGAAAGATTCACAAATGTAAATTGCTGTATTCAGGAAAATCTGGCTGCTACCAGACAATTTACAAGGAAAAGAAGACAAACTGTTCAAACTACTTTGGATAAAAAATATAAAAAAATCCTTTGTTAAAAAAACTTGCAATGTTTCTTCTGTCGCAAATTCTGCACCAATGGATTGTACTAACATAATAAGTACTGATGGCAAAGAATAATTTATGTCTTCTAAATACAGTGTATTTTAAATTACGTATGAAAGTAAAAAATAAATGTATGTGCATATGAAAAAAAAAATGTTTGAAACTCGACTTATGACCAACTCAACTTACAACCAATGACTTGGTCCCTATCTAAGTCATAAGTCGAAAAATATCTGTATTTGAAACACAAGAAAATATTTAATAAATATGAAGAAAGAAAAAAAAAGATATGTATAGCTCATATAAAACATATAAATAACACCTATCTGGTTATTTTCTCCTTGTAATTAAATGTTTAGGGTCATATTTTGATTATTTATAATAGAGTATTTCAATTATTAGAACTGAAAGGCAGATTAAAAACTATAAATAAAAATATGTTCAAGGATGAATCTCCCAACACTAAATAAAAATCAGCAACGTTTATTTAGGAAAGAAAATAAGCTGCCAAATATGGCTTTCCTTTGGTTCTAAGAAATGTTTATTGGTGAAACCGAAAATAGAGATAAGTTGCCAGCTATTGCAAACCTAGTCCATAACCAAACTGAACATGAGAAAGGTTAAGTTGACATGCATGCACAGTCAGATAATCTGAAATCCTCGTTTTTTCTACCTAATCGCTCCTGTGAGAGCTACATAGTGTGTATATGTCCTATAGTCACCAAACTATGGGAGAACTAAATGTAAGTCACTTTTAGATAAAAATCCCAACATTTTGATACAACAAATTCTGTACTATGTAAAGCATAACTTTCCGCTAGCTTTCAAAAAAAGTTTAGATTCAAGCTTTGACTTAGCATAGTTATTACTGGTATAGTTGATTATAGCATTAATACGGAGGTTATTATGTTAAGTGCTTTAAGGAACTGGATTTGGTCCAGTGAGAAGAAAGCTAAAAATTCTGGGGAAGTTATAGTTCCAGTCTTTCATAGTGAAAATAGAACTTTAGATGCTCAAAACTTACCTGGAACAACTACGGATAAGAGTCCAGTGGTGATTGATAAACACACACGTAAATATGAATATATCACCTACAAATGTGCTCTAGAAAATCTTTCTAAATCATCTGAATGTCATCCAAATGAGAAAAAATTTTAAGATAAAAGTGATAAAGAAACTCAATTGTTTATTGATGAAGTTCAAAGGGGAATTATTAAACACATACCTTTTAGTTCTATAGAAGATATAAAATTAAAGGGAAGGAAGGATAAGTCATTTACTGCATGGGTGTTGTTGAAAAAGGATTCAGAACCATTTAAATTGATGAATCATTTCTTGAGGGCCACCAGTCATGCTAATCCAAAAGTTACAGCTGTTACACTGTTAAACTCTCCAGAACAAGAGAGAGGATTACGCATCTTATTAGACGAAAATATATAGAGACTTTATGAGGTAATCAATGGACCTATAAAATCCAATTTGATTAGGAGGTAGGCATTGAAGATTGTAGTATTGCTGTGAATATTAGTAGCAGTGGTACAGTAACTTGTGATAACCTAAATAAGGATTTAACCTTTGAAGATCTCAAGGAAAATAAGGATGTAAAAATCAGAATTGGTGGTGTTAAAAATAAGGAAATGACTTTAGCAGAGCTAGTTTCATTTGATGAGTTACTGTGTAGAAGGTCCAGTGAAAAAGTAAAAATTCTGTCACAAGGAAATTCTAAAATAAAAAGTCTAGATGTGAAAGAAGCAGGGAAAAAGAAAGAAGTTTCTTTTATTGATCCATAATTGTCTGTATGGGAGCTTTTACAAAAATTTGTGAACTCTTTATTGAAAAATTCAGAAAAATGCTGTATAATTACTCATAAACTTTCGTAGAACTTTAAAATTTATTTCTCAATTTTGCTAATAGATTACTCTGTTAGCTTAGTGATAGTTATGCTGTCTATACCTTCAGTGAGCATTGTTTTTGTTATTTCAATCTCTCTTGTCTTTTTACCTTCCTCTTTAGCATCATCAAGGTTTTGATAAAGGATAGCCTTCTCATCACAAATACACTTTATTTCTTGTTCATAGGCTATAAATTCTTTCTCTGACCAGTTAAATCTAGCCAGCTCTTCATATGCTTTTTTGATTATTACATAACTTTCTATTATTTTTTCTAATCCCCTTTCACTGGTTTCTCCTGCATAGCTTTCCTTGACATTTTAGTATTAGAATTTAATGAGAATTTTAACATGTCATGACAATCTTTCTTCTGGTATGGAGTATGCTTTCTCAAGAGGACCTTTTGTCGGCATCATACTCATATTTACATGATGTAATTACTACTCACTTAGTAAAATGGTCAGTTTCACGTTTTAATAGGCAGAGATTTTTCTGAATATTAACATGATTTTATTGTCATTTATGTTCTGATGGTATTTTATTGATATATCGCTCACTCCTTTCAACAACATCATATCTCAAAAATCGGCGATTTTGTTATGCTTGTTTTCAGAATGCTCTGAAAGAGTAGTATATCCCTGCAAGATCGTCATATCTCACCGCTCAATATTTAGCCACTAGAGAGTAGAATTATAATTTATTTTCAATACATTTCAATGTACTTTTAAACTTTCAAATCACTCTCTTGAAAAATCTTGTTTTTTGAGGTATGACGTTGTTGAAAGGAGTGAGCTATATATAAATTTTGTATTTTGTATATTGATTTGATAAGACTTTTATCAATAAGTTAAAATTTGTGTATTTTCAATCATATAAGTTTTAAAATTTAGTTAGTAAATTTTTGTTAACAATGCCTCATTTGGATTCCTACGTAAATTCACCTAACAAAGATCTACGGAATATTAAGGATAATATTCAAAATTCCGATCCAGGGACAGAGAAATTTAACAATGCAGTAACATTGGTACCTATAAATTCATTTCCTTACTTTGTGAAATTTATAGGCTCAATGCCAGTTTTCTTCAGCCCTTAACTCGGACTTGTCAATTTATGATTTCATTGACTGTGTAGAGCAGGGATGTCAAACTCAAAGGCTAACTTGGGCCAAACTAACAAGGTTTAACTATAGGTGGGCCGCAAAGAAAACCAATATTAACAGAAACGTAGGTTTATTACAGTATATTCAACATAAATAAACGCACTTTGTTTAATAGCAAAATAAGAATGTGATTAAAAAACATTTAGCGAATTCTTATCTTATTATAATTCTCAGTCGGTTATTTTATTATTATTGTATGCCAATATAATGGCCGGGCCGCAAAAATGTTCGTCGTGGGCCGCGAGTTTGATACCCCTGGTGTAGAGGAAATAGTCTCATACACAGGCTGGAATTAGGAACTGGCATGGTTCATGGTGAGATCAAAACTAATGGGTAACATCCATAAGTTTTTAGCCGTTAATTCCCCTACCTATGATACCACTCAATTTATTAGACCTCAATATTATACATAAGTTCATAATTCTCCACAAAATGTTAATTGTAACAGGTGCACAGAATATCTTATTGTAGTCACAACTGCCGTGCAGGGTACAAATGAAACAGCGTGAGCATATTTCTTTTGTACGTTAGGACTCTCGTGCGAGAGGATATTTCTTTTGCACGTTAGGACCGACATGCGAGAAATTTTGTAATTAAACTATAAATTCCTGTTTTAATATTTACATTTAACATTTGCTGGGGTGGTAGAACAAAACGAGGAGAGAAGAGGTGCCCTCACCAAGATTCTGATGAGAGTTCAGCTCGATTATAAAAAAGAAGTGCCTTTACGAACATCTGAGAGATGATCGAACAGCTTAATCCTCAATGGAGCCTAATGGAGCGATGTTGGAGCAACAGTTAAAGTTCCTTTAGGGCCTTGCCCCATTCCCCTTCTTTCTTAAATTTTTTTAATGGCTGCAGCCAGTAACAAACTTTGTTTTTTTGTAATTGCAGTTTTTTTTTTTTTTTTTTGAGGGGGGGGGGGGGGGGCAACTAACTTTATGGACCCAAAACTTTATTGGTATCTTAATGAAATTAATAATGATTTAATCTAAGTGGTATTTATGTCCTCCTGTAATTAAAGATGGTTTCATTTTTCAATGGTTATGAATCAGCTAAAAGCAGCTGGTAACAGAATTTTTTCTTATTTTTGTAATTACAGTAAGGTTTTTCCCTTTTTTTTATTATTCACCAGTTAACTTAATGGGCCCAAAATTTTATTGGTATCTTAATGAAATTAATAATGATTTAATCTCTAAGTGGCATTTGTGTCTCACTATAAATGATGGGTTAAAATTTGAAATATTTATATATCAGCTAAAAATGTAATATATTACACCATTAATAAATTGTGCATCTTTATTTCTTTAATTCCTAGTCATGTCGTTTCTGCTTCTCGGTAAAAGTTTCAAGTTTATTTTTCAGCTCTTTCCCTTTATAGGTTCAACTTCAATTTTCAGGCTTTTGCTTCTCAGCTCTTTTTTTTTTGTTTCAGGAATTTTAATTTATTAAATGTTTTCGATTCATATCCCATAATGGGAGCATCAGTTAGAACCTGCATATTTTGGTTATTGCACAACTATACAACACATTTAACATCTAACATAACCACTAAATGATTTTTATAATGGTGTTTCCTTCAGATTTATTTATTTTTCATTTATTGCTAATTTTTTTCACCCTAACAGAGATACCCAAACTGCGGCCAAGCTTTTATGTGCAGCCCAAAACACTCACTCATTATCAGGCACGTGCTTCTATAAACTTAATTTTGGAAACTACTGCCTGAATAATACAAAAATGTGCTACTTGCTGTTCACATTGTTAGCTTTAATGTATCTTTGTGAATCATTCAATTCCAAAGTGAAATATATGAAGAATGTATATAGAAATCAGTTTACTGATTACCTTGAAGAAATATTTAAAGAAATATGTAGCAAGTATAAATCTGATTTGTCCAAAAAAGTCAAAAGTGTGTATCACCATAAAAAAGCACTCTCATTTTTAAATAAACATTTGAATCCATCTAGGTTTTGAGATTTATTTTTTACATTTATTATGAGGTATCATGCACAATGTTGCAGCCCGTGTTACGTAGGAAACATGCACATGTGGCCCAAGAGAACAAAAGGTTAAGTATGGCTGCTCAATGTCTATGGAAAATATGCAAAGAATCTTACAAAGCATATCCTCTTTTATGCAAACTTATTGACACCATTAACATTTTCCATGCCTCAATCCTCCCACAAAGGCAAATAGCTCTTGTCATGTTAACCCTGTAATAGAACTAAGACCTAAAATGTTTCAATGCCAAATATGGGATAAGAGCACTATGAAACTTTTATATATTCTGGACTGAATGAGAATGCTTCATAAGGTTTTTATGTTACTTAAAGCTTGGGCCAGAGGCAGAGTTCTAGTAATATATCAGTAGACATAGCAATTGCCCCTAGTAATTGCACTATGGGATGTGGAAAAAAATGAAAAAGTCCCATTTATGAGATTATTGGGCGATTGATCTTTTACTGAGAGCACTAACTTGCCATAGACTACGACCAGGCTGAAGTTCACACAAATCCTCAAATTTCTTCACTTTAACCATTCCCTTAAACTCAACCTCATTCAAATAACCTCGACAAACTTATGCCTTCTTTGGATTACTTTATTCCAAAACCTAAGTAACAGCTTGACACTCATAAAAAAAGTTTTTCTTTAAGCTGCCAGTCAACAGTACAAGGGCCTGTTCACACAGAATCCATCAGTGTTATTCGTATTGAAATATATTTAACCAATTACAAACCTCCAAATAATTAGCAATGAAATTTTTAAGGCCTGTGATTGGTTTAAAATAATGTCAATATGAGTAATGCTAATGCTATCTATGTGAACAGGCCCCGACTGACATTGTTACCACAGATTTTAAAAAATATAAATGTTTTTCTCAACTTATTTTGATCATGATTGTCCTGTTTTGATACAGCCATAAGTTAAGAACTCTGTCTAAAGACAGCTAAAGACGAAACACGATGAAATAATGCTAATTAGAAAACTCAAACTTTAATTATAAAGCCAGTCACATCATGAAAATTAAATAGTAATTCATATGTTAAAAGACCATCTTTGAAATGATAAAAGAATATAAGCTATATATCAGGCATCTCGCCACCAGGTACCATCATGGTAATGTTATTACCGTTCAACAAAATCTGGTCTAACTTTGTAATCCTCCGACCTTCTGGAGTACTTTCGTATTCTGTAACATCTTCCAACACCATGTTTACAAAATCATCGAATCCTAGGAGAGTTCCAACGATTTCTTCATCATTTTTCATAATAATGTGTATTTTGGAACCAATACATTTATCAATAAGTTCCAGAGGAAGTAAAGATGATGGGTTGGGAATACTTGAAGCAGCCATTCTGTACGCTCGGGACTCCAAATTTCAAAATAAAAATTTAAATTCACAAATATACTTTGTCTTCTGCCGGTATCTATTCACAACTTCAGATTACCGAAACTTACAATGATTTGAACAATAGTCACTCTGCCAATGCCAAAAGCCCAATCTGAAATTTTAGAATTGCTCATCAATCAAATGTCAAAATCAGAAAAGAAAAAGAATAATATAGTTATTTGTATCTAAGCCCCTAAACATATTTGTCATCATATTTTGAGGATTATATGGTCATTTTACAAATAGAAAAGTCAATATTAAAACACTATCTTTTACTTTTAAAGTGGCATCAAGAAAGTCACCTTTACTCGAAAACGAAAGAACACACAGAGGTCACCTCGACTCGTGCGTTGTTTTTTGACAGAGGTTTAAATACCGGCGAGCAGGTCGTTGAGTGTGTCACATAGTACATTTGATCATTTCGAAATGGCTTTGAACAAATTAAGCATTGATGCTTTAGACTTAAAAGATAAAAGAGTATTGATGAGGTATTATCAAATAATTCTATATTATATCAAATTATAAATTTAGATTAATTTTTAAATTAAAATTGTTTTATTTTCTGTTGTAGGGTGGATTTCAATGTTCCTATTAAAGATGGTGTTATTACAAATACTCAAAGGTATATAAATCACTTATCTTCTCCTTGGGAAAATTCATAATATTTGTAGTATTTTGTTTTTAATTTTTACTTCAACATAGTCATTTCTTTTCTTTTGTTGAAACATTCATTTTAATATTGATGTATTAAAATCTTCATCCAATATGTCTATGACCTCTGTGAAATAGCTTACATGTTATTTTTGTATTGATTGCTTTTCTACAAGAGTATCTCAAACCTATGAAATAATCATATTTAATTGGCTGCTTCAATGTTTCATTTCGTAGCTTATTCATCTCTGTATATTATATGCTAATAAACTGAATTTATTAACTGTAATTTCTATTGTTATTTATTAGAATTTTTCATACTTGCATATTATCCAGTCATTATAAATCTCAGAATTAACATGGTGACATGTGCATCATTTTATCCCTTATGTCATGGTTTACTCATATTGACATCGTTACTCATATTGACATGCTATGACAGATGATGTGACTTTAGAATTTGAAATATGTCACAGGTAGAATTTAGTATCATAAAATTAATTTTTTATCACTTTATTCTAATTCCTTCAAGCTGCCTTTCCAAAGTTCTTTTTAGTAATGTCAATGTTTTCAGTACATAGTGTTCTGTATAAGTAACTTTCTCTAAACTTTATGAAGAAATTCATATTACTACACTAATACAAAATTGGCCCCTTTTTAAAGTGAAATGGTTAATTTTATTAACATCAGTCCCTAAACTGCATCGATTTATTAATTTTACTTATACATTATTTTTAGCATTATTTTCTTTCTTTTAAATCATATTACATTAGTTTTATATCAGCTTTAAGTGTACACACTATATTTTTATTACACTTAGAAATATAAAGTTATATTCTTTGAAGTAATTAAGTTATAATTTTGTTATGTCATTAATATATTAGGGGCTAATTTTGACTGTAATACTTGATTTTATTTCTATTCCTTGCAGAATTGTTGCAGCTTTAGATTCTGTTAAATATGCTTTAGAGAAAGGAGCCAAATCTGTGGTTTTGATGAGTCATTTAGGACGTCCTGATGGTAAAAAAGTAGAAAAATTTTCTCTGAAAATAGTTGCTGAGGAGCTAAAAAAGCTCCTTGGAAGGTATAAAAGTTTTTATTTGATTTTTTATGAGTTTTTATATTAATAATTAACTGATTTGGAAAAAAACTTTCTGAAAATTTTAATTCTTTCCATTGTAATCTTTAGTGATATTATAAGAACATAACACAATTGTTTTAATGAGATACAGTACACCATAGATTAAGATTGTGTATGGTACTTTACCAAACTTTTCAGTTTTTATCCTGTAAGATCACAGATAATTATTTGATGCAAGTGACATAAACCATGATTGGAAATGAAATTTACTTTTCATGATATTGATACTACTCTTTTTAGTCAAAAGAGGGCAAAAACTCAGCCTACACTTTTAACAGAATTGCAATGGTCTTTTGTTAGTACAAACCATCTTTTTTAGTACCAACCCTTTCTTACAACAGATATCTAAAATATTTTGATGATCTACAAGTTCTTAATTTAATACATTTAAATTTTTTATTTATGTATAGATGCTTCTACTATATTTTTTGACTAAGCTTATCCTGATATATACTCTGAACCTTTCTAAGGTATAATATACTATAATGCTGTTCCATTTAAATAAGCATAAATAATTTGTAATTTTCATGCATATGAAGTAGCAGTACATAGCTACTGATGCATAGCTCCCTAATTTATTTATTTTTTCTCTCCCAGTTAGGTTTTTTCTTTTTAAGTTTAATCTTTTAAAGTATTTTATTTGAATATGTGCTTTTGAATTTTATACATTAATATTTGACAGTACTCTTAATAGCACTTATATTTTTTTTCCAATAGATAATTTTTCATGCTGACCTACACAGACTATTTGCTTTACTTTTTGTTAATATACTTTTACATAACGATATCTGAATACGTTATTAGCTTTTTTAAATGGTAATGCTTACACACTTATGTAAAATATATAACTCGAATGAATAAAATTTAAAATCTTTAATTTTTTTATTTTACCTCAATATTATTATATATAATGTAAAATGCTATAAAAATGCTTCAAATTTCCTAGAGATGTAAAATTTTTATCTGACTGTGTTGGTCCAGAAGTTGAAAAAGAGTGTGCAAATCCACCTAATGGAACAGTAATCTTACTTGAAAATTTGAGATTTCACATTGAGGAAGAAGGCAAAGGTGTAGATGCCAGCGGTGCTAAGGTGAGATCTGTTTTTTTTACTAATAGAGATGCATATCTAGTTCTGTTTGGAATATTAAAAAACCTATAAATGTATGATAGAATATCAAAGTCCTGTTTTCTGTTAAAGAGGGGATTTAGGGAAAACATTAAAATATTACTAATAAATTTGATTTTTTTTTATTGATTTAATTTGGGGGTTATTATGTAAAATGAAATAAACATTTTTTTCTACAGGGAAGATATGTAACCATTGCACACATGAAATTAAACCTTATGATATAAATTTAATCTTTCAAAACCACCTTCATTTTCTGAAATTTTACAAAATGTCAAATTATCCTAAATTTATGTGATCTAAAAACTATCATTGTTGTTTTCAAGCATCTGAGCACTAGATCCTTCTTTCTTCTTTTCATTTCAAAATATTTACTTACAATGATATGATTAGATTAGCAATTTGTTTTTTTTATAATAGTTGGCAGCTTATGTTTATTACTTTGAATGTATAATGCTTTGAAATAATACCTTGCTGATTTTCCTATCATTTAAAACTTCCTCTGTATTTACTCCTGTCAGTTGTGTTATATGATGTTTGGAAACTTTTTGTCACTGTGCTGTTCACTTCACAAACGTAGCATTTTGTCTGAAAGGGGATAGAAAAGTCCAGTTACTTGAATGTCATGAATATAATTTTGTTACAGTTTGAGTTATATTAAAGATAATACAGTGGAATCTCGATCGATCATTCCCCGAATGATCGTTTTCCTGTATCTATCATTTATTTCACCTAGATCCATTGTTTTCCCGCAATATTCATTCAGAATATTGCAGCTTTATATTAATGTATCGGATCGATCATATTTTCATAATAGCTGAACCTTAACTATAAATCTCTGGATTGAGCTAGAATGATGCTTTAATTAAACAATGAGCAGAACATTTGAGATGCACGCTCTTGTATTTTTGTTCTCTCCTGTTTAGCCTGGTTTCGTGTTATTGTGCCACTCCCATTATTTGTTCATCGTTGGTGTTCTTTAATTCTTTATCCACTGGAGTATCCTATTTTCGGCAACTCATTCCAAATTCTCCAACAATTCAACATTTCTGTTCTTATCAGTAATGGCTCACTGTCAGCCGACCTGAGTGGTTCCTGCTGTCCTCTGGCTTTTGTCTTGGCCTTGGGATGGAGGCATCCTGGTGTTCGGTCTAAGGTGTGAGAAGTTTGATTGCTGCAGTCTATACTGGCCGATGAGGGATTCACCCGGAAGGCAGAACTTCCTGGTGGCCTTATGTCGGACCCCATCCAGTGCAATGGAATGGTTCTAGTTACAAATGATTCACGGCTGCCACTTCTTTATACTCTCACACAATAACCGATACTGAAAAGAATGCAATTTGCAACACAGAAAAAATTTTGTTTACTTGTGGAAAGAAAACCGCCAAAAAAAAATTGAAGATTGAGGATTTTGATTTGAATCAAAATTCCTGTGTATCTATGTGTATTTCTTTTTTTTATTATTATTATCTTGGATTTCAGTACAATTTTGTAATTTTATCCTCAATTACACTACAGGTATGTATGCATTTATGCATTTGAGTAAATATATTTTAGGTATATCAAACTTTAAGTTATGTTAATACTTTTTTGTATGTTCCCGCATCCATCGTTTAGTTCAGTCAGTCCCTTCGAAAACAATAGATCGAGATTCCACTGTATATTATTACTCTAAACACACCCTGCAGTGTTTACCAGCAGGATCCTGTGAGGCAATTACAGTCAATTTCATACTAGTATTTCCTGCTGTTCTCATTATATTTGTATATATATATATATATTATTACTATAACTATAGCTACCAACCAACCATTTTTTTACAGCTGCAGTTATAATTATCAATAAGTTAGATATTTTTTCCAGTTAAAAAAAGTAGCAAATACTCTTTTCCTTGCATGTTAATTGCTTATAAGTTCAATTAGTGTCCATGCATGGATTCTATTCCATAGTAGAGATCTCTGAAAATAGTATTGGTGTCTATATCTGAGGGTATGCGAAAAACAAGGGCTCAAAATATAGAGTGATAATCAGTTACTGCTGGGGAATTTTTTTGCATTTATAAAAAGAGGAATATCCATTAGGTAAGGTTTTATTATATTCACTTTTCAACTAGAACTTTTTGAATATTCTTTTGAAAAATACTAATTCATATACACTGAAGTGCCACTGAATTAGGGATAGCAAAGCCTATGCAAATTGTGTAGCGCTGCGCATCATGTATGCGCAAGTGAGGGCACTGTGGTAATGATAAACGTTCGAGTACAGTGGAAGCGTGCTGGGCCCATAACCCTGATATACACCACCGTAATAAAAAAATTAAATGGAGGTGTATAGTGCAGAGTAAAGTTTTTCCCATCTCTCAAAACGCGGACGGGATGACGCAATAGAAGTGAGTTTCGCGGCCACGCCTACTGGGGTGACGTCATTTGCAGAGTATCCAATAAGATAATTTAGCAGCGTGGTTTGCTGACGGAGTATGCAAATTTTAGAAGGCGAAACGCATTATATCAGCGGTGGATAGAACATCCAAGTCAGTCGGCATGACGGCGTCTATCAGTCAGTGCTCTTGTCCGAAAGAGTTATTTACCGTATATGGCAGTAATGCTTTTTACATTAGTCCAGATAGGACTTTCTCTGTTGCTATTTTATTTCAGTCTTGTTTATATTTTAATTGCCGACATTTTTACTTTTAAATAAAAGATTAGAGCTCTACATTGCATTGCGTTTTTTCACTCTGCACTATACACCTCCATTTAATTTTTTTTATTACGGTGGTGTATATCAGGTAACTGCATATATAGTGCGTACTGCGGTTGTTCTGAATTAGTTGTTGGAATTGCCAGTATGGCTAAACTGCCTGATTTAGATGCCTTCGATCGCGGATAAATCGTAGGTGCGTGACGCATGGGCCATTCAATTTCTGAAATAGTCAGACAGCTAGGATTTTCAAGGTCGACAGTGTCAAGAAGTATACCAAGAATACATGGATGGTGGGAAAAAAACTAGCGATCAGGCAAACTGCAAAGGATAATTAGCCTTGACAGTGCGTGGTGAGAGACGGCTCAGGCGTATTGTACGTAGCCAGCGAAGCCAAACATTAGCTCAAATTACCACCCAGTTTAATGACGGTGCCAGTCGTACAGTCAGTAAACGGACTGTGCAACGCTCGCTTCACCGTATGGGTTTCGGGAGCCGTCGACCTACGAGAGTACCATTGCTCTATACTCGCCATCGGGCGAGTGATGAGTCTCGATTCCGGCTACTTAATGCCGACGGGAGGCGGAGAATATGGCGTCAGGCTCATGAAGACATGGATCCTGCATGCCTGGCTGGAACTGTACAAGGGCATGATGGCTCAATCATGGTCTGGGGTGTTTTTTCGTGGCACAGTTTGGGATCTTTGGCGCGTGTACCAACCTCCCTCAATGCAATTCGGTACGTAGAGTTGCTGGGTGATCACCTCCATCCGTTTATGCTGTTCTGTTATCCGCACGGTAATGGAGTTTTCCAGCAAGACAACTGTACATCTCACAAGTCTCGGTTGGCTACTGGCTGGTTGGATGAGCATTCCTCTGACTTCTCTGTCATGAATTGGCCACCTAGAAGCCCAGACTTAAATCCTATTGAGCATCTTTGGGATGTTTTTGAACAAGGCGTGAAAGGCCATCACACAGCACCAAAGAACCTTACTGAATTATGGAAAGCTTTAGCCAATATTTGGCAAGCCATTCCCGTGGAACGTTTCCAGAAACTTGTTAAATCTATGCCTCGTCGTGTGGCAGCCGTTATCAAGGCCAGAGGAGGCCCAACTCGTTACTAGGTAGGTATCCCTAATTCAGTGGCACTTCAGTGTATAAGTATTTATAAAAGAATTCTGAATTTATGTACTGATTTTCTTATACATATAAATCAATAAATTTCGTATCTTGTAGGTTAAAGCTAAACCAGAAGATGTTGCAGCTTTTAGAGCATCTCTTACAAAATTAGGAGATGTTTATGTGAATGATGCCTTTGGAACTGCTCACAGAGCTCATAGGTTTGCATTTTGGGATAATTTATATATTATAAGTATTTATTAATGTTTATATATATATATATAGAGAGAGAGAGAGAGTTTCTTTGAATTGCAGTTGTAGTGAACATTATAACATTTATTTCTTAAGTCATTTATATTCCATTTTTCTATTTTAGTTCAATGGTAGGAGTTGATCTTCCCCAGAAAGCATCTGGGTTTTTAATGAAAAAAGAACTGGAATATTTTGCTAAAGCTCTAGATAATCCTGTAAAACCATTTCTTGCAATCTTAGGAGGGTGAGAATAGTGTTTTATTATATTATACTTGCATCTATCCCATTTCCATTTACTACATTTATATTTAAGTTTCCAGGTTCATTTATAATTAGCATTAAAAATTCCTATTTCAAAATAACCATGTTTATCACTGTTGGTAAATATGAATTGCATGAGATACACTCACTTCCAAAAGTTAAGCCCGGAGAGGAAAATGTTAATTTCCGTAAGCCAATCTGAATTAAAGAAGATGAAATTTGCTGCAAAGGTAGAAGGAAGTATGCAAATATGCTAGGTAACAGCCAATCACGGTTTTGCGTCGAGAAATATGCAAAACAGGCAGTCTTATAAGAAGCCAGCATTGTGAAGGGTTACAGGAGTTGCATATAAGTGCTGATGAAAGGTGTTTAGAACATTCGTACGATTTGTTTTCAAACTAGACGTGTTTCTATGACTTCCAAAAGACGAATGGAAGATTCTGAGTTCTGTCGGACGCATTGAAACAGGACAGTCTATCACAGATGTTGCTCTTTTCTTCAGCGTTCATCATTCCATCAATTCATGATTATGGAAACAATACCAATCCAGCCAAACAGTTGTCCGAAGACCTGTAGCCGGTTGTCCAAGGGTTTCAACCCCCTCGGAAGATCGATATATTGCTGTTGTAGCCAAGCGGAATCGAAAATCGACTTCCACGCGTGTGACATCTATGGTTGCAGCGGCCATTGGTAAGACGATATCTGCCACTACTGTTTGTCGAAGGCTACACATGAATGGTCTGTACTCCCGGGTACCACGAGTTTGTGTTACTTTATCCGTCCAATCCAGAGAGGCACGATTAAAGTGGTGCTGCCGGCATGTGAATTGGACTGTGTCTGATTGGGGCAATGTTATGTTCACAGATGAGTCCAGATTTCCCCTACAACCCAATGATAAGCGTGTAAGGGTCAGGAGGGAACAAGGCACACGCAATTGGCCAGAGAACATTACCAAACATCACTCATTCCGCAGCGGAAGCATCATGGTCTGGGCAGGGATTTCTTTGGGATATTGCACCGACGTGCACATCTACAGGCGAGGTTCTGTGACGGCTGTAGGGTATCGAGATGAAGTCCTAGACCCCACTGTGAAACTGTACGCTGCAGCAGTTGGTCCTTCTTTCGTTTTAATGGATGATAATGCCCTTCCCCATAGAACTTCCATCATTGACGATTTTCTGGAGAGTGAGCGGATTGCACGTATGGAGTGGCCGGCTTACTCGCCAGACCTTAATCCATTGGAAAATCTTTGGGATGCCCTCAGCCGTGCCGTATGTAGACGTTTCCCACCTCCAGCCACTCTCAGAGATTTAGAAACTGCCCTACAGGAGTAATGGCGATTACTGAACTCTCCGGTGGTTGATCACCTCGTAAAAAGCATGACCACACGCTGTACACTTTGTATGAAGGTGAGGGGTGCTCACATACCCTATTAATGTCGGTTTTTGTCATTTGTTTTGCATTTAAACATTATTTTGTTAATGATACAAATATGACGTCATCTTATAATTTATGAAAATTCAATATTTTTCTATCTCTGTATGTAATTCTTTGTTTTGTTTCATGAATAAACATAGTGCATAGTACTTGTCCATTTTTTCGCATTTTACCGCTCCATGCTTAACTTTTGGAAGTGAGTGTATTTTCATCAATCAGGTAATTTTTATATTTTAAATTCTTATTAAATGTATTAAAAAGTTTTCAAAAGAATCACATACTCTTAAAGACATTTGAAGTATTTAAATATTTATGCAGTATCTGTCTGTATTTTAATGATTAAGATTTTGTTTCGTTTCTATGGCCTTAAAAACCAACTAAAATCCAAATTCATTAGCATTAAAACAAAAATAAGTCTATATAAGACCCTGATAAGACCTGTTGTCTTATACGAGAGTTAATGCTGGGCCCAGAACAGGGCAGAAGATCGTTTGATTTTTGAAAGAAAAATTTTGAGGAAGATTTTTGGATCAATTATGCAAAATGTTTGGAGAATCGCCTATAATCACGAAATATATAAAAGTATGTTGAACCCGACATCTTAAAGGCGGCAAAAGCATCTCGCATTAGGTGGCTAGGCCACATATTCAGTTATGATGACACGTTTCCCACAAAAAAAGTCACCTTTTCAAATTTGGAGGGAAGGCGACGAAGAGGAAGACCCTCAACCAGATGGTTGGATGAGGTAGAAAATGACCTAAGAACAATTGGAGTGAACCGATGGAGGGCCATTGCACGGGATCCAGCTAGGTGGGGAAAAATTGGCGAGACAGCCTTGGCCTGTAACAGGCTGTAGTGCTAGCGAAGAAGATTTTGTTTCACAAATCCCTTGAATTCCTTTCTATAAATGTATGTTATAATCCTGAGGGTAGTCTTGACCCAAGAATCTAGGTGTCAAATTGTCTCCCTACTCCTGAAACCGAGTCATACATTCAAAAATAAGTTAATTTTTTCAAAAAAATTGTGATTCAAGTATAATTTTTAATAAATTAAGTAATTGAAGTTAATTTTTTTTATATTATAACTCAAGATAAATACAGTGTTAAAATTTTCTTCTTTCTCTTCTTTAAATTATAAGATGTATAATACAATAGATGTAATGATCAGTTAAACTTGATAAACTTCATAACTACCTCTAGTTTTATTTTAATTTATTTAAAGAGTTGGTATCAGTCTAAACTTCAAAAATGTTTGACAAAATGCCCTGTGGTTGAAAAAAAATTGCAAAATATATTACACCTTATTAAAAAATTTCCCTTTTCATCAGTTTTCTAAGGAACTGATACGAACAATTTTTCAAGACGTTTTCAGTTTGTTAGATTTTTTTATTATTTGGTTTTGTCATAGACTTCCTATTTTAAAATAGAGCCTTTAACTATCTTCATATATTAAAATACCTTGAAAACAAACAAAAAAAAATTTTAAATCAAGGAAATATTTATTTTTAACAATATCAATGTTAAATTAATTCAGTTTTATGTTTAATGGAGCACAAACTGTCATTTAGATTTTTTCTACAGACTGCCTTAGAGTCATACTGTTATTTTTACCATCGAAGAAATTTTGTCATTGCTCTTTATGATTTTTCAAATATTGATGAAAATCAGGCCTAGATATTTTTAGTTTTCATGTATTTTCTTGGCAGCAATAAATTAAAATAGCTGATCATGTCAAAAAAAAAGATAATTTTGAAAATGAGACAATGTGAAGTTGAAATTTTTATTGAAGAGGTTGAGGCAACAAAGAGCATTAATTTAAAATCTAAAGAAGTGGGTAATTAGAAAAACTTTTTAAAAAAAAACTATGACAATATCATCAAAGTTATACCTTAAATAGATGAGATGGAAAAGGGTTTTAAAAGGATAATATGCTTTGATATTTTGAACTGTGAATTTTTGTGTTGTTTATAGAAATAAATCAAATGGTAAGAAAGCATTAATATTCACATTTAAAATTATTTAATGTTTTCAGATTGGATTAAAAATGTAGCAAACAAAGCATTATCAAATACTAATAAGGAGAACATTATGAATTACAGTAACCACCACTTATAGTGATCAGTGGTTATACGAATCAATATTGCAAAAACAAATACATTATTTCCATGTTAAAACTTTCGCTTTAAAGAATCAATCCACCGGTTTTTAGAATCAGCTTACACTCTTCGCTTTCCTTTCATTTTTTCCAAAAAAGCCACTTAAACCCTCAAAAGGCACTAAGTACTTTCTTTATTTATTTTTTTTTAAAGAAAGAGTGACAAGATGGGATGGAATACAGTCGTAAATTGCATCCCTTTTTTTGTTATACATAACATAATAGTATCCCCTTAAACGCTTTAGCTAAACACTGTCCTATTAACTTGACCCAGGGGCATCCTACCCGTCTGGATCCAATTTCACTCTTCTCCACTGACAAACAAAGACAGGGACTCTCTTTTCCCACCTCCCACATTCTGAACCCTGAAACGCATAAAACTTCAGCGAAGTGTCCACTATCACTTAGGCAAACGTGGCATTATTAGATTCAGCACGTTATTAAACCGTGGAATAATCTAGAAGGTGAATCTTGGTCTGAGACTATTGGTATTGAAAGAGGTATAAACAGCCTACAGAAAACTTCATTACGTCAAACTACCATAGAAAACTTTTTCTTGCACCCTTCTTGTAATTGAAATGTTAAACTGTTAAGCAGGTATATTGTAACAAATATTGGATTTTTTTCTTCTCTTACTATAATCATGTGTATCTACTTATAGGTCTAGAAATTAAGTTGTATTTTTAAAATTATAAAGAATAATTTTAATAAAAGATAATTAACATAAATTAAAGAATATTTTATGGTAAATTATCTAATATATGTATATATAGGTGTGTGTGTGCCTGTCCAAAAACCTAAATTTCAGCTATAAGAATCAACCGCTTATAAGAATCAAAAACGGCAATAACAAACGTGATTCTTATAAGCGGAATTTACTGTATTTAAAACATTTTACATTAGGTGCTTAAATATTTGTTGTGTCTTATTAAACTATCCTGGGAAATGTTACCATTTTATATCCTAAAAATAAGTATGAACTTTGTTAGATTTTGCTGCTATAAATATTTTTATTATTATTACAAAATCACAACATTTTGAATTTCAACTTCCTCATGTAATAGTACTATTTCCAACATTGTTACTAATGCTTTACTACACAAACTGTAATCAGTATATCTAAGTTATCAAGCCATATAAAAGCCAGTTCTATTTAAATTTTGTACCCATATTACCATTATTATATTGATTTTATGTGTCCCCATGCTGACATAAATTAATACTGACCTTACAAAGCCTGTGTATGAATTTTAATGTTTAAAAAAAATGAAAACCAAATTTAATGTTTCTGTAGTAATATAGATCAAGAAAGCTATCATCTATAAAGCATAAAGACATGAATATACCTCTCTTAGGTAAATAGAATACTTTTTGCAAACTTAAATAATTGTTAAAGTTAAATAATAACAATATTGTTCAAAGATTTGATTGAGGCAGAGATTGAGAGGATAATTCTTATGCATCATTATCATCCAAAAGCAAGTATTTTGTAATAATTAGATGTCTCCATTATTTTCCACTCCATTCCGCAGTGGTATTGAAATGCTGACTATGTATTTATTTAAGGAGCAGTACAATAATTTTTGTGATTTTTGCTGAATACCTTGTAAAATTAAAACAGCTTAAAGTACTTGGATTTCTTTACCTGCTACATCAGTTCCATATTTATAGCAAAATTATTTGGTTTTAGTACTGTAAACATTACTCTGTGACTTGTGTAAATTTGTTTGTTTAGTTTTTGACAAGGGAGCATTATAATGTGTGTATTGAAATTTAATAACTAAAAAACACTTGACATAGAAGCAATGTCATTTGGTGACTGGTTTTTCTTAGCTTTTGCTAAAATGTTTCTCTCTGACTTTAGTGTTATAAGATTATAATAATATATTTTAAATATGCTTAACTTTGAGAAATATATTTTATGTATATGTTTAGAACTTGTGTAGCAAAACGATGACCCACAGTTCCTCCCAGAAAACCTACCAACCAATTAACTATGCTTTTTGTAAAAGATAGTTAAATAAGCAAGTCTTTTGATGTTGAAATCTTCATATATATGTGTGCATATCTGGGATGTGTGCATATCTGTTTTAAATTTCTTTATCTTTTCTAAATTTTGAATTTATACTTTTTCATTTTTTTCTCTTGCAGTGCTTGTGTGTGTGTGTGTGTAAATATATATATATATATATATATATATATATATATATATATATTAATTATGTTTACAGAGCCAAAGTAGCTGATAAAATTCAGTTGATTGAAAACCTGCTTGACAAAGTGAATGAGATGATTATTGGTGGTGGAATGTCCTTTACTTTCCTCAAAGTTTTGAATAATATGGAGGTACTATTCTTTTGCTAATTACATTTTCAGCCAAATTTTCTAATGCATGAATGTTGTATTTATCAAAAATAATGACATTTTTTAATAAATGTCGAAGTATATTGTAGAAGCTACAAACTCTAAGAAAAAAATGTAAGCCTCATTAAAAATGGAAACAGTATATATTTACCCGTTAGATGATGCTAGTGTTTGTTGTTGCTCTTATATTTCAGTTTGTGACTAGTTGGTGTTAAAAATATCTTGCTGTTGCAACCAGATATGACTTAAAACTGTCTACTGCTGACTGTGTATTCAAACTTGTTGTGTTTGCTTACACATGTTCCATATTAGTTTTCTGTGTGATGGATTTGCTATGTAAGGAAGCTATTTGCTCTATCCATTAGTGTGGTTTATTTCCAAAGAATTAGGATTGTTTTTATTCATGCAGAATAAAATCTTTGGGATCCAATATTAAAAGCATGCTATAGAAGTGTAACATTGACAAATAAAGACAAGCTATAAGAATACAAATTGGAAATTGGTTTGAAAAGCTGGATTATGTTTGTGACAGCTTTACAATTAATTTATTGTAAGAAAATGAAGTAAACATCTAAAAAATTTTGCCAAAGGGAACTGGGTAAGTCAGTTAAAACCATCATAGATTAAAACAACTTTTATGAAAATGGAAGTAGAAGAGCTTAAGAAATACAGAGGCTGTTCACACATTTTTTCGACGATGTATATTGTATTCACAAAACTAAATTACATAAAATTCTTGTGTTTTAAATGTTCTATTTGACATCCCTTATTCTGAACTATCTTTCGACACCGCAATTTCCATTATAATAATGCCTTTTGAAGTGTCAGAAGAGGTAATCTATCCCATTCCTCCTGAACAGCTTTCCAGAGTCCTGTAAGGGTTTTGGGACGACGTTTGGATAATGCAGATTTTAAAAGTCCGAAAGCACAAAAATCCATAGGTGATACATCGGGAGATTTAGTAGGGATATCAGTGTAGGGTATGGCCTTGATACCAGTTTTTTGTTCCATTTCTTTTAGGAAATTTACAGTGGATTTTGATGTGTGACTGCTAGCTTTGTGCTGATGGAGTCTCACAGATTGATGGCACTGTAGGTAAAGCGATGGTATTTCATTCAGAAAAATTGGCAATAAAATATGTTCCTGATAGTATTTGGAGTTAATCTTGACATTTTTTTCCACTCTCTTTATTTTTAACTTGCCATTATAAGAAAAACCAGCAACAATCATGAATCCCTTAGAAAAACTTTCTTTCGATTCTTTGAACCATGTACTTAAATTTTTTTCTCCCCTTTTATGATAATAAATGGCTCTTTTTTTGTTGCAATCATTTAAATACACCCATGATTCATCTATTGTGACAATTGTTTTCCATTTTTCTTTGGATAAGTGTTTCTTATATAGAATTCTGCAGCGTGTCCTGCGTTCAGCAATATGATTTGGAAGAAGACGATGCACATTGCGTTTTTTCGCTTTCTTAAGATTTAAATCAACGTTTATCATTTTGTTTCCAGTGGACACTGAGCATTTTAATGATTTTGCAACTGTCCTTTGACTAGGGGGATTTTCTTTTAACATTAAACAACGTACCTTTGCAATAGTCGAAGATGTCCGTTTTTTCCTTGGATACTTGTTTGGAATTTTTGTCCCACTTGAGGCTCCAATTTGACATTTTTTTCCTTTCTTGTTGACGATATTACCTATCGACGCTTTAGATATCACAAAACCATGGCTCTCACATCGTTTTTGGATAACGGAGTATGCATATTTCTTTTCGGAAAGAGCATAAATGTAGCCTTCGAACCACTGTTTTGTTAAAAACGCCATTTTGAATAAAAACAAAACTTTCAGGCCGCAGACGATAATTTTGACTTTTAAAAACATAGTACAATTGCAATTATTTCTTTTGCAGCAAATGATTTTTTATTGCCGCTTACCAAAATCGTCTAAAAAATGTGCGAACAGCCTCTGTATAAGAGGAACTTGATGCATTGTCGAAATCAATGAAATTATGTTCACTTACAGAAAAATGCTAGCAGTTTGCATGCATCCACCACATAGGATTTTTGCGATTTGTGTTGAGGAAAACAAGAAACTTACCTTGGTACTTTGCTTAACAAAGAAACTGCAACATAGTTGCAGTTTCTCTGATAAGCCAAGTAAATGTAATTAAATACATGTAATTTAAGAGACGTTATGGAGGAAACAACATTTATTCAGATTGCTAGAGAGTATACAAGGAAAATGAACTGAAAGAAGTTAGTTTGCCCCTCTTTAAAAAGTTCCTCATAAGAATAATTTTGCTGCGATGGATGTACACACTCAACAATTATAATAGGTGTGAGGCTGTGCAAAATAGTTCAGTAAAGGTTAGTGATGTACTATGTACCATCATCCTAGCATGGCTGTCTCGGTGTCAGATGCAAGCAGCAGAAGAAAGCAATTGCATTTGATATTTTTAAATAAAGCATATAGGTAGACAGTATCCACATCAGAAACTTCTTTAAAATACCAGCTAAATTAGCTGATTTTAGAATGTCACTGAAGAAAGTCTAAGTGATATCAGTTAAAATCTAAATTATTGAGCTTCAAGATATATTGAGTGTTTTCAAATTTATTTGCTTTCTCTTTTTCAAATATTGCTGTTATTGAAACAATAATCATTAAGTTTTTTAAATTTTTAATAAAAAGTTGAAAGAATCATTTATAAGTAAATTCGTGCTTTAATACTATATTGCTGCAATTTCCTATCTGTCAGTCATATCTGAGCTTGTTAATGCTGTGGAAAATTTTTTTTTAGTCTGGAACTGTATAAATATTTTCATTTATGTTGCACTTGTTTTGTTTAACCCTCTTAAGATATAAATGTTAATTTTTAAATGAAATATTAAGGCATATTAGATATGTAATAGGTAGTATTGGATGATATTTTTTCTTTAAACTATCTTTAGATAGGTAACTCATTATATGATGAAGATGGATCAAAAATAGTGGGAAATCTCATGGAAAAAGCTAAGAAAAATGGTGTGCAAATTCATTTACCTGTAGATTTTGTGACAGCTGATAAATTTGCTGAAAATGCAACACCAGGCACAGCAACAGTTGAATCTGGTATTCCTAAAGACTGTATGGGATTAGACTGTGGTCCCAAAACCGCTGAATTGTTCTGTGCTGCTATTGGTAGAGCAAAGACCATTGTATGGAATGGGTAAATATAATTTTTAAGTGTACCTTTTTTTATGATACCGTAAAATCTTGAGTATAATACACACTTTTTTTTCACATTTTACTCCACAAAAATGAGGGTGAGTATTATACTTGTGTACAAAAAAAAAGTAGTTTTAAACATTGAATAAATGAACATATGGCAACTGTAAGACATTGTCGCAACACGGAAGCACATGCATCTGCACTCCATGATTCATCTACCCGTTTACTAAGCAGGTGTTCCTTTTAAACAAACAGAACTCGCAGTTTGTATCACACACACGTTCGTTTAATAACAGGCCCCTTGAAATAGTGATAGCTCTCGGTTGTTGCAAGTACAAAAATTTATTATTTTTTATTTATTTCCCTCAAAATTCTTCAAGGTGGTCCTAGACGGCAGCAAAAAAATTATCAATTGTTAAAAGTGAGACGTCAGTGAGAACGACTATATTATGGGAGGATGGGTAGGTGTCATCAAATGAGGATGATGATGGCGATATGTATTACGACAGCATTAATAGTTATGACATGGACGCAACAATAGATGAGCTGTATTCTAGTGAAAGTGATTAAGACTGATAATTTGACTATTATTTGTTTTGATTAAAAATTTAAGTTTTTTTTTTATTGAATTTAATGTTTTAGTTTTTTTATTGCAAATTGTATTTCTATTAATAAATATCTGTGCAATTTTCAAATAAAATATTGAAAAGTTATGGGTGCGTATTATAGTTGAATTTAATTTTTTTCCAAAAATTTTGCGCAAAATTAAGCATGCGTATTATACACATGTGCATATTATAGTCAAGATTTTACGGTACTTAAGTGATCTCGGTTAAAGCCAAATCATTGAAGGTCAGATCTTGGTTTGCTAAGTACTTACAGTGAGTTGTATTGATAATATTCTAACAAGTGGACTTTGGTGGAATAAACAATAAACAGCCATTAGATGTTGAATGAATTAGTCTCATCAGTCTGAGAAACAAGACATAATAGAAGAAAAAAGGGTGCAATGGCCTAGTTGGCAAAGGCAGCGGGCCAGTGATTTGAAGGTTTCTGGTTCGATGCCCTTCGCAGCAAATCCATCGCCGTGTACACTAATGCTGGCTGGTGCACGTAAAATCCGTTGTAGCTGCAGAGTCCTCCAAGTTCTCAAATTTACTTCTGGAGGTGCAGGGTCGTGTTCTGGCCTTGGCATTTGACTCAGTTCTAAATTACGGGACTTGATTATAGGGGGGTAATGCTGACCACCTATACAGTGCCCCCTTAAATGAATGGCCAGCAGTCACGGCTGCAAGTATAATGGATTAAGTTCCAAAACTGCCATAAGTAACAACAGCATAGAAGAAAAAAAAAATAACAAAAGATACATAGTAGATATATTTCATCTAGTAAAAACAAGTGATTTAATTTTTATAGCAGGAGTAGTAGGTTTTGATGCATACAACATTAAACCCTTATATGGTGGCACATTTAAAAATAATTTTATGCTGCTTGTTTATTTTTGTTAAGAATTATTTTGTTTGATGGGCATAAATTGTGGTTTTCAAAGATTTTGAAATGATCCGACTCGTAATTATTTTAAAAGTTTTGAAATCATTACAACAAATTTTAAGAATGATTGTTTACATTTATAAACCTTTCAAGCCATAAATAAAAGATTTTTTGGGGTTTGTCTATTTATTTATCTGCTGTAATTCTCTGCCAAAAATCTGCAAATTATGTTATAAAACTTATAAATTTCTTGATAACAGATTATAGGCTGCTCTATGTTATCTGCAGGGTATTTTTCTGAGATTGCCAGCAAAGTTTATAGTTCTATAAGTAAACTTCTAAGAAAAAAAAATTTTTTAACAGATGTTGCCACTAGTGTGCTCACTCCTTTCAATTTTTAGTTATGCTTGTCTTCAGAATGCCCTGAAAGAGTAGTATATCCCTGCAAGATCATCATATCTTACCGCTTAATATTTAGCCGCTAGAGAGCAGAATTAAAATTTATTTTCAATACATTTCAGTGTACTTTTAAACTTTCAAATCACTCTCCTGAAAAATCTTGTTTTTTGAGATATGACGTTGTTGAAAGGAGTGAGCGAATATCCTTACAACATACAATTGACGTTCTTTCATATTATTCATTTATTTTATTTATTTATTTATTTTTGTACTTTTTTGATTATTCTTTGCTATTCTTTAAGAACCTTCCCATTGAATATAATAATGGGAGAATATTTTTCTGCAGCAGTGACATGAGTATAAATTAGTAAAGCTTCCAAGAAAAAATGTCATTTGTAGTCACAAATGTTGTGAAATGCTGTTCTCTGTAACTAGGATGTAATGTGTTGATTTTGGTAACTGGTAGAAGATTAATTATGGACCTTAATCAAAAGATAACTATTATTTAAGAAAATAGTAATATGTTGGCAAAAATAAACCTAGAATATAATTTTTGAAAAATGTCACTTTACACCTGTAATAAAATTTTTAAAAGTACTCTTTGTAGAGTAGTTTAAAGTATTTCACTCTCAGACAGTCATAAAATCAGTAATATTTGAACAAATGCTTTAGATAATCAAGGAGATAATTAAAACATTGCTCTGAGTAACAAATTTTTTTTTTCTTCCAACAGGCCAGTTGGTGTTTTTGAATTTGATAATTTTGCAAAAGGTACTAAAACTGTGATGGAAAAGGTTGTTGAAGTCACAAAAAATGGAGCTACAACTATTATTGGTAATTCTATATTTCATTAATTTAATAAAAACAATTCATATTTAAGTTAAATTATGTAAGTAATAAAAATGAAAAACTGTATGCATGTACATCAGGGGTGTCAAACTCAAAGGCTACCTTGGGCCAAACAAACAAGGTTTAACTATAGGTGGGCTGCAAAAAAAATCAATATTAATAGAAACGTAGGTTTTTTTACCTAATTACAGTATATTCAACATAAATATATGCATTTTGTTTAATAATAACAAAAAAAAGAGTATCATTAAAAAAACAGCAAATTCTTCCTATCTTATTATAATTCTGCGTCGGTAATTTTATTATATATTATTGTGTGTCAATATATTGGCCGGGATGCAAAAATGTTCGTCGCGGGCCGCGAGTTTGACACCCCTGATGTACATGTTTCTCTCTGTATGTGTTGATGACAATCAACAAAACTGAGAATGGTAATGTATCATTTTTAAAAATATTGAATCTATAATTAATCCCTTAAAGTACTTAATCTGTGTCTTCACAAATTTTCTTTGTTTAGTTAGCTTAGTACATTAAACTCTAACTAAATAGTATACTTTTTCTCTCTCCCACTCTGTCCTTAGAAATAATTGTACATTTATATTGCATGCATAAAAGGCAAATTTATTTGTTTTCTAGAATGACATTACTCTAATTTTTAGAGCACATTGAGAATAATTTATTAGAAGTTTCTCTGTTATGATATATGTATATATATATATGGATATTGTAAGGTGGCTGGTGAAAGGTTGATTTTTAAAATTTAATTTAATAATATAAAATTAGATGTTTGGTATAACTCCTTTTCTTTCCTTAAGCTCTGTTTTCCCTAGGGTAGCCTTTTTCTTTTCAAAATCTATGCCACAGTAACTCTATACCTCCTTTCTTGCCATTTTTTGTCGTACGCTTTCGCAGGATCGGGAGAGGCCAACTAGCTTCGTACCAAAAACACAGCCCGAAGGAATGTTAAGCGATTCAGCACCCAACCCGGCTCAGGGAGCGAGCTTTTTCTCCCGCGGTTGGATATAACACCTGTAGAAGGCGAGTTCCTCTGCAGCATATGAATAAAAGAAAAACAGCCAAGAACCAATGCATAGAAAAAATAATTCAGCCTCTATCATCCAAGAAGGGCCAGGGCATTCCAGCGTTGAGGTGGTTGTTTGCCCGTAAAGCAAGGCGCCGAAAAGAATTTTTTTTCATCTTCCATTCCTGCACGCAGGCGTGAGGGGTAAAAAAGGTTTCCCTCCGCGGGTTTTTTCGGAGGGGGTTTGAAAACGGATTGAAAGTTGTCGTGACTCTGGGGCATTTCGTTTACCCCTTCAGCAAAGATGTCCTGCGTACCCCCGTCCGCTCCCAGAAAATTGAAGAATTCCCTGGTCATTGATGCAGCTATGGGGCCTGCTCTTCTTTCTATTTTTTTTTCTTCCTTTCCTTCCATTTCCCTCTCTTTTTTTTTAGACTACAGTCGACTGAGGTAATATTAAATTTAATTCTATTATAGTTATATTGAGCTCAATTTACATGGGTAGTTAGTATATATTCGCCAGCCATCGTTTGTGTTGACATTCTTGTGTTGTAATAATTGTTGGTATAAGTTAAATAATGAGGCAGTGTTAGTTTGTAAAAGCTTGAATTATTTTGTTAAATCAATAAATGTATATTTTGCCTCGAGACTTGTATACTTTCGTTTTGAGTTGCTTTTACTATGGTCAGCATAGAACCAGCTGGTCCTATTGTTTCCATTTCAGGTAAATTGGGCTATAATCTCATTTAAATATTCTCTTTAACAACGAGAGTTCTTTAGATAAAGCTGATCTTCTCAGCTAAATTTAGGCTCTTCAGTTTTTAGTTGCTATTGTGGGATAATCACAATAGCACTTTGACATAAGAGCAAATTCAAAAATATGTAAATCTTGAATATCCCAATTTTTTTATTTTTATATTGATTTGTTATTTATTATTAAATATGAATTTTAATTACTATTGTAATCAGTTACTTAAACAAAAAATTTGTTAATTGTTCAGAGTCATCAACTGCACTATCTTGAAAAATTTAGAACAGAAAATTTTGCTTATTTATTATATTCAATTCATTTACTTCAATACAATCAAAATAAGCCTCATAGTGACCTCTCGTGCTTCATTTTTAATATTTTTAACAAAATTTGTGCTACAAATATTTTTTCATCTGCGTCAAGCATTAAGAACATAATTCTTATACTTACATTATGTACTGAGTTAGCTTTTTTTTTTTTTTTTTTTTACTTTTCTTAGGTGGTGGTGATACTGCTACATGCTGTGCCAAGTGGAAAACAGAGGATAAAGTTAGTCATGTCAGCACAGGAGGTGGAGCAAGTTTAGAGCTGTTGGAAGGTAAATAAAGATCATCGATCAGATTATAGAACATTTCTTTTCAGTTTCCATTCATGATATAAATTTTAAGCTATTGACACTCTTTTTTTTATAGCTTATGTTGCCTCACCAATTACATTAATATCTGTATCTCATTGCTATTATATGTTTATGACTAAGTGCTGGGTGGTTATTGGGTTAATTTAGTTTTAAAAGATTTGTAAGATATTTATGATTAAAGTTTAACAGGTTTGATTACTAATTACCCAGGTTCATTTTACCCAGCGTGTAAATTCTGTAGAAAAAGAGAGACACCACTAAATGTTTTAAACGATGAGGACCAATATTTACAAATTAACAAAAAACCTTTATTACAACAAATAAACAATTAAATTATACAGTATTAAAATTAATATTCACTTAACCACATGTATAATTAATAATGTGTTAAAATGATTAAATCTTTAAATAATGAATTAATGGGTCCTCACCGAAAATAGATATCATTTATGTGATATTAAATTTAAATTTAATCTTAAAATTAAAGTACTGTCCTTCAACAGAAAAGTAAAGACTGACTTACCCTAAAATCGGCTTGGCTCAGATGACATCGGATACTTCAATATAGTTGCAGGGTGGCTCGAAAGCAACACACCCCAGAGCGGGTTAAATCGGGCCCGCAGGCTCTCCCGCTCACTGCACACCTCTATCTGCCAAAACTCTGATCTCCTCTTCTCTCTAAAAATCCAAGTTCCCCTCTTAATATTAATCTCGACTTTTTCCATTATGTTTCTACCTTCCAATCATAATATTTTCTTTTCCATATAAACTCCGCCTACGTCTTAAAACTTCTTACTAGTGGCCATAACATTTTTCTTTATTAAATTCACAAAATCTCATTGGACCTATATTCTCTTATTTTCTACATCCCGTCTTTTCTTCATTTTTCTTTATATTTTATTTTTCCTACCACCTGGTCAGTCCTAACATTTGCGCAAATTCCTTTCAATTCTTATATTCCATATTCTAAGGGGCTTTTTTCGACTGACCCTCGCCTTCAAGCAACTCTTTTCACAGAGCTCTTTATGGGAGTGGTCTTTTTAACTCATCGGTTACTTAGTAAAAGGACACCGCAGCGGCTATTTTCTAACGTTTCCCTTTTAACTCTTCAGTGGGCTTTTCATTCTAACATTTATTTCCCTTACACCATAAATATATTTTTATTGCTTACGTTTCCTTTTTCACTAGAACTCTGTGTAAAAATTCTATACCTATACATGCACTTAACCTTTTAAAATCTTTTAAACTTATCTAAAGCTGCATTTACATGGACAACAATAATACCCGGGATTTACCCGCTAACAGGGAAATCCTTTGACGTCCGTTTACACGGGGCAACATTTTCGTCCTGCTTTTACCCGTCTTACCGGAAGTAAAGGCCATCACATGATTCGGCGGAAGTGATCAACATACACCATCATTCCTTGTAAATCACGTTGTGGGTTTGATCCCAAACGGTGTCGTACTTTTCCAAATTCACTTTATTGCTATTTTTAGCTTTCCCCCTTCGCTTTCCGCATTTATCTCGTTACAAAGTGTATGGTCCTGGGGAAGGCCTTTTTTTTTCAATTGCTGTTCTTTTGACCTTGTATTCTTAAATTTTAAAAATAACAACAACAAAATATCATAAAACCTTAAAAATCAAAAAAAATTTAAAAACTTACAAAAATATTTTTTGTATTCTTGATATCTGCTTTTCTGGGCCTCTTAACATTATTACTTTTTTGTTTTCCGTGAATCATTAGTCTTATCTAATTTTTCTTCTAAATTTTCTTAACTTGTAACTCTATATTTTTTCTCTTAAAATTAACTTTTTTGTTTTAATTTAACTTTACTGTTAAATTTGTTTTTCTTTTACCCACGTTATTCTTACCTTAATATTTTAATTCATTACTTAAAATTTTAACTACTGAGCACTCCCACCTTGATTACATATATCTTGCTTGCAGGAGATAAAGTCGACACGACCAAGATACTCATCTTCTAAAACACAATTACGTCTGCGTCTATTTATTATTTAAATGCAGCACATGTCAGTCGCTGTTGATAATCATGGAACGTTTACGATTTTTCTGTTGTTTTTAAAAATAAATTAAAAATAAATGTTTTTAAAAAAAATCATAGTAGATATAAATTAATTTTTATCTGTGAACTCTAAAATAATTAATTTATAAATAAATTGTAATGTTACGTTTAATTATTGATTATACTTATTAAATTTATTAATTTTACCATAACACTTTAAATGAAAATGTTGCATTTTCATTTCAGTGCTAAAAAGCTATGAAAAAATTAACATAATTAATGCAAATGAATCTCTCTTGCGCGATATTTCCCGGCTGGAGTGTTCAAAAGTAACACACCAAAAAGATTAAAAACAATCCATTTCATTTACCCAGAAGAAATTTTATTTCTTATTTTACATACCAGATGGCAGTACCAGTCTATTAATAATGTAACTGGGGATTGTTTTTTTTTTTAAAACTAGATATGTGTGGCAGATCAAGAAATAAATGAAATCCTTCAGAAAAAAAATAAGCACTTTTCCACTGTTTTCTTAAAAATTAAGCGATCGTTAAGGGGTTCCAGATCCCTCCATCGATCATTTGGCTGCATTTTCATGGATTCGGACATGTTCAAATCCACCATGTTTGTTTACTACTAGCTTCCTGCTTCGAAATGCATCATGGGTAATTAGCGGGTTTTATCCTAGTTCGAAGCAGGGTCGAAAATCCACCCTGCATTTTTCCCTATCGTAGGGAAAAAGCAAGAAACAACCCTGCTTTGACCCGGGTTTTTGGCACATGTAAATGGCACTTAAAAGGCCTTTTCTTGTATCCTGAACAATCTTAAAACTAACCTTTACCTTACATTGTAACTGTCATACCTGGCATACATTTTGCGTAATTTCGAAAACAGCATCTACAAACCCAAAATTCTCAGCGTTATCCACGCCTCTTGTAGAAATAACTTGGTATGCCTGAAAGGGCTAGCATAAGATCTTTCTATGTTTTACATACTATGCTTAAAGTAATGTCATCTTATCAATTCTCTTTGTAGGTAAAACTCTTCCTGGAGTTGCAGCATTATCTGATGCATAAAATAAATACTCTTCCAAGTATTAGTTTTTTGGTGAACGGTTCTATATTAATGAGCAGAGAAAAGAAAAAGAACACAGTATTGTCAGTCTAAAGAGGTCAATATTTGTTTTGTTGTGGAAGTTTATAAATGTTTTATGTATGAAATAAAATACAGTTTATTTACCGTATGTATCTATTATTCATTCAAATTATTATAGTGCATTGTATAAATGTAAGAGTCCTAAAAACTTTTACAGTACTCTTTGTTAGAATTTCAAAGTTTTAGGGAAATGTCTAAAAATTTAACGTATTAGAAAATCAATCGCATTTGTACTCTTCCCCATGCAGGGAAAATATCTAGCCAATGAGCATTTTTTAAATCTGAAATCATTAATTCTAAGATTATAAGTTTTATTCCAATATTTACCAGATCCCTCAAGGGTAAACTGTCCATTTAGTGGATTATTTTTTTCCTTTTCACAATTTTGCCTCATAGAATCACTAATAAAATCATTTTATCGAATGTTGTAATCACCCATCATATATATATATTTGGTACTTTTTTTTTCAATGTATATGTGTTTTAAAAGACAACTAGCCCCTTACTCTAGATTAATTTTCCTGGAAAAAATTAATTTAGAGGGTTTTATAACCCTTATTAAAAAAAATTGTGGTATTCAACTGGTTTATTTATATAGATACGTTAACATCAGAGGTTATGGCCACTAAGTTGCTTTTGTTACCATTTGACAGATTTGCATTGCATTTTTCAAGTTCACCAGTTTCCAATAAAACAAGTTTTATAGCATTGCCTTAGCGATGTTTAATAATAGATAAAAAAATTAATATAATTAATAACACCTTTGTGATATTTAGAATATTGAAATGTGTTTTTTCATGTTTTTTGTTGATTTATAAATTAGCTTTTTGTATATTTAATTGTGAATACTTTTCATAGTCAGCTCCTGTCCAAACTCAGTGTGGTATTTAAATCAAGTATTCTCCAATAGTGTATATTTAAATAGAGGAAGAGTTTATAATCATAAGTTTCAACATATTGAAATTAATTTCAATAAGTTGAATTGTCAAAATGTAGTGGTATATTATAAGCCTGTTACCCTTAGAACAAAAATTTCTCAGTATATTCATAAAGATAAACCATTCAACATTAAAACATCAAAAATTGTGTTGCATAAAATCTATTGCCAATAGCATGATCTGAATTCGGCCAACTCATTCATTTACTTATTGAGTATTCCCATAACACAGAGGCCAACAGATATCACACTGTGTATGGGCAAATATTTTCATGCAATGGGTAAGTGCCTGCTGCACTGAAAAAAAAAGCCAATTATTTTCATCTTGGACCATGGGTGGGGAATTCAAGGAATCAGTTGAAATATCTTGGGGTATACAATATTTTTTTGCATTAAACTTTTGCTGATCATCAGAAAAAGAGGGGAACTACCAGCATATCTAAGCTATTTTTATTGTTGGTGTTGTTTACATATTCAGATCAAGCAAACAACTCATCATGCATATAATTAAAGAAATACTCATTAAAAATGAAAAATGTTTTCTCTCCCAGAAACTAATGATGCCTCATCCTACAAAGTATAAATTTTAGCATTTTATATAATTCTACAAAGTATAAATTTCAGAAATTATTATTAAAACAAGTGATATATATACAGAGAAAAAAAAAAGAGACAAACATCTGCAAAGTTAAAAGGGATTTTATTCTTCAACATTGCAAATATTTTTAATGAGAGGTAGAAAAATATTTGGCAGTACAAAAATAATTTTTCATAAACTGTTTTGAAAATGTGTGACTAAAAGAATATCTAGCATTTTTACTTTGTTTGGCAGACATAATATGAAACATTAAAATTCAGTACTGTACTGTATAAAACTACAGCATTAAAACACAACTTATTTACATCTAGCAAAAAATAGCATCAACAAAATAATTTAAAAATTTAATAATTTTGGAAAGATAATAAAATTTTTTGCTTCAAAAACTCAAATACATTTTGGACTAAAATTTTGAAAAAAAAATTCTAGTTGTAAATTAATATTAATTTCAATTTGCATAGCAATAGTAATAAAGTACATTACACTATTTTTTATAACTTATTAATGGATCAAAGCTTAATTCATTAACACAAATATTTTAATACATAACACACTGTCTCTCATTCACATCAAACTATATAAATTATACAAACGTACAGTGGTAATTTCATAGGAATGAGTGATCAGTGTCTAATTACCAAAATATGTACAGCCTAAAATATTAAACATGTTTGAAATGAATTTTTTCTTCAAAAAATAAGAAAAACACTTATTTCCTGAGGAAAATATTGTCACTAAACAAAACTACATAGATACCTGGAAACCTATAAGTAGTAATAAAAAAAAGAAAACAAAATTTCTTGCATTGGTCATGGTTAAATATTGTTGACACTTCATTAAATACATTCATATACTTGCAAATCATCTTTAAAACATAAATATATGGCATAGTATATTATAAATAATATAATTATAACAATAATCCCTATACTCAAAAATAAAAACTATACAGTTTTTCTACATTTAAAGATATTTAAGTTTTAAGTTCAAAGATTTTGTTATATATGGGTAGATGAATAATGCTCAGTCTGTGAACAACTAATTTAAACATTCAAATATTGTTCTGCATGATGGCATGAAGGATGGATATCAAAATAAATGTTTATAATCATTTAATATAAATATTCTTAAAAAATAAAAATTTGCATATAAATATAACACTAAGCCTAATAATTTTAAGTTACAATTTATCTAGTAAAATGTATTACATTTTACAGGAATGGGAAAGAAATGCACACAAAATCAAACAAAATATCCAAGTATAGAAATAAATACTTTAATTATATATTCTTCCTCACTATACACAGTAAACAAAAATTAATTTGAGCATTTCATTTAAAAATGTGTAGTTCAAAGAATACATACTTCATGATGTCTCTTTAAAAGCACAGGAATAATTATGAAAGGAAATTTACCTCATAAGATTAGAAATTTTAATGAAAATAACCTTAACATTTTCATTAATTCCTTTAATTGAGAAAATTACTTAAGGAATATGCTTAAAAGATACTGAGATATGAAATATTATACACTTATTTAGAATGAAGTTCCTTTGTCTACCTTTTGTGTGTATGTATGTATGTATGTATACATATATACATATATACACACACATATATATAGAGAGAGAGAGCAACTTTTTAATTATTTATAATAACTTGCATCACAATATTTGAATCAAACTTTTTTTGGATAAATATTTAAAAAGAGGGGGAAATGCTTCATAACCTGCAAATAATATGGTCATTCAGCATGAACCATGGTTTTCAAGTACACACAATTTAAAACAGGGGCTCAATGCTTACAGAAGCACAAAGCCAATAAAAACATACAGATTACAAATATTTTTGAATGACTTAAATATCAAATAAATATATATTTTTGATGTATTACACCATATCTGTACCTTGGAACAAAAAGGGCGAAAGTACATTTTAATCAAATGCCAGTTTAAGGATTTTTACAAATCTTAGGACATTGGCTGTTTTAATTGGCCCTTTTGACTATCAATGTATATCCTACCCCGATTTCACTTGTGCAGTTCACTCAAATTTCAAAGTTTTGAACACTGACCCATTTTGTTCCAAGGTACAGATATAATACCCATGATTTTTCAGACTGAGTGTTTATTTGTATGTTCAAATAAAAAATTAAATTCCTAAACTAAACTAAAAAGATAAATGTAACTAAAAAGATTAGTAAATGTCAGCTAAATATTCATGCATGAATAAAGATGTATGTTAGCTGTTAGTGTACATAGATAAATTAAATAGGACAACTCTCAGTTGCCAATGTTGAGCATAGATAAAATTAATACTTTCAAATTAGTAATGTCTTTATTTAATTGTAAACCTGACAGGTGACAAGAAATTTTAAAACCAATAAGGATATTTAAGGAACATGGACAAGGAATTTAAGTGATAAAATTAGTTACAGCCTACGTATATATAATCATACTATACATTAATAGTTCTAAACCAGTAACCTCACTGACTAAGAAATATGATTTTCATGGACATCACTTTTAGTGATAGTAAGTGATGACTGACACACAAATATTTCTCAATGGAAAGAAACACATATTTTTACATTTAACAGACATTTAAACAGGTGTTTAAGAAATTTATAATAATTTTCCTACTACTTCCAAATTATAATGAACACACTATAAACATTGCTCTTAGTTCAAATTGGTAACTTTCAAAAAGAGGAATGGAGTTTCTCTCCCCACCTTTTGAAAATGGAAATCCTTTCTGACAAGGTAACACAATGCTTCTCTTTAGATTGGTGACTTCTTCAGTATATTTAGAATTTCCAATGATAGTTACTCTGACAGGCTTTTTAACATTTTGTTCATTGTGGGGCTCTCTTGTGAAATTTTGTTATCTAATGAGCATTATATGTGGTTTCATTTATTTATCAAATAGAATAACTTTCTGTGTTTTATTATAAATATGCATGTATTTATACACCCATTTCTGATTTTTAATTTAAATCTACAATTTCAAAAGAGATAAATTAAAAGAGGGGGGGGAGGAATAACATTAATAATTGAGATGGATCTCAGGACCACTGCTTTACATTAATATTGCATTAAAACAAACTTTTGTTTAGTTATTAATATAATTATAGAGTTTAAGCTTATTGTACTAATATTTTTTTTCAAAATAAGTTTTACACTAAAAAAATAAACATGTTATTTAAAAGATGTTTGCCAAACAAGAAGTGTGTTATAAGAAAGAATTGTTGCAGTTATTTTACTTGAAACATTTATATAAACACAAGTACATTATTTTCATATGCTACAAACATCAGGCAGAGAGCAATTTAACAGCACTTAAACTTCAACTTGATAAAACAAGAATAGTGGATTGGTCTTGAAATTAAAAAAAAGTTTGTTTATAATATTTGAGTAAAAATCTCTGACTACAGTGATAACATTTCTGTAATGAAACAAATATTTTTTATTTAATGGCATTTCTGACCTATTATAAACTTCTTGAAAAAAGCATTGTTTAAAAATGTTTATTATGATTAAATTAATAGTGTGCTTATCTCATGATAATATTAACTACTAACAACACCAGAGAGAAATTTTATGGTAAACTTAGCCATTTTTGAACACTTAAATTTTTCTTTTCAGGTAAAGGGGAAAAGTTATATTTAAATCAAGCATACAAAATTGAACTTGCGCATAAAATTTATACATACAGTTCTTAATAATCATGCTAATTCTAATGAGAATATAATTGAAGTTTTATTCAAAGAATTAAAATGTTCAAAGTTATTTTATTATTATTTGATTTTTCTAACTTTTATTTCCATACAAATTTGTCTTTCTTGAGAAGTTAGAAATATTCAATAACAAAAATGATTTCAGTAACATTTACTGATTTTAAAAAGTAAAACAATAATTTCCAACACAACTTTGGAATATATGAAAAAACATGTTAATTTTTTTATTCTGAAAGAGATAAATGAGAAGTTTCCAAAAACAGATACAAAGACCGAACATGAGTATTGAAGAAATAATATTTAAAAAACTGAAAAAGTACAATTTTAAAAATGAAACATTTAATGTAATTTTACATTTTGGTAGTACCCTCAAATGAAGCACTATTTAAACTGAGTAGTTAAAACTTTAGAAAAAAAATTTCAGTACATCAAACTGCCCTGATTAGAGAAGAGTCCTTAGTTCTGGATGTATGCAAAACTGTAAAAAACATAATTTGAGAATTACAACCTGGCTCAATAGCACAACCTAGATCTATGGTGATTTTATTAATCCTTCATGACGTGTTTTTCAAACAATAGAATAGTTTCTTCTGCACTACAAAGTATAAATTCTCAAACATCCCAAGTGATGAATATACATACTTAAGATTTGGAATTGTTATGCTAATAGATAATATATATACATACATATATATCTGTGTTTGCTGTGTAAAGAGTGTCAAGTCCAAAATCGTAGTTTTGAGAAAAACGGGATTGAAAAAAAAATGGCTTTTGTAAAGTCAGTTTTTTTAGTTTAATTTTTATAAAGTAAATTTTTCTAATTTTATTTTTGTTGAGTAAAGAGGGTTAAGTTCTTGATTGGGACATAACCCCTTGAACACTAACATGTTTGTGTTTTGTTTCACATACCCCAAATTTTCGCTGATGAATAAAAATAATTAGGAGTGGAATTGGACTTAGCTTTCTGTATACTGCAGTAGCCCTTGATTTTTCAAACATGCCTGGTTCGATAACTCATTTTAGCCCACTTTGGACTTAACACCCTTTGCACAGCAAACACAGATATATATACATATATACATACATATATACATGCATATATATACATACAGTGCATCCCCACCTTTTTTTAAAACATATTATTTTAAGAAACTTACAAATCAATTGTTAATATCTAACAAAAAATATTTTTTCTAAATTGCATGATTTTGTTCCCCTATGATGTGACATGTGAAAACACAGAACTAAAAATACACACCTTTATTTGAGATAACACAGTATACCCACCTATTTTTAAAGAAAAAAGCCTAATATATATATATATAAATATATATATAATTATATATATATATATATATATATATATATATATATATAAAATACACACAAAAAAAACAAAATTTTAGCTTATGCCATATATATTTATAGAAGATTTAACACTTTTGTACATTTTGTATGAACAAAAGTTTCAGAAGTGGAACTCTTATTTTTCCTTAAATGACATAAAAAAATATAAAAAACATAAAATATGTAACTTTGATATGTAAGTGATAACAACTTAGTTCTAATATTTTCTGATATGTATCATGGTTCATTTTTCAATAATGTGAAATTGAAAACATACAAAAGAATTAAGTTGAGTTTAAATTAACTTAAAGCCTTATGAAATATTTCATACATATGAATTCTTCTACTCACAAACTGAAATTAAACTGGGAAAATTGCATCATGTGAATAAAAAACACAAATAAAATAGATGAAAATAAAGTCTTCAGTTTACATTTCAATTTTATATCATACAAATTTTGCTACACTTTTTATTAATTTAATACTTACACATATGAATTCTCACATCAAGTATTTTAGCAAATAAATTTTTTACATATCAAAGTTTAATGGTTACCACTGTTTGCACAGAAGTATGCCTTTAATTTGCTGCAGATTATTTTTAATTTTTAATTATGTGAACATATTAATAATTTTAAAGTCAAACCCACCAGTCTGACAACAATTTTCTTAAAATTTGCATTAGTTTAGACTAGATATAATTCAGCAACTACACACTGTCAAGAATATTTTTCATCATTGTATATGACTATTTTGGTAGCAAAAAAAATGTGTCCATATCCTAAACATTCAGTAACAGCAATCAGCCAAGAACATTTCATTAATTATAACTTTGGGACTAAATAATTCTGTGAAATCTATGAAATAAATATATCAAGACATAATGGAAAGAACATTGAAAATTTCCACTTTTCTTTATATCTTGAAAGAAATACAGGCAGTATCAGGCTTGATTTTGGGACTCATCAAAAAAGTATAACTGTCAGCTACTGTATAAATTATGTACAGTATATATTATGTATGCTTTTATGTGCATATTGATGCATTTAATGTGAGCACATTTGAATGATTGTTTCTTGTTTGGATGAGAAAGGAAATAGAAAAACTAATTACAAAATCTCATATACATAATTAAGAAGTTGAGGGAAAAAAGCCTGTGGATTTTCTCCTTTTTGTATTACAAATTTCCTAGATATGATTATTTAATAAAACTACTGCATTATTTTATTTGTAATGCAATGATTCATGTTAAAACCTGAAAAATAAATGTTTAATGTAATGCAAGTTTCAAACTGTTAAGGCTTTGTGTTAAAATCTGATGAGTTGGCAGCTATCAATAAGTAACAAAAGAAACATACAAAAAAGATAAAATTCATCAGGTTGAAATGAATTTCAATTAAATTAATACTATGAAAATTCTAGGGATGTTTAATGATACTTTATTTATGGATGATTATTAAACTCTGTAAAATACACAAATAATTTATTAAAGACTTACTCACATAAATAGCAAATATAAAACTTGAGCATAAACACCCGTTAAGAATTATGTTTCATGAAAATAAATATAAGAATTTAAATTATTACATAAATACAATTAATAATGCTAAGAATTCTAAATAAATACATTTTTCAAAATTCATATAATACTCTACATATTTTCAAGTAAAATAAAATACATAAATCCCTTACATTCAGTCACAGTGTAATTTGAACAAGAATGAAACATTTTTTAGACTATTTAGCATGTTAACTATCAGGTATGTATTTGTATTCTTCAAAATTTAAATCTTACTACTTTCATATAATGTTTCAGATAGTAAGTTTCTGGATACAACAAAAGCCTAAGAGTCTATAATTTTACATGTTATCTCTCTGGTTATAAACTGAATCTCAAAACACAATCATCTCTTCGTACTGTTCACAAATGTAATCAATATCAGTATGAGATTAAAGCATCAGCTTTTGTAGTTAATTTTCTATATAAAATATATTGTATCAGACACTTTATTCAACTGAAATATAATTCCTAGAATAAAATAATAACAAATCTTTAGAGGTAATTTTTTTCTCAAATACATTATCTAATGAATACAAATATCACACATGATGTGAAATATGGACATAAAAAGATTGTAGCTTTAACAGATTAGTCCCATGCTACATTCTTTACCTCACAAAAAAAGCATAATCTATTATGCTGAACATTTAGACACTAAATTTGAATAATGACGAATAGTTGCATTTTATAATGAATGCCAATAATTGTATTATCTCAATACTGCATTAAAAGAAAAGCAGGGAGTTATAGCGATTTTATCAGTATTGTATATAAAATATATTGTACAAAACTCTCAGTTTTAATAAATAATGTAAATTTAAGGCACCGAGTCTCCAGATTATTTTAACCGCACAATGTATAACATAAAATATTTCAGTCTATCGATGATACCTGGCACATAATGTTTTCTCAAAAACTTTTAACATTTATGAAACCTGGAACAAAAAAGAGTTAAAATTACAAATGTGTAAAATTTTCAAGAACAATTTGCATTTATTAAAATTTACAACTCATTCAAATTTTTATTATAATTAATCATTAAAAAGTTTTATATCAAACTGAACTTTCATAAAACTGATTTCAAATTACTGATGAATGAAACTGCAGTTTATCGGTTGTATTAATGACACTTAAGAGAACCTATATATACAGCTATAATATATAGTTTAGATATTATAAACTATGTATTATAACTATATATAGATATTATAAAGTCTAAACTATATAGTTTATACCTAAAATTAATGTGTCTTACTTGAAAATGGTTTAAATATAATTAGATTATAAAATAAGGTTCATTCGTAATTCTGAGATACAAGTGTTTTATTGAAAAATAAATAATAAAGACAAAGCAATTAACATCATAAAGAAAAAGGTAGAAAGATACAATACTGGGGGGAAAAATCACTCTCGTGGATTTTAAATATTTAAATGTTTTCTCTCCATAACTCTAAATTAATACAAAATATAGTTTATCTAGAAATTTGGTATTTGCAAATCAGCTACTAGGTTACAAATAATTTATTAAAATTCCCAAATCCTCAATAAATCAATCCATGTAAAAAAAATTTCATATTTTCTACCATACTATTGTGATATACAGTTTTCAAGATAAAAACAATACAGCTGGTGAAGATCAATACAATCAGAAGATACATAAGATTTTAAAGAATAAACCATAATGAATATACAGATGATTTATACAGAACTGATTTTGAACAACAAATGTATTCAGCTCACTTTTGATGGGATGTCTTATCTTTTGGACAATTATATTGCACCTCTACCTTTCAAAAAGAATAGCTTATTATTTAAATTTAATTTATTTCATTTGCTTAACATGCAAATAATTCTCTAGAAAATCCAATTACAGATTATCCACTCAAACAGTTTATATGACATAAAAGATAAAATGGGTATTGGTGCAGAAATGTTTGCACTGGTGCCAATATTTTTGCATAAAATAGCATATTATAGGCAGATTTTGAAGTGCTACACATCTAAAAATTACTTAAGTTAAGCAGAATCATTTTAGAAAAAAGTGCTATATTTCAAGCTTATATTTCTGCTTAAGCTTATTCAAGCTTATTCTGCTTTAAGCAGAATCATTTTCAGAAACTTTTTAATGATTAATTATAATAAAAATAATTTTAATTGCCTGTGGGTTAAGCAGTTTAAAAAAATTATGTACGTTTAAAAGTTTATGGATTCTATGTATCAGTCCATCATTATGTAACTTCTTAAATTATATTAAATATATCACATTCTGAATAGAATAGTGCAGGGGTCGGCAACATGGTGCCCGGAAAACAATTTTAAAGTGCCCGCAGTTGAAATATCTAAATTCTAGATGTTTGAACAACAAATGCTTATAGTTGTAATGAATAATTTTAGTTTAAAAAATTAAAAATCTTAAAACTGTAAAAATCAAAAACTGAGCAGTCCATTCTTTCGACAGCGTCACTCTCACCTCGCTGTGAGTCGGCTTCTTTTTCCTACTCGGATATTGAACTCTCTTTGCACGTCGACATATGCTTATGAATCTTTGTTTTCCAATATGAAATACTTCAAATCACATTGACACTCATGTGGACAAATGCCTGAGAACTGGGAATTCAAATTATGTGCCCCGTTACAAAGAGTTGACCGCAGATTTGCACTGTCAAATATCGAGTTAATTATCAATTTTAAGATTATTTTATTTAAATTAAAATTTGAATTTATGTATTAAAAATTTATTTCGCATTAATATTTTCATGTTTAAATATTAACCCCTCCCTCCTCCTCCTCTTCAACCAGCGGTGCCCCCCGAACTCCCGCATTTCTGAAATATGCCCCTCCTAGTAGAAAGGGTTGCCGACTCCTGGAATAGTGTATCTGAACTGAAACATAAAACTTATTACTGGGAATCAGCGACTCGTGAAAAATTTGGACTTCTCCTCATTGGCTATTTTTCCCAGAATCTTCAATTTAAAACATACCTATGAAACTAAGTGAAGAAAAAAAATATCAACACAAATCAGGATTCATTTTATAGCACTTGAAAATGAATAAACCAACCAAAAAACCCAAAATAAAACTTCATTTAAAATGTCACATGTACCTCATAGTGATTTTTTGGGTTAGAAACTCTAATAACTAATTTCTATCAATCACTAAATATAGAAAAACTAAAATTTTTCTTCACAAAACTTTTTTACAAATCGAAACTCCCTTATTTTGAAATGAAAATATATATTTCAAAGTTAGATTTGAGGGAAATAAGAACTTAAGAAATTCTAGAACTTTTTTCATTAAAAAATGTAGTGTACTAAGCAAAATATTTTACAGAAATACAAATAATATGAAATAGATAAGATATCAATATTCTTTCCAAGGTTTGTCAAACAGAAATTAGTTGTGTAATGTGTATTTCCTACTGTTCTTTTGGCAACGTATAGACATCAAACAAATCTTTCATTCAAGTAATTTTATATGCAAAGATATGCAAAGATAAACCCAAGACAAAAGTTTTTTTAAAACCATCCATGAAGTTTTGCTGTGTATTTTGATAAAACCATAATCCAACTGAGAAAAGCACTTTACTTTATTTTAAAACATCTAAGGCATCAGTTTCCATTGAATCAGCAAGATAAAGAGAAAAAATAATACAATCATTGACTCCTAGGCATTAAACAAACAAAAATTCTCAAACTAACAATACAACCTAACTTTAAGTGACAAGCATAAATCTACTAGGTAGTAAAAATCTGCTTTATAAAACCCTATTCTAAATGTATAATATACTGAATCTTTTATAAAGCAAGTAAAATATCATTTTTGTAAAGGCAAGGAAGGCACAAAGCCTTTATTACTAACTTTACAGAACAGAAAGTAACTTACTTTATATGACCTTGACTGATGTTTACGAATGATGACTTCATTTATAGTAGGTCGTGGTTTCATATCGAAATCCCGAAAATAGGGATGTTTCATAGCAGCAGCACAAGACAATCGCTCCAAAGGGTCAAACCGTAACATATTCTGATGGAGTACAGAAAAAATTAATTGAAATCATAATTCTCATAGTTTAAAAAAAATTGCATGAGAACAAAATCTTATACCACAACAAAAAACAGGAAGATTTATAATTATATGACAATGCCTATGTAGTACCGTTAGTGTAAAGACATATATATAGAAAAGGAAAAATTCATTAATAAACACATGTACATCTGTTTCAAGAATGTAAATACTTGTGAGGCAAAAGGTAATTGTAATACTCTAAACCATCAAACCATGAATATAAATATACAGTTATCCATAAATATGCATATCAAACATGCACACATACTAATAGAAGTCATCAAAGCCTTTTTGGAACATTAATGGTGACATCTCAAGTTTCTATATTAAATAGAATCTTTAAAAATATTACATAACTGTACCTCACAAGGACATTAACAACAACAACAAGCAAACAAACAAACAAAAAAGTTTAAGTGATTTTAATAAATTTCCATCTAGGCTCAAGTCAAATTTTTTTAAGTTAATTTTTTTGTTTTAATCAAATAGTTTTCTCTACCTTTTTATTGTACAGTAAAGGATTAACCTTATCAAACAGCACAGATCATTAAAATTATTACCATTTGATTGTAAAAAACTTTTTGAAACATAATTTATGTATAGATGTCCAGGAAGAGCACCACCACCATGCATAAATAATTCAGATAGGACATTTAAGTAAGTGTTAAATATTTTAAGGATTTGATCAGAGCATAACATATTTTTAAAAAATTTTGTTACGTCCCATACTCTGCTAGCATCATCTTATATATAAAGCAGAAACGGGAAATGGGTCGGGTGTGTATGTGTGTGTGAGTCACAAAAACTCAAGAACCGTGAGCTCTACCTTAATGAAATTTACATGGTTTAACATGCTTGGAAAATCAAGATGAATGTGACTATTTTCATCCCGCTACAACGTTCCATTCCTGAATTCTGTTAGAACAAGTTTCCACGGTATCAATGGATTATTTTTGTTCAAAGCCATTGTAACATTTCATTGTTGCCAATTAAATTATAACATTTGTGTAAAAATAAATAGACATGAATTAAAAACGTGATTTATTCATATATTGGCACATGCAAGAATAAATTTGATATATTATTTTCATATACGTGGCAACACCGGAATATTTTTTTAGAAATAAAAATATAAAGATGGAAAGTCATTCATTTTCAATGAATGTGTTCTCAATCCATCATGCATTAAAACTATCCCAAGCTACCTGTTCAAACTCAAATATACTGAAGTGAAGCTAAAAAAACATGCGTTAGGTAGTAGGATGTTTTTAGCGATGCTGGATCGTAGAGACGAATGCTGTGAAGAATAGGATTAGTTATATGAGAGAAACTGTTGTAAAATTTAAAAGCCAGTCTTTTAATTGCTGGAAGAATAGGTTTATATAACTGAAGTGACATTGAAACATAGCAGACAATTTAGTTTTGAGAAAGAATTACAATCATGAAATATGTGTATATTCTAATTAAGAAAGTCTGAAAGTGGCATTGAAACGTAGCAGACAATTTAGTTTTGAGAAAGAATTCCGAGAATGATATATGAGTATATACTTTTTCTATAATAATTATCAGATTTGCTGTGTTTTAATATTGAATGTGTTCTCAATCCATTCAAAGATTATTGATTCTTTTTCTATAGTAATAAATACATTCAAACATTATCAACTAGCTGTAAATTAATGCTTTAAAATGCCCAAAAAGAAGAGAGCAACTTTTAATCCTGCAGATGTAAGGGTAAATTTCAAAGATTGTTGAGAAATGAGCAATGTGATTTTAAAAAAATCAGAAGAGTGCAAGTGGAAATGTCTAGAGCAAGGAATCAATCAGAATCATATATTGTCGCAGATGATAAAAAAGAAACAAAAAATGTTGTGTACTGGAAAGTATTAAAATAACAACAAATTAGTTAATAAATGAATTTTTTATTACTGAAAAAAGGAAATTAATTTGATTAAGAGTTGTTATACAACTTTAGAGCATCATAACTATGAGGCTAATCATTGAAAAAATAATAGTAACAGAAACTGAATCCCGAGCGGAGCCGGGTAATAAATCTAGTAGAATATATATTAGAAAATGATTTACCAAGTTTGGCTTATTTAACCTTTAAAAAGCACATAACAACACTTACATATGCCTAAAACACTATGGAATTTATAATCATCTTTTAGAGCATTTTTTAAATTACAGTTAACTACATAATTTCCTATAGAAGTTCTATTATTTCTTTTCTCCAAAAAAATGTGTAATCTTATTAAGAATACATCTCCCATGCCTTTATAGCAGCAACTGCCAGAACATGCATTTTCACATTAAGAGTTTCCTTTATTAATGTCTTAGCTTGCTGTCCCCCACTGCAGTATCCCTTATCCTGACATTTCCCAATATAAACCTCAGTTTTCATTGGTTACTTTAAGATATAATCACCCTATAAGTGACCAAACATTGCCTTCTATGAGAGGACAGCAAAGGAGCAACTGTGCCTCAGTCAGGATTTGAACCCAAACTCATACACAGGAAAACTTACAATGCTGATTACTTTACAATGTGGGTAGCAAGAGCTAAAATTGTAAAAGTTTTAAAAAATGAGTTAGCAGTAAAAAAAAAGCCCTTGTTTCAGAATTTTCCATATTTCATAATAACCAATTAAAAGTAATAATAGAACATGAAAACCAAATCCATATACTGAAAGTGTGCATGTCACTTTCAGTATAACTTTTTATTCCGAAATTTTAATAAGGAAATGTACTTTTGTAAACTTAAAGTTCGTAAATACACCTTAAATTGACAACTTGACGCATTGTTTTAAGTATTTTCAACATTAACAATCTGATATTAGAATATAAGGAAAAAATGCTTAAACACTCTATTCTGACACTAATGCATTTCTTCTAGAGTAATTTTTTATTATCTATATATATAAAACAGTTCCATAACTGACTGACTGACTCACTGACATACAACGCACTGGACCTAAAGGGCTGAAATTTTGCATGGAGATTCTTTTTATGGTGTAGGGGTGCACTAAGAAAGATTTTTGAAAAATTCTTCTTAGATTTTTTAAATTAAATTTTTAAGCTGTTTTTGTAACTTTTTTGAAGTTTGCATTTAAAATAATAATTTGAGGGTTATAAAATTTATATCACGAGAAAGATCATAAAAATTTCTTTAAAATGAAATCTTTTCTGAACCTTTACCTCCATTTTCTGATTTTTGGTGAATTTTTAAAAATTAATTTTTAGAATTTAATTTATTAAATGCTGATCACGTGATTTCTTTTTCTGGTACTTTAAATAAATTTATCGTCACGTGCATAACAACTAAATAGACAAACAAAAAAAAAATTTTTTTTTTTTCTAATGCAGCAGACGATTAGATATTATCAAAAAAAAAAATAAATAAATATCCCTTACGATTATATATATATATATATATATATACAGTCAAACCTCGCTAACTCGAACCTCGATTTCGCGAATTTTTCGATATCTCGAAGGAAAAAAAATTCCCTTCAAATTTCCTATGCATTCAATGTTAAAAAAACCTTGTTTTGGCAAATTTTTTTGGCTCATCCCTCGATAACTTGAATTTTTTTCCATAAATAGAGAAGAAAAATTTTTCTAAAAACAAATAATATGCAAAAAATAACCACTTAACCAGGGCATCATCCAAAGTTTCAAAGTAAAGTATCGTCATCAAGTGGTTAAAAAAATGTTGTCCGAAATGGAATAAGGTGTTTCACTATCTGGTGTAAATATTCTACAAGCTATACGAATGGCATACAAAGCTTGGAACATTGTGTTTTCCTTTACGATAATGAATAATGCTTTAAAAAGGCTGGAATCATAAAAGACCACGAAAGTACTCAGATAAACAACATCACCAACCTGCTAAGAATTGTGCCAAAAATGATTAGAACCGATTAACCAGACTCATGCAGCTCGGTAACATGGATTTCAATGACTTTCATCGTAGATGATGCAGTAATAGTGTGTGGTCAGTGGGAGGACAATGACATCATCGGTCAGACGAAAGCTTCTTGTGTATTATCAGAAGAAGAGGAGGTAGAAATCCGCCATTTGCTACCAAATGTGACAAACAAAGAAACACTATTTGCAGTGGAGACTTTGAGGACATACAGTGAAAGTCAGCCAAATAAATCACAGGACACATTTAAAGCTATAGTCCACTTAGAAAGTGTAATAGATAAAATTTTATACTCATCTCTGAAGCAAACAATTGAATCTTTTTTCAAATAATTTTGTAAATAGTGTCGATTAAAATAAAAAAAATTGATTACTTTTTAAAAAGGTATGTAAAAAAGCTTTTTTTCTCTATTCTGCTATTGATAACATGTGATTCTCGATAATTCGAATTTTCGATATTTCGAATTTTTTTGTCTCTCCCTTCAAGTTCGAGATATCGAGGTTCGACTGTATGTATATATATATATATATATATATATATATATATATATATATATATATATATATATATATATATACTAGCATTATTGCCCAGCGTTGCCCGGGTAGATATATAGATATAAAATTTTTCATGCATTCCATCAAAAAAATACTGGGCTGCACCCCCTGCAAAATAATCACTTTGCCCTCCCCCCCTCCCGTCACCCCCAGACCAACTCTAAAACCACCCCTCAGAACAAACCTCTTTCCCCCCGCGTATCGAACTAGACTGGTTGTGGTGAGGGGCTGTATCCACATTTAAAAGGTGCGCTTAGGGGCACAAAAATCATTAAAACATTAATTTAAAAAACTAATTGAGCCCCAAATTTCGTTTTTCCTGATTTAAGTTTCTCGGGTCCTAAACATTAACTGTGCCAAATTTGGTCCCGATGGGTGAAACAGTCTATGATTCTATAGTGGACAAACAAACAGACAAGCTCTTTTATATAAATAGATATTACATCAACTGTATACATTGATCATCACATTTATTATAAATACATATATTTATTTTTTTTTGGCATTAATTGCATACACTGACCGTTGTATTTAATTTGAATGTACTCCATAGCGAAGCGCGGGTTTTCAGCTAGTTGCTTATAGAGAAATATCTAAAGTGGAATTTTTCTTCATAACTTGAAAAATCAATATTGAAATCAGAAAAGTTATTTTCGGTATCTCAGCTGAAAAGGCAAGCATAAAAAGTTAAAATTTAATTACTACCTTCAATAAATCAGCTCCATCTTTACAAATTTCAGGCACAACATCTCGCAGCGGAACACCTTTGTAAAATTTAAAAGATGACCATGGCAGTGATACTTCTTTTGGCCACTTTGACTGAGGTGGACTACCAATAACCCTAAAAAGAATAGAGATTTTTTAACTTTTTTTTTTTTTTAACTATTTGGATTACAGTTAAAGAGATTATTTTAATTTACTATAAACATTTTTTTCCTCATATACAGAAACACACACTGAAGCAAAAAGTGGATTACAGTTAGGACTTTTTTTAAATTAAATATGTAATTAGAATAGTTGTTAGAATTACCAGAAAGAGTTAAAATAACTAGATATTTGACAGCAAATGACAGGCAACAAATTTTCATAATACTACAAATTAATGTTACTCATTCTTACCATATGCAATAAAAAATAACTTCACTATTCAAATTTTTTCTAAAGGATCTCAATTTCTGTCTTTCATTCTATTTTAATTTTTGACAACACTAATATATTTTCCACTGGAATAGCAGGTAAATGTAAAGAATGTTATATAAAAGTTTACTGGAGAAAAAATAATAAATAAGACATTTTTTTAAAGTTTTTTTTAAATTTCCCACAAAAACAGTTTTTGGATTTGTTTCCTTCTTCAAACTGCCGATTTGATTATAAAAGTGATTCTTGTTTATCTGTCTTTTTTGAGAGGAGGAGGCAGAGAAGAAGTTATAGACTCCAGTTAAAAAAATTTCAAGAAATTTTGTTTTAGGAAACCTTACATTTTTTAAAAATTAATCACTTCACAATTTGCAAAAGATAAAACAAGAAATTCTTCAACTACACATCAACATTTGAAAAAATTAATCAGGCATTAAAATTTTTAATTTAGTGCAATAATATCAGAGCTTCATTAACTTATTGTATTATATGCACAGAAATGAGAAAATTTAAGTATTTTTGGTAATTCAAATTTTTTATTTAAGATTGTAGGTTGAAATAAAAAAAGTTATTAATTAAAGAGCAGAAAATGATACAATACAGAATCTGATAGCTTTTCAGGAAACAAAATTACATACTCAAAAATTTTAGCAAGCTGATCTACATCATTTTCACCGGGAAACAATGGCCTGTAAAAATGAAACAGATATCTATATAAAAGACATTTAAAACAAGAATACAAAGAATACAAATATAAATATATCATCTCATTCAAAAAAAAAAAATTTAAATAAAAAAATGCCATCATAAATAAAATTTCAAAATGTAGGTTTCAATTGACAACAGACATAATAAATGTTCTCCAAAGAGCTTTATCATAGAAAAATTTTAGTATTTAAAAACAAATTCAATTAAAGTGCTCAACTACAATTATATAGTAAACTGTTCCATTATTATTAAATGATTTTATGCAATATAAAATTCCATTTAAATATAGAGAAAAAATTTTATCATAATTCTTTTATGAAATCTATACCATTAATCACATGACTATGCATTATAGCAAAATAAGTTTTTATTATATAGGGTTCTTGCTCAGAAAAATACAGTATAATTATCTATGTTTTTTGTTTGGTCTTGCTGAAGGAGTCAATAATTTAATGAATGAAATATTTCAGAGAAATTAGATTTTTAGAAATTCCCAAAACGTTTTCCAGGAAAAAATAAATGCCAACAAACAAAAACCCCCAAATATATATTATATGAATTTAGTTTCTTAGAAATTCAAATATAACAATGCCTGATATATTCTTTTTGTTCTTTTCCAGAAATATTCAAATACAGTAAAACCTTGTTTATCTGGACTAACTCAGACCATATCGGCTTAGTTAAGGCAATTCGGACAATCGAAAATCCGGATAATCCAGTAATATGAGTAATAAGCAAAACAAAATCCTTAACTAAGCAGACTTAAGATTATGATAAAAAAAACTATGTTTTGTAACAAAATTACATAGTATTGTTTACAAGACATTAAAAAATATAAAAATAACTTTTTACATCATTTCTTAACAAAAAATTGCTAAGTCTACTAAAGCTTTCTTAAACTCAACAAAAAGCATTTTATTACCATAATTAATTGTACAATCTATGCAGGAAATGTACATTGAATCAAACTAAAAAGTGAATATTTGGTGTACTTGTAGTTACGTTCTTGCTATCATAGTTAAAAATTATTATCTACTGTGAACATTAAATAAAAATAATGTCTACAAATCTGATCTGGATTATCCAGAAATCCGGATCAACAAGGACTGTAAAAACGAGGTTTTACTGTACTATAACATTAACATATGGATAAATTTCTTGTCAGAACTAAAAACTTCACCCAAATTTTTTTGGGGGAAAATTTTACTTCTTAAGTATGCAACCTCAGAAATTTGAAATATCAAGTACTTGTTAGCAGTAGCAAAAGCCTTAACTTTAATGCTTAGTTTCATCGAACAAATAAAATTGCTGAGGTATTCAAAATGATAGGAAATGTGTAACATACTTCCTTCTGTATAATTCAGCTAGAATGCAACCACAGCTCCATATATCAACTGCAGTAGCATAGGCTTGAGAAAGAAGCACTTCAGGTGGTCGATACCACAAAGTCACAACCTATAAATTAATCATTTTTAAATTTTACAAAACAGCAATTTAACAAATAATATATTTTACAAACAGGTATTTTATGCATGATACAGTAGAGATTTTATATATAAACAGAGGTTCCTCTATTAGAATAAGGCAAATGTGATTAATTTTCTGCAATGCATAAAATGTTTAAATCAAAAAAAAAGGGAGGGGGATTTTTGTTTATACAAGCTATCACTTTCTCAAAAATATTTTTCTTTTCTGATGTATTATTTTTTTCTTGTTTACTTTTTAACAAATGATACAAGAATTAATTAAATATTAAGCTAGTTTGTAATAGTAAAATTTTTGCTCCACATATTAATGTGGAAAGATAGTCAGTAATAGTAAATTGTGCAATAAATTTATTTTTATCATTCTATGACATTAATCACTTTCTAAGAAGTCAGAAAAGTGTAATTTTAACTAATGTGAAAGATTGAATATTTTCAAATGCCTGATGGATGAAAAATATGGCATGAAGCAGATACAAGTAGCATATGTCAAAATTTTAATTGTCATGAACAATTTCCTAATAGGTACATGAATTTATCAAAACAAGAATACAAAATGTGCTTAAAACATATTTTGCAATAAATTTGGCAATTTTTAAAAATAATTTTATCATGGGATAACAATAGTATGCAAAAAATGATATAATTTAAAATTATATTATTTATATTCATTGTGCTTAAATATTTCTTATAGAGTACATATGCTTACTATAGTACATGAAAATATTCAATAACTAAAAGAATCCACATACCACTGATGTCATTGCAATATGACTACCATATATTCGAGCAAGACCAAAATCTGCCACCTTGACTGTTCCTTGATTGGATATAAGAATGTTCTGCGGTTTCAAATCCCTGTGCAGAACTCTATTGAAATGCAAAAAGTCTAGACCACTAAGCAGTTGATAAATTATATCCTAGGGGACAAAAATTAAGTTTTATTACATCTCACTTTAAAGTTTGCAGTAAAGAGCTTGATCAGAAAAATAATTAAATCATGGTTTATCAATATGCTTAATACTGGATAAATATACATAAAAAATATATATAATTATAAGCAGTTATATTCATATATTCAAAACTAAATTTTCTAATACCTTAAAAAATCATCAGTCTAAAAATCAATACACTGCCACAAAATGAATTCACAAGATATTACATATACAAAATACAATAATCATATGATAAACATAATTTTATCAACATGGAACAATAAATATCCACACCTAATTATATATTATTTTAAAGCATTTTCCCAGAATAAATGATCAATTTATCAAAATAAAATTAAACTTATTAATATTTTTCATAAGATACTGAAATACTTTCCAGTTTCTAAATTACCTTGAATTAAAAAATTACTTTCTCTTACAAAAGATTCAGCTTTGGAAAAAAATAAAGAGCATAAATTTTGTTCTAATTTCCTTGAGGTTATATTTTTTTAAACCAATTATAAATAGAGGCCATTAGGTTTAACTTTGAAAAGTAAAACTGCTTTGATCTACTCCCAGTTGGAAAATGTCCAAATGCATAATTCATAAGTTTCCATGACTTCTGGCATTAAATATAACAGACTGTTATTCAGAAATAAATTGTAAGAAGCAGAAAACAGAACTTATTTTAAAAGGTTCTGCTCTAAAATAAAGAACTGATTATTTAACATTTAAATAATTTTGACAAAATGAAAAAGCATTAATTTGTAATATTCATATTTCAAACTGTAAATCAAATTAAAAGTGTTCTAAATATTTTATAATATTGATCATAATTTTAAGGAGATAATCAAAATAAACATTTCCTATAGAAAATTATCAAAATATGAAGAGCATGAATAAATATTCTGAAAGGAAGGAATGTATTAAAAAATCCAATATAATTCATTTATTCATTATTGCCAGGGTTATTGGTAATTTACAAATGTGTAGTTTTAAACCACCTAATTAACACTTTTATGCAGCTTTTCAAGCAGAATATTTATGCCAACACATTTAATATGTAATTTAATACTAAATTTTGTTAATTTAAAATTATATTGCTTATTTATTACCTTTATTTTATGTTTCATGAAGATAGATAAACATAGGTTTTTATGGGTAAATGATTTGCATCAAGACCATTTTTTAGGTTATCTCATACACATTCACCAGAAATTCTGTTTTTATCTTAATATCCTAGTTTGCTTTAATAATGTTTATCCATGGCTTTTAGAAGAAAACCTTACTACACTAAATTTTGCAGAAATTTTTTTTATCATTTTTTGCTACTCAAAAATGAAATAGAAACATTGAATATATATCTAAAGAAACTGAGATAAAATCAGCAACTAACCAAAATATTTTATATCCATTACATGAAGTTAAAATTGAAGCATATAGCATTTCAACAAACTAAAAATTGAAGAACATACAATTTGCATAAATGAACTGAGCATTAAAAATTATAACTATAGATTTACTCATCTCAACAGTATATGAAAAATATGAGCTTTTAATGATGGTAGATAAAGTATTATATAGAAAAGACTATTAGCTAATGAACAAACATAAATGAGAAAGAGAATGCTCACTTTTATTCTATCAGGACCTAAACCAGGCGATGGACAATTTTCTAAATAAGTTGCTAAATCTTGATCAACATGCTCAAACACAAGGTACACTACCATCTGTCTTTCACTTTCTAGTCGTCTCCCATGACAAATATCTAGTAACCTAATTAAAAAAATTATGAAAGCATAATATTATTAAATCAAAAAACATTAATACGGTTAATTTATTTTATTCTTTACACATTCTCCAAAAGAATAATTCACTGTATAATCTTGGATGAACCCCCCCCCCCCCCCGAGAGCCGTATATAATCTCTTTCTAGGACAATCATAACTTTAAATTTTACAAAAATTATAATCATAAGTGCTAAACTTTTGGGGAACGAAAACCAATCACCACCCCCAAGTTCCCTGAGACGGATTCAATTATTATACTTCATCCATTCGTCCGGAAATATTGAGAGAATTTATTTGTCAATTGATTACTACAGAGTCCCGAATAAAATATTTTAAAATGAGCCTATAACAGACTATGCGTGTCAGCATCAGTAGTTGTAATCTTGATCAGCATGCTCAAACACGAAGTACACCAGCATGTCTTTCACTTTCTACTTGCCGAACATGGCAAATATCTATATAGTAACCTTATCGTTTGTCTGACACATTCAAGAGAAACACTTTCGGAAGGCGTCTTGCTACTTCAGAAAAGCGTAATTTATTTTTATCAGGAACATCAAAGTTAGACACTTTTTCAATTTTAAAAGCGCGAATAATTTGCATACAGGAATATTCATTAGCTAACGTGTTTTCTCATCTGCTTCGTTTATTACCCATCTTAAACACCTTGTGAAAAGATAATCTTCAGCAGTCTGGAGTGAGAGAGAGGGGGGGGGGGGGTACAAGCACGCAAAACGCATATTTCGATCAATCGTGGTAAGATGAGAATTACAGTGGCGCGATTATAGTATTTCATGCCCGATGTGTTAGCTGATAAAATACCGATCAAGCTTTCTCCCACCCCTCTATTTCACCTCAACTGGTCTGCCTGTACACACGCAATATTTATATGAAAATCTGCTTTTACTTATGTACAATAAGGAAATAGGTGCACGTTTTTAAACGGTTATGCTTTAAAATGTGAAACTGATTATTTGACAGTTAAACGGTTTTAGTAAAATACACAGGAATCAATCAAACCGCATGCTTCAACACCAAAACTTGAGATTTGGGGGATGATTACATTTTTTATAAATATTTCTCGTCTCTCTATCTGCAATAGTTTCAAAATTAGAAGCAGAAAAGTGGGGGATCGAGGCACTTGTTTGCATGAATAATTAGAATGGAAATTGCGTGCCAAGAACGTCTTACATCTCTGATTTATTTTTTAAAAACATATTGCTAATTTTCAAAATTTATCAGTGTATAAATTATTTGAGTAATAAGAATACTTAAATATAGAAAAAAAAATTAAAACTCCTCGACTCTTCGACAAAAGCCGAATCTAGTTCTATAAAGTCGACAGCCATTCATAAGAAACTAGCTTTTGTTCACAGTTTTTAAACTTCGTTATATTAAGCCTTTTAACATAAGTTTACGGTAGATTCAACGACAAGAAAAAAGGCTTAAAATATAGGGGTTTAATTAATACATAAAAAGTTAAATTATTATATTAATTAGCATTCATTTTCAAAAAAATTATTAATAAAAATTAATTGGATGGCCGTTTATATATTCTGAATTATTCGACAGAATGTTGGGTGAAACAGGGAATGAATGAAAATCCACAATTATCGTTACGTTCGAGCGCAAAGAACACACACACCCATCGTTCGCAATCAGTCTTCCAAAACATTACGTAATGAGAGCAGGTGGTGTGCCGCTCCAGAGCAAAAAGACATTTTTTTCCGTAAAGGAAACGAAAATTAAAGGGACAAAGAGGGGATATTTACTTCCGTTACGAGGTAGGTCCAAGCAGCATATGTGAAAAAAAGTAATCATGAAACACTATCCTGGTAGGCGCATGAATTTATCAAGAGAAGAATAAATTTAAAAAAAAAAAAAAAAAAAAAACGTACATTTTCAGCATGCCTAAACACATTCATTGGTTCGCTTTTGCCAGGAAATACATGACCAACATGAAGAACGAATGGTACGTAATTTATTCTACGAAACGCAGTTTCAGTTAAATTCTAAATTAATTCAGTCATTAAAGCCAATCAAGACCAATTGCGATACCCACCACAAAACATTACATGTGGAAGAAACAAATTTGAAAATTATATAACTGTTTGTAAATTTTACGAAAATACGTGAATAGAAAGCAAATTTTACGAGAAATTTTTTAAAAGCACTACTTATACTATTCAAAAAATAAATTAATTTTTACCATAACTGGTATTAAGAAATGCGGTTGACATCTGTTGATTAATGCGACGTCGAACGACCGTTTGTCTTAAAATGACTCGTGTAACGTATATATTAAAAAAAAGCACAATTAACTGAGAGTATACTTGCCAGTAATCATTGGTTTGAACGACGATTTTCGAAACTTTTCCATTTACAGACAAGCAAAAATAAACATAATAAACTAAGTGAAATTATTTTATTATTTTATTTTAATGTATTAAAAACGTATTCATAAATATCCAAACAAGATATTTTGAAATGATTTCACTACAATTTCTTTAATGTAAACTTTGTTACTCTATTTGTATGTTAAAGAAACCTTAGACCACTTTCCGCGTTTCAATTTTAGTGTTTTTGAGGTCTGCATTTTTGAGGTCTCACGGACCTAAAAGAATCAGTTTTAATAACAATATATTTGGAAAAGATTTTTATGACTGCTTTTAAAAATATATAAATACAGTGAAACTCCTCATAGCGGACAGTCATGGTTCCGAAAAAATGTGGCCGTCGAAAAGAGGTTTTTTCCATAACACTGGATCTATGGAGTCTTGAATCGGTTCGGAACAAAATATGGCCGTTTAGAGGTGTGGCCGGCTAAGAAGTTCCATTGTACCTTGTTAGACTGAGCCTCCTCGAGAGGGATTATGGGTACTCCGCTGACTTGGACAAACAGTTTGTAAGATATTGGTGTTCAGAAATTAATTATATTTATTTACGTTATAATTCACCAATTTATTCAAAAGCTTTGAATACCTTGAAATGGACCTTTGAAGGCAGAAAAATATCTAGAATAACTGTTCAGGCAGTTAAAATCCTCCAAGAAAATTTTGTTATATTCTAACCGCAAACTTTTAAATCGTGTGGCTGACATTGAAAAAGTGAATTTCAAAAAGAAAAAAAAATTATTACAAAAACCACATGGCAAAAAGTTTAATTTCAAAATAATTCTGGAGAACGAAGTACAAGAGGAGTCAAAAAGGTATAAATGAGAAGACGGAGTTTGATATCCTAGTCTAATTCTCTTCCTTCGGTTAGCAGTTTACACCCAAATTATGTACCAGCAGAAACAAAGCAACAATACGCCTGAAATAAGTGCGGCACTAACATCCTCCAAACGTACTGGTTTAATATCTGATTCCGTTAGGGAAGAAGAAACATCAATGACCTGCGGCAAGACAGAAAGCACATTCCCCAACAACAAATAACCGTTTCGGGTAACCTTACAGGCTGAAAACCAGCCTTTGGAGAGAAGAGAAAAAGGGGGCTTGTACGTATGAGTTTGAAATTCGTGTCTGTCTAGCGCAGGGGTAGGAGAAATAACAAGCGAGGTGGGAAGAGCTCAAGTATTTTTTCCTAGAAGCAGGGCCACCGCGGGGGATAAGAATTGCATACCAATTTCTGAAAACCGCTTTCTCTGTGAGGAGGAACCGACGGGACCTAGAGTTCAATCTTTCCCAAGCATCATCAATGAGCGTTTTTTCTCCTCTTGTTCGCTTGCTGGAGACAGAAATAATGAGATAGGAAAAAAAAGAGGGGGGGGAGGGGGGCTCTGGCGAACAATGAAGGAAAAACTCATTTTAAGATACATAATACCTCATTTATGAAAACATATTTCCACGATAGTTAAAATGGGAATGCATATTAATCTAGTGATCTATGCATGATGTGAGATTGTGTGTGACTGCCAACATACATCCATATTTGAAGAAATTAAAACTACATTAAAGAAAAACAATTTGAATCAAAATTATCAAGTGACTAAAGGTCGTTCTTCATAAAACTAGATAAAAATGATGATAAAAATATTTTTAATTAGATTTTATAATTTATACGTAAAATAAAAAACTTAAAACAGATCCTCATATGAACGAATTAAAAAATGCATATAAATTTAGTTAAAATAAATTAAAAATATGTGTATCATATTCCAATCCAGAAAAAAGCCCAATACGTTCTGTAAAATTAGACACGAATATTGATTATTAAAATGCTAGCACACGCTGACTCATCTTAACTAATCATATTTTTCAATTCACATGACAGGACAGTTTAATTTTATTTCGTGCATAAAATATATATTGTATCTTGAACCCAGAAATTACTATAGCATAAATTTGCTCTATTAAATTATTCAAAATATAAGAAGAAAATAGAAAGTCTTTAAAAACGAATTTTAAATTTCGTTTAATTTTTAATGCATAATATTTCAATATCTTGAAAACAACGTATGCAAATGGATGAGAAACTGAAATACATACACCCAAAATGAAAGATTAAAAGTAAAAATTATCATATTAAATCCCAATACTTATCAAACACCCAAGCGGAAAAAGAGTTATCCTCCACGAAGTTACTTAAAAGTCCTTAAAAGTTAAAATCCTCCAAGAAAATTTTGTTATATTCTAACCGCAAACTTTTAAATCGTGTAGCTGACATTGGATAAAAGAATTTCAAAGAGGAGAAAAAACAAAATTATTACAAAAACCACATGGGAAAAAGTTTAATTTCAAAATAATTCCGGAGAATGAAGTACAAGAGGAGTCTAAAAGGTATAAATGAGAAGACGGAGTGATATCCTAGTCTAATTCTCTACCGTCAGTTAGCAGCTTACACCCGAATTATGCACCCAAATAATTCATATACTTATCTAACATGGAAATTGCTCTTTTATAACACAAACATCCTAAAAAAAATGTGTATGATGTTGCTGTGTTATGAACCCGTAATTTTTACAAAAAGGATTTTTCAAAATTAGGCGAGAGAGAAAAAAACTGATTTTGGAAGAAAAAAAAAATTGTTAGAAATGAATTCTAAAATGAAATGAGCTCGATTACTGAAGTTTCTGACATATATTAATCCCAACAAAAAATATGCATAATGTGGTGGAACAGATGTAGAACGCCAATAGGACAGTGTTATGCAACAAGAAACCAACCCAGAAAAGTTTAAAGTTGAGTTAAATAGCTAGTAAGGTGCGCCACATGTTTAGCTATCGCGGAAAAAATCATTATTCTAGGCCAAATAATATTACCTTTATTAATTAATTGAAGAACCAACCAACAGCAACTGATGGTTCCTTGTTGCATAGCATTGTCCAACTGTTCTTAATACTGCAATATTGAAATTATTATCATTTTTATTTATTTATTTATTTTATTTTTTAAGTCAAATGCGGAGGCATTTTATCATCAGACATTCGCCTTTTGTTATTCACCGCTATTTACTGGCTACTTTACTATGGGAGCACCATTTAGATGAGCCAGCATTGCTCCCTACTCCCTGCATGGATGTTCCAGCGCAGTCCCTACATAGGAACCACCTGTAACCTCATCAGTTTACCTGCAGTATGCTCCCGAAATAAAGCAGCTAACTAAAATTGCGATACGCACGGTCTAAAGTCTAAGTGATGGGAGCCTGCAGCATTGGTAAAAAAAATACTAAATAACTTTTTTCCCTCCAGAATTTGTGTGTATATGTGTCTGTCAGGGAAGGAGTATTTTATATAATTATCTCCCTTCTCCCACTGCGTCACTACTCGCCTCCACAGTTATATCTGGCGTATATGCCACTAACCGGCACACAAATTATATACTGAAAAATGCGATTAATTTTTCAAAACTCACATCAGTTCTAGATTGAGCTGCAAAATTTGATTACAAACGTTCAGTTATCTACAGATCATAGAGAGGAAAAAACACCAAATACATAATCATATATCACTTGGAACGTACATAAATTTAACGAGAACTTTGCAATAGAGCTTCAATTCACTCTCATACATCGTTACTAAAGATATTTTCCTGTAAATACAGGCAATCAAATCAGAACGGAAGTAGTAGGGTCTTCACCAGAAAAGGGGCCACGGAAAACCCTGCTAAGGCCCCCGATTGAAAACGATTGAAAATTCCGTGAGAGAGAAGCCGACAATGGCATAGCTCTGGAAGACTTTCGCACGGTTTGAAGTCTCTTTTCTCTGGCATTCACCCTGGAAATAAATTCCAGAGCTGCTTCGGGTCTCTACCAGAAAGGGCCAGTTTAAATTCATACAGGTAAGTGCGATGAATAAATTTCGGACCCTGGGAATATAATAAAATGCATACAAATATGTATGTGAAGCAATCTAGGCATCTCAACAACAAATTTAAATAACTGATTTAGGCAAACCTTAAAGTTTTAAAATAGTAATAAAAAACTAAAGATGAAATAAATTAGCGTAATTCAACAAAGTTAAATGTTTTTATATTTCTTCTGGAAAACAACAGCTCCATCTTGCTTGATGGACGAACTTTTAAAAGCACTTGTAAACTTAATTAAATCGCTATGCAAATGCAAAACCAAATGAGGCAACTTAATTATAACATATTTTCTGAATCATACTTTGAGTGCTAGCAAATTTAAGTAAACACACACGTATAATGTCATACAAAATTTTTTTAATTATTTCAGCCATTTTCACAATTGTTGAGTTAACTTTAAAAACGCTAAAATCATAAATTAACTAAAATGTGCAACGCTCCGGCTATAATGATGTGCATAATTTTTTACCTACTAAAATAAATCTCAAATCTTAATTTTTAATAAACCTGGTCAGAATAAGATTTTTAAGCTACATCTTAAGAATTTCGCAGACAAATTCACAGACTAATTAAGAAACTGAAAGGATCTTATTTGAAAGGCTTACGTATCATAATTGGCATTACAAGACTAAATTAATGTGTATTTTTTGTTGTTGTTGCTTTTAACAACATTTTTTTTACTAATTGAACTTCTGTAACATTTCCTGCGCTTACAAGAAATTATTTCCACGTTGTGTTGCTGATTCAAATAAATGTATTCCAGGTTTTAAATATTCTATTAGATTGATTAAAACAATTTTCTCCTTTACTCACCTAAGAGCTGCTTTCGCACGTTAAAAATGCGTTCTTTCTTTACAATGGAAAGCATGAAAAAAAAATTCAATCTCCCCATTTTCTACATCTTTTTATTTATAAAGAAATATTTCGATTTGTTCCGGAGTACATACGAGTCTCACACTAACTTAGTACTTTATGCACATTATAATAGGAAAAGTAAAGAATATATTTTTTAAAAAGGAACTATGTGTATACAATGGAACACCCTGTTAAACTTTTACTGCAGTTGTGTTCCCTAAATTCGCATTGATGTGCTAAAACCTGACGCTTTACATTAAACCGATTAGAAAACTGCGTAAATAAATTGAGGTATCTATCATTAAAGCTCAATAGCAAAGTTCATACAAGCTATGTAACCTAATTACTTATTCTATATTAAATTGAAGTTTAATTAATGTTTAAAATATTCTCTGCTACAAGCTACAGTCTTCGATCTTGATTTTTTATTTATTTATTTATAAATAAATTTTCTTGGCTGCCTAAACGACCCAGAAACTGAAATATCCGAAATTAAATACATATAGTCCAAAACAAAAGATATCCTTTTTTTTATTAAAAACTTCCTAGAGACAAGAAACGAGAGCAGGGATGAACGATAAGAAAAAAAAATATCCTGTGATCATATTTCCATAAATAAAATCATAAAGACGAAAACATAATATATAATCTACCGCATACGGCACAACCAAACACAAATGTTATTAAACGTTAAATAATGAATCTCTTTCCTCAGATCAACCAAAACAGCTAACTTCAGTTAATAGTTATTTATTTCATAATAATGATAAACATTCCATTCAATTTGGTCCACATAAATCACGGAAAATTAATTATAGCTGGAAGCAATATTTTACTCGAATCAAATCCACAAGGTGTCTAGTGTTTGCGGACAACTTTCAAGAATTGTAGAGGAAAGTAAAATTAGAGTGATCAATAGGCCATTTTTAAGATATTGGCCTTAAAAATAAAGACGCTTCAGTCAAGTAGATACACTTGGGTAGACCCATGGAGTGTTTATCAAGTTCTATTATATTTTACACTGAATAATAATGAGTCTAAAATTATACTAATAAAATTTTTGGACCAAAATTCACAGAACAGTGGTAATAATACTACAAAAAAATTATACAACTGAGTTTAGAAAATTAATGTATTTATACAGAAAAACTGATATTTTTCTTAATCATCAGGAAGACAGTAATCAATTCTTAAATCAATTGAATAACACCAGAAGTATGAGAAATATAAATAAACATAAAAGATGCAAATGACGGTTCATTTTATTTAAACACTATCAATACGCGTTCATTTTTCATACTAATTAATGGATCTCGGCACAATCTATTATATTTTATAACTTTTCCTTTAATCTTTTGCAACACATTAAATCGTGACGAACGTGTTCCGGGATGCCTTTAATGAAAGCATAAAATCGGGATGTTCCGCAAAACGTTGGGGGTGTTAGGTTACCCTAGTTCAGAGATCCCAAATATGATCGATTAGGCATTTCCGGCGGTTGAAACTCATCCAAGGGTCGATTGGGGTCGATCAGCAATATGCCATTCCACTATTCACCAAAAATTACTATAGCACTGAATCTGTTACTGATTAGTTAGATTTAAAATTCTGGACTCGGAGAAAATCAGCTGCGCAAAATCTAGGTTCATTAAGTCGTAAGTAAAAGAAATCAACATAACTTTTAATGTCCATAAGCTACTAGCAAGGGTCTCAATTTTGGCAGAAATAGGGACTCCTGCTAACGATAAACATATACAGGAATATGAATATAAAAGAAAATTGGAAATCCTTCTATATTCATATTCCTAAGTATGTACAAAAGTGGTGAAATAAGCGCTAAACTCAACAGTAACACAAATTGGTGCTCCAGACAGAGCTAATAAACAACATCCGCTAAATGGGTATATTCATCACATTTATAATATGTTGATTTATATCTTTTATATGGTGAAATAAACACCCTTAATTGACATTTAGGATGCGGTTTTGTACAATAAAGGAGTTGTCGATAAATGGTTGAAGATACCTTAACGAGATCAACAGATAAAAGAGTAAGGAACCTTAAACCAGCAAACCTCATCTCTAAATGCATGAGTGTAAATACCATACGCCTGTACGCGAGGATGAATGTTCGCAAAACATCCTGATACATAAAACCATAAGAGAACCCGAGTTTGAACCAGTTGTCGATAAATGGTTAACAGTTAAAAAAGTTTACGGAACAATATCTAACCAAAACTCATCGCGTCGTGCGTGCGTGAGTGTAAATACCATAAGCATGTACACAAGGATGAATCTGCACAGAATATCCTTCTATACAAAACCATAAGAAAACCAGTTTTACAAATTCCAAATTATTAAAATTGAAATAGTCGCTAAGTGTACAATGATACAGCACAATCGAAACGATATCGGTAAGTTCATTCCTTAAATCTGGAACACGCAAAAAGAACAAATTACACTAAGTTGTAAGAACAGACTGCAACTATAAGACAATTCGTTGAAAATGTGACATTTCTATAATCTATTTTCGATGATATATTACATCAAAACTGAGCCTGCTATCCAGCAGACACAATTTAATAATTTTGTAAAATTACTATTACTGAAATGGAAAGGCCAAGTCCTGGTTGTTTAACTGTAAAACAGAAGCTCCCTTTTTCGCTAGGAAGTCAGCAACCTCGTTCCCCTCGATTCCGCAGTGGGCCGGGATCCACTGTAAGACAACTGTTTTATTACGGTTCGACAACCGTTCCAAAAGGTTAACAGTCATCAATATCTTTGGATCGAGAGAAACACAATTGTCAAAAACACCCTCAGGTGTTCCTTCTCACAGGTTGTTGCTGCTAGAAGCGATCACAAGCCCTGCATTGTAGTTGGGTATCTCCTCTACCTTCTATAAAATAATGAATTTTTTCCCGAAAGGTTTAGGCACCGAATTTTTAATTTTACCAAAACGCCTCTTTGAGAACCTTTGCCCCAATCGGTGGGGTTTGAACTGCAAACTTTTACCCCACTCGTTGGTTTCTAACTGGATAGGCATAGAAAATCACAAATAGAATTGTCTAAATTTTATTTCACATTTTGTAATCTTTCTAAAGGTGTTATATATATAGAAAATCACAAATTGAACAGATTAATCTCAATAAATTTTTTCTTAAACTAAATAACTTCAAACTGAAATATTAACTATTAACACAGAAAGTTGAATCTAACAAAGAAATTTACAAATTGAACGGGATTAATCTCAATAATTTTTTTTTTAAACTAAAGAACTTCCGACTAAAATATCAACTATTAACACTATCGTTATATCATATCTTAGGCTTTACTCAGTCTTTTAAAACCCGTAAAAATTAAGCAATAAATTAAGGTAGGCAAAAAATTGACTTAGGATTAATGCATCTAGTCAAGTGTATTATTTATTGATTGATTTTTGATTCTGTGAATAAAATATTATTAAATATCACTTATCTTATTATTCTTCAAACTCCGGAAAAGAAAAAAAAACTTTTAGCGTAGGTAACGAACCAGGGTGTCTAGCAGTACTATCTTGTATAATACCTCCCCCCCCCCCGCCTTTTTTTCCCCTTTGCTATCTAGGTAGCAAATTAGCCGAAACTCGTCCATTAATGAGGGAGAGCTAATTTCCCCTCACCAGACTTTCGAAGCCTATAATGTCTTGTAACAACATTTAATTCTTTTATCTTGTAAAATAGGTCTTTGTTCAGAACTATTTTATTTTGTATTGTACTAATTTATTTTATTTTTAATTTATGGATTGGTTATCTGTAGTACATTCGTTTATGGCTAAACGCCGGGTAACATAATAGTTTCGAATCTTATGGATTTTCAAGCATTTTATAAAAAAATTATAATTAAAAAACAAACAGTTTTTATCAAAAACCTTTATTTTCAAATTACAAAAATATGAGTGCCCAATAATAATTTCCAAGTGAAATTTGAAGTTTCCTTTAAGCATTGAAAAATCCCACATAAATCTCAATTGGAAGAATAATTTTTGAAATAATGGGATTTAAAATAAAGGTACCTATACCACAAGGCTTTGGAGGATTAGTTAACTAGTTCTATTGATTTTTTAAATTCCAGGTAAAAAGGGTTGTAAATGAAAAGTGAATGACTGGAACAATGGAAACAAACTTCACTTTAAAATAATAGTAGAACAACTTTTTCCAATATATATTGGCTATGATAAAAAATAAAAATAAATAAATAAATAAAGGATTTTGGAACGTTTCCCTTCTGCCGCACATACGAGTATTAGAGCATTTTATTCTCGTTTATTTTGTAGTAATTTTTGTTTATTTGAAAATATAAGGAAAAGGTTGAATAAAATTCCCGCATTTGTAGGTCAAAATGCTAAATTCCCGTATAATTCGCGCATTTTTTCCGACTTCAAAAACTCCCGTATAATTCTCGCACGCTAGACACCATGTTTCAAGACAAAGTTGGATGTTTACCGTAAACTGAAACCAAGAACTAAAAGACGTTGTAAATAAGGATTCCTAATGAAAAGAGGACATGAAACAAATGTTAATATTATGAGGGGCAAAGGTTTGCACTGCAAACCTTTACCCCATGACTCCCGCAAACTTTTACCCTATTTCCTGCTGGTTCTGTTTTGGCAGAATGGACGCCATTGTATTTGAGTTAATACATAACTTAAGGTAGGATTTGAAAGGTTATTTACCACCATAACATGCGAAAATAGACATAAAACAGTTCGTGAGTTTGAGTGATGCTCAAAATTACTCAAAAGTTGTAAAAAATTACATCAAAAATGACGAAAATAAACTATCTCATTTTCTCTGCAAGAGGAGGTCGTTACTCCAACAGCTTTCACGAGGCAACTGACTGGAAGTATACGAATGCACTGGATACCCTATTCTTCCCAAAACTCTTCCCGGTCATTTTCAAATGTACGTGCGAACCTTTGACCCATGCGAACTTTTGCCCCCACCTACCATATATACATACATATTCTTTATATGTATGTATATATATATATATATATATATATATATATATATATATATATATATATATATATATATATATATATATATATATATATATATATATATATATATATATGTGTATGTATATATATATATATATATATATGTGTGTGTATATATATATATATATATATATATATATATATACACACATATATATATATATATATATACATACATAGATACATACATATATATATACACACACACACACATAATTAGATAAGTGTGTGCAATTCATTTTGATGATTCAATTTTTCTCAAATCACTAAATTTCAAGAGCGAGATTAAATTTCGTGGCTCAGTTTCTGGCATGTTTTAAAGAGAAAGGAACACAGAAAACTGGCCGTGATCAAAAACACTATCATGGAATAGCATCGCTAGCACTTATGAAATGTCAAACTTTGAGTCACATAATGCAATATTCGTGTGACCACTAAATATGTGATACGAATCTCTCTTGAATCGGCTCTTCGACAGAATTACGAAATCGACATTAAAACCCGAACTCTGTATGTGGCTCAGGGATCTCAAACACGAGAGCTTGAAAGGGAGCAGTTTCTCTGCAATCTTCCACACGCACAGTTACGACAAACTCATCTTTCTCGGCTAAAACAGCGAAATGAAGTATGAGAAAGTAAAGGAGGACGAAATGAGTCGATTTCCTTTGGCGGGAAAAACGCCGGGTTCTTCGAAACAATCAACGGCTATCGCGAAGGTCAGACAGGCAGAAGACTGCGCATTTCCTTTTAAAGAACACTTTAAATCGCAACACACTTCCTGCCTTTTGTTTCAGGGGCCCACACCATCTGAATACAATAAACGATCAGTCTTTTTACCGAAAATTTGGAGAACTCATATCGATTGGACGTGATGGGAAGGCCAATGATGGGTACGGAAGTGGATGACGATGAAGACCGAACTATAAATAGCTCTATAGAAAACGAAGCAACACCGGGGAAAAAATAGCATTCACTCAAATTTGATTAATTTGAATACATAGTATGATGACTAAGATGTAGCATTATAATTTCCATGTCGTTAACACTGGACAACGAATAGTGGCGGCAAACTTTAATGATAGCCTGTTGCTTCAGATCTGAGAACATGAAGAGGGTAAATGCTAAAAATATATATACGGCATAAGGAGTATGAGAAGTGACCTTTATCACTCGTTTTACCGAATACCTACCTGCACAGCCATCCAAGCACTGCATTTGATTACAAATAACCCATACCCACAATCAATAAAAATATCAAATATATCACCAATGGAATAAATAATTATGCCACCTATGTGAAATTTTTGGTGAGAAAATATATTATACTGTACAACTATTTTTCTGAAAATAGCTGTACGATATAATATTACAGTTACAAATCAAGTAATGAGAACTCCACAATTACAATCGGTTTAATTGAGGTGTGCCTGAGAGTAATGAAGAGTCTAATACATTTAAAACTGCGAAAGCTTGATAAAGTCGGCTGCATTAAAAATAATTATAGCAAATTTTTGGCAAACACTTACATTTGCTAAAGTCATTGGATGAGACGAGTCACCAAAAATTTCCTTTCATTTTCAATTAGCACACAGCATCGAAATATCACAGCCAAAGTTGCCACCAAGAAACATCATAATACCTAATACTACATTGGTGAAATTTTAAACCATATATTAAATCGTCTCCTTTTTTTACCATCCTAGATTGCGCTACTGGTGGAAACAAGGCGTTGCTAATTTTCTAACGTCTAGGAACTTGCAGTCGTTAGACAGCAAGGCGGTGAATTTTGCTATAATACTTCCTCATCAACAGCAAGGATTCGGTGACACATAATAGCATGAAATATTTAAACAGTTACTGGGAGCTGAGAAGAAATAAATCTTACCAAAGTTAACGTAAGAAAGCGCACAAAAATATAACTAATAAAGACAACGGAGTGCCCAGCGATGGAAGATTGATCGCTTTGGTCGCTTTTAGCTGCAGTGTGGAGGCATCAATAACTATTACAAAATAACATTTAAACTTCAGTTTTTTGCGGGAAAAAAATGTAAAAGAATGAACACCTTAGCACAATAATGGTAACACAAAAAGCACTTTCTTATTCATCACGGACTTAAAACACAAAAATAAAAGCCCGGGGAGGCACAGTTAGATTCAAGTTATTTTTCTAGAAGTCTCTTACTGCTACCTCTTACTATCCGTTCGAGTAAAATAAAGTCTCTCTTATTATACCGACACAATGAGCATATTATTTTCCATAATTAAAAAAATTACCCAACATGCGTACATATAATCATACAAGTTCAATTTCCAAAATGAAGTAAAATATGAAATTCTTAAAAAAAAGAATTTAAAAAAAAAAGTTCATTTTAATTGTAGTTATTGGACTAGGTTCGTACTGGAGCAGCAATGACATGTACCAATAAGACATATAAAACCGGAGTTGCAGGTCATTAACCCTGAAACCTAAAAAACAATTAAACAACTCCTAAAAGAAGCAGAATAAAGCATCTTTTGTCAGAAGCCAATGCAAGATCAAATGAATCTAAAGGAACAATGAAACATTCTGATCTAAACTGTTCTCGTAAGTATAACTTACATGATAAGAAAACAAAATTACGTTTCATCTTGCCTATGCAGAATCTTACAAAAGTGATCTTTTAGATTTACATTCACTTTTAGATTTCAAAAATAGGGTCAAATATTTTGAAACAATAAGATATGTTTTTCCTTGAAGTAGACCTTTACTTAGTCTTCTTAATGTGTCAATTATTTTTTTAAATACTGAATTTTTTAAAAAAATTATTAAAAAGAAAACCAATATATCACATGTTGACGGCTATTCATGGGACTTTATGAAAATTTCGACGCCAATAAATAAGAAACATACGTTCATATTATTTTGAATCAAATACAACTCCGAAACATCTAAAAAACAATTATTAAAGAAAACCATTTTGAAATTTACGGAGTTACAATGTGTTTGGTAGCGTGGCTGATTCGAGAAAGGAAACGTCAGAAATTCAAAAATTAGTTTTAATTTGTCCCTAGAAAAAGGAAAACTATTCGAAAACGACTAAATAAGTTATTAACTTCAGCCCTTTGACAATATTTGATGTGAGAAATCATTGTATGAAACATGAAACATGATTGTATGAAGATCTTCTACATCTTCAATTATGAATTGAAGATGTAGAAGATCATCAAATCTGTCCCACATATTTATAAATACGCAACTGTCAGGAACACTTACTCCTTTGCATAATCCAAGACAAAGTGCTCCAAAACTTGCAGCCGAACTGCATGAATCGTACGTTGTTTCTGCTATAATCCAGAGATTGTGGGAAAAGCAATCCGATCTGCTGAATTTCACAACCGTGTGACAAGGAAAAAGTTTTACCTCGGGGTAAAAAACCGAAACCTACCGCAAAATCCATAAAAAATAACAATTCTGAAGACAAGGTTATTTTGCTGGCGAACGGAACTTTAGAATCTATGGTTTCGATGATTAAGATCCAGAGAAGAATTTCGAAAACAGAACTTCCAAGAGTTAAACATGTTAGAGGGAAATTTTAGTATGGGCGTATATGTCGTCCGTTGGTATCCTTATTCTTCAGTCTATTGGAAAAGAGGAATTAAATTCTGACGCTGAAATTTCTGCACATTCATGATGTTACCACATCGTCCGGTAATGCAGTTAGATGACATTGCATTATCCTCATTACTGTCACTTTGAAATATACACAGCCGTCTGTGTCCTATTCTAACAGACAGATGTAATAAATATTACGAGTCATACACGCGAAATGGTCTTACTTCGAAATCCAATTAACTAGAGCTAATTCCAGTCTTGATTTTTGGTACAAAATCCCTAACGCGAGGGTAAAAAAGATGAGTGAGTAGTAATGATTCGGAGAACCACAAAATCCTAGTAATTTTCAAAATTATGTCGAAATCTGTTCAACCGTAGTCATTCGCTTGAAGGTATATTTAATGTACTTAGACACAAAGTAACAATATACTGAAAATAATGGACTCAGTTCCGAGAAAATGGAACCTATTTAAAAATTTCCCAAAACTTGTTTAACAAATGCTTGTTAAACAAATTTTGTTTTAAGAGAACTTCAAGTCACTAAATTTCAAAAATATTAAAAAAGTAGAAATTTTGACAAGAATAGCATTTAAAACGAGGAAGAGAGCCAGACATACTGAAGGTTAAAACAATCATGTCACATCACACATAAACTGGCAGAAACTACTTGAATACAATGAAGAATGCAGCGAAGACTTCGAGTCTCTCAAACGTGACGTGAAAGCCAAAAGGTGGACAGGTGATAAACTTTGTGCCATGGACGAGATGTCTAACAAATATAACATAACCGCAAGCGATGTCGAATTAATATTACATGCTCACACGTATGGTATTTACAAGATATTCAAATTATAATGGATGTATACTTCATACATACAGTCATAGATACGGCATTAAATATATTTTGCAAATAATCTGAAACCATCAGAAATAAAACAGAAAGCGACTTTGAGGAAAGAATTTGTAATTTTTTTTAGTAAGTGGGCTTTATATCAAACACTCAAAAAAAGTTACATAGACAGCAATGACCATAATTTTCTTTATGGTATGCGCGTTTTAGGTATCTCCTAGACTTAAACCTGTTTAAACAAAAAGGGCCTCTAACTGAGGAAACCAGAAGCAATAAAATGAGAGTACTATTTACAATGTTTCTGTACTTACAATAATTTCTACAACCCTTAATATCTTATCTATCTGCCCTATACTATACACGGTATACACCTCTAAATCATTACAGATTCTTGACTTTTCATGACAACCATTAAGTTTTGTGGTTTACATGTTTTCCTGGAGACTTCCAGTGCACGTTCTGTGTCTTATCACGCTATACTTGGAGCGTACACTCGTCTGAAAAGAAACGTGTAAATAGGTATCAATTGAAAGGAAGAAAGGAAAACATACGAGTGGTAAAATATTAGTAAGACTCTTTTGAATACAGTACCTTAAAGATAAGAAGAAATATCTCGAGTATAAATGATAGTAACTAAACTGTGTCCTATTAAGTCATTTGGGAGAGTTTTTCAATTTTTCAGCGGTATCTCTCTGCTTTGGAACATTCATATTTAGAGAGTAGTTCAATTTGCCCCTATAATTTTTGAGACAATTATTTATTTTTAACAATTTTATTTATATAAATTAAACGCAACTGCAAATATCCTCTTATTTTCCCATCACATTAAAACTTACAACCGTTTCCCAAGTTTACGATAGTTAAAATCCTCGAATACAAAAGTATCTTGCCCTGCAATCTGTATAAAGAGAAAAATAACATACAATTCATGCAATGCACCTTAAAGGTGACAACCACTTGCGAGGAAAGCCCCGTATACCTCTATCTCAGACACCACACAGACACACCGGCAGACTTTCTGTGTGTACTTAACTTCCACAGTATTTTGTAATGACATGACATGGTCAGGGGCCAAGATAGCCTAATTGTTAGCCCCGAGCACCCTCGGATTTCTTCAGCCCGAGGGGGCACCCACGGGCTGAAGAAATCCCGGGTATAAGAACGTTAAATCTGTAGACCAGAATGTCCTTCCGTGTGGTGGAAGGGGTTTGGAGGAGAGTACGAGCCCGCGAAATGTCGCGCCCTGGCGGTGTTCGATCTAAATTGAGATCGCACTAAGGGAATGGTGTTGATTCACTTATACGGTGCTTATTTTATGAGCAACCAAGAATTCCGCGGTGTGGAATGCGCGAAAGTCGAATGACAAGTGCAAGCAGCATTAAAAACAACAACATGGCATGGTCAGAAAATCGACCAAAGTAACTCGTTAGAATTGCAGTTCTCAACGATAGAACTAACCGCTGAAGAAATCGCTTCATATAGTGAAGCATCTTTTATTGATCTCGCCAAATTTGAATTTTTAGTTTTCTAATTTTGATCGGGTAGCTCGATCGGAAAAGGAAAATCATTATCAGCGGCTCTACATGTGTGCATTCTTTTTTTAATGAACTTATCTAAACAGATTCCTGGTGATATAACGATATTTATGTATAAGTTACGTTGTTTTTTCTTTATAAGTAATATATGATGTTTAAGTCACATTTATTGAAATTTTTACATTCGTAATGGACGCTTAAAACATCTACCACTGCTACGTTTATGACCCGGGCAAGAGATTTGATCCATCTAATACAAGTGATTAGAAAAGTGGTATTTATTCTAATACACGGGAATTTTTTTAAATAAAATTCAAACAACTTCTTTGAAAAATTTCTTTTAAATATCACACCATGAATTTAAAATCCAAGCTAACAAACTAGAAGAAAACGATGGCAAAGTTGTAGAAAGTTCCCCTCAAGAAAGTATGAAACTATTCCCTGCTGGAAGGCTAGAAAATTCTTAAACGTTTCTGGAGTAATTTATTTTTCAGTCATAATAAAACAGACAAATGGAAGCAAAGGAATGCTATTAAAATGAACCAAAACTGCTTTTGGATCAAATGAATGGTTAAAAAATCATAAATGTAACATAAACATAAATGTAAAGAAAAATTTTCGCCCAAACTGATTAAATGTTAGCATCTTTTCTTTTTAAAAAAAAAAAAAAAAAAAAAAAAAAAAAAAAAAAAAAAAAAAAAAAATCAAGGTTGGGAAAGTGGCCCATCTTTAAAGGCACCGAAGAACACACCCTCCCTCCTCTAGATTCAGTCCTTCCGGTTTGTTCGAAAAGCACGTTGCGAGTAAGACCTTGGGCTTCACCATGATCGTGGTTTTATTCAAGTCATTTTATTAGAAGGGTCGAGGTCTTCATTGCGAGGAATACTTTTTACCTGTCTCTAGTCACCTGCTTCCCCTCCAAAGGAACTTTGGTTCAATGAAATATAGTATCACAGATATGGCTAGTAAAATTAGGAATGTACAATTTTATATTTCTTTAACACAGGGATTATTTAATACAGTTGGCTCTCTGTTTAACGACTTTCAAGGGACCGTGAAAAATCGTCCTTAAGTAGAGATCGCCCTCAAACAGAATTTATGAAAAAATAACATTTCCCATAACGTCGGAGGGGCCGGGACTGGGAAATATCGTCTTTAAATAGAAATCGTCGTTATGCAGAGCGTCGTTAAACAGAGAGCCAACTGCATTTATAACTACGACCAGGGCCGGTCCCTTAGGTGAGGAACCGAGGCGATCGAGGTTCCGAATTGAAATAGGCGCAAAAATGAGACTTAGTAAAAATACGAATTTTAACGAATAACGAAAAAATATGAATAGTTTAATCTAATATATGACAAAATTCATAAAAATATACAAATATACGCAAATATTTGACTATTTTTTATATACAGCTGAATTTGAGATTATGAGAAATAAATTTTGAACACATATTACTAAACGTTGTTGTAGCTCTAAGAATTCTACTAACACTACTGTAACTGTAGCAGCAGCTCAGCGCAGTTTTTCTGAACTGTAAATTTTTAAAGAATTATCTGTTAACAACAACAACAACTCAAGAGCAATTGAATGATCCAGCAATAATTTCTATAGAAAAGACGGTATGAGAAATAATAAATTATAGAGATGCAATCAAGCAGTTTCCTGCAATAAAGGCTCGAAGAATGATTTAGAAATTATTTTTATTACATAACTAGCTGAATACCAGTGCTTCGGTACGGAGTACATTCAAATTAAATACAACGGTCAATGTATACAATTAATGTCCAAAATAAAAACAAAAAATATATTTATAAAAAATCGCAACGGTTAGTTTTATAGACAAAATAATGTAGAAGAAAATATTCAAATTAAATGCAACGGTCAATGTATGCAATTAATTTGTATGTTTAATATCCATAAAACATACTAATTTGAATTAAATTCTTTAAAAACTTCCATCTTAATTAGTCTAGTGGTTAAATTTTATCTTTTACCGTATTTTAATATTTTTATTTTGTGAATTTATTTCGTTGCTACGCACGTGACGCAAAATTAATTTAAAGTATGACAAAAAAGAAAAGAAACCACGTGATCAGCATTTAATAAATTAAATTCTAAAAATTAATCTTTAAAAATTCACCAAAAATCAGAAAATGGAGGTAAAGATTCGAAAAAATTTCATTTTAAAGGAATTTTCATGATCTTTCTCGTGATATAAATTTTATAACCCTCAGATTATTATTTTAAATGCAAACTTTAAAGAATGTTACAAAAACAGTTTAAAAATTTAATTTTAAAAAATCTAAGAAGAATTTTTCAAAAATCTTTCTTAGTGCACCCCTACAATCATGCAAAATTTCAACCCTTTAGGTCCAGCGGTTTGGTCTGTGCGTCTGTCAGTCAGTCAGTCAGTTACGGAACTGTTTTATAGATGTAGATAATTTATATTCAGTTTTATTTACTTTTTCTGTCTTTTTTTAAGTTTTGTAATTTGTTTAAAATTTTCACGTTTTGTTATAAATAAATAAAAAAAATTAAATACATATTTTTCCCAAAATGTCCGTTATTATATTAAGTAGACTATTTATAATAGAGATACATTCATTACTTAGAGATTCCCTAAAAATTTGAAAAGACGCCGTTTTTTAAACTTGCCTCGGGTGCCATAATGGATCGGCCCGGATCTGCACTACGACTGCACGTACGGCAGAGAGATATGATGGACACATTTATACTCACGAACGCATTTAAGTGAACTGACAAAGAGTATCCAATAATTTTAATGCTATAACTCCTATAAGAACAAATTTATTTAAAAAAATTACTGTAGAGTAAAATCCAAGTCTAACAATAATTTCATCTCTAAAATTAGTAATAGAGTGACTGATGTTAAAACTTACACAAGTGCATTATACTCAATTTATAATTTCTTAAAGTCGCAATTCAGGTGCTATAATAAAAAGTCTTCTTTAATATCTTAATCACTTTTTAATAAGAAAAAAACCGAAATTCCGATAAGACTTTACAACGCATCCATACCCTGAGTACGTGCCAACTAATAAGGAATCTGTTACATGGATAATAATCTGCATTGTTTATTTTGCATCGCAGTTTCAATGCATAAGACACTGTTTAATTTTACCCAAATATCAAAAGCAATGGCGACTTTTCTATATAGATGGTAGGTATGAGATTTGTAGATGCAGAAATTCACATTGAAGAATAACAAAATGAGTTTTTATGACATATAAAGTAGGGTTACGATCACGCCGCCTTTTTCCAACAGCAAATAAAAGACAGCTTCTAAGAATATGACATCACATCGAACATCGAGCGATACATTGAGCACACACAATCAGCGATACATTGAGCAAGTTCAACCATTTTCATATTGACTATCACAATTAAAAAAATTATTTGAATTTTCTATAATTATTAATAATTTTCTGTAATTATTTTCTATAATTAACATATTCTCAATATTTTTATTTATTTTTATTTTTTGTGCTAAAAAATGATATGATATTGTTAAATAAGGAGTCAAACAGTTTTACCAAAACCAAGTGCAAACAGTAAGCAAGACATTTTTTTATTGTTATTATGTAAAATAAATAATATCCCCAAAATGTACAGGTTTTATCTTTTTTTTTCAACATTTTTATGATTTTTTTTATAAAATTGTGTTTCTACAAAAATGTTTCATTGAGGATCGAGTGGTTATTTTACTTAAAGAAAGTGGGTTGCGGTCGAAAAAAGTTTGCGCACCACTGGTTTAGAGGTCGGAACGTTGGCTATGAAGTCCAGAAGCGTGAGGTTCGAGCACCACTCAGACAAACAACCATTACAATAGCGTAGCGCCGTTGAAATAAATATTGGAAAACCATCAAGATGCAAACAATGGCGAAATTATTAGGCAGTTGAGGGGAGGGGGAAATAAATAAATATATATATATATATATATATATATATATATATATATATATATATAGTATGAAAAATGCTACCATCACATAGTGCAGGGGTGGGCATTAAGTCAATCGCGATCGACCGGTGGACTACCAAGACATTTTGGGGTGACCGCTTTTATTAAGACCTAAGACGCGCATACTAAAAGAAACATTTATGGAACACCGACGCGATTTGCTTTAAACACGGTTTTAAAAGAGTAAGTTTTTTTTCTTGTAGTTAGTGCATATTCCGTATTTATTATTAAGTTTTAATAAATTTTGCAGACTATTTTTTTTTTTAGCTTACCACACTTACGTCACTGGGTGGACCTCAAACCTTGAAAAAATTAGAAGTAGCCCGTATCCTGGAAAAGTCTGCCCACCCCTGACCTGGTGTAATTAATTCCCCGTTGTTGTAAAAAGCCAACATCTTATCTGTTGATCGCAGAAGAAGGTGGGGAAGAACGTGAAAAATGGTAGTATTATTCACATATGAGATTTCTCCACATCAGCCGGCATGGGTTTGTCTAGTAATAAAGTGCTTCGCAGTCCAATGGCCTGAGACAGGGCTAATAGTTACAACTTTACATTTACAACAATAGACGACTCCTATACATTAGAGTTTGTCCTGATCGGAATTTACAGGTAGCTTTTAAAATTTTCTCTAAACCAACCGCAAGATTTCTGCGAGGTAGCATTCTGTTTCCGTGAACTCACCTATTAATTTCCTAAATATCGAACTTGCATATGACGCAGTGATCGACTTTAAAAATGTATGTAATATCAGTAGAAACATAGCCCTAAATTTCCTTCTGTATCCCTGTAGATTTGCTTTCGACTTTCTTGAAATATTTCCCGACATTTCAGATCGGTGGCACACATAGGATTTTGGCTTGAATATAATACTTCTAATAAATTTACATGTCAAATATTTATTTAATTCAACACCAAGGCTTTCCTTTCAATCTGCTTACTACCAAATGGTTTCTCCTGCATATAAGAATAAAGTCGCTAGATTAAAGATGTAAAACTTTGTAGACAGAATTAGCTTAAATGAGACATGGCCAATTTAATTTACCCCATTCAAATATAATTTTCCCTACTCATCTATTGTTTAGAAAAAAGAACGATGAATTCAAAGTTTATCTTATAACAAATTTATGCAGAGAAGGAAAGATTATAAAATTAGCCCTTAATTCTGTAATTTTTAATGTTTTTTCTGTAACTTTTAATCTGGGGGGGGAGACTTAAGCGTTTAATTGTCTAGTGCAATATCAAATAAGAATTGCTCAGATATGTTTAGTTACATTTTAATTATTGAATTACAAATTTTTATATGATCAGGACAACCTGGATTTTCAAAAAATGCTTTTCACCTTTCGACATGTTAGAGAGTCTCTATTTAGACATGCCGACTTGGACGTTTCATTCATATTTTACATTTTCCCCCCCCTTATTTTTAAAAGGGCTTAGGATGCGCAGGACAGGTGTATGTACAACAACAAACAAATGTTTTAATGATAAAAAAAATTAATTAAATAAAATTAAACTAATAGATAAATAAGCAAATAAGTATAAGAGGAAGAAACTACAGATGAACGAATCTCTTTCCCACTGGTAGAATTTTTTTATATTAAGGTTTTGAAACTGGCAGTCATCGTCCGAAGATTTAACTCTTAGATTTGTGCATGGTGGGGTCATCAGCCTCCTAAGATCCCACCATGGGCGCAAAGATTAATCTAAAATAAATTCACTAACACCATTGAACCTAACAGCGACAGCCACATGCGAACGAAGTCTCTTTTCTCTGTCTTGGTCTCTCATTCATGCACACACATGCAACAGCATATACACAGCATCAGGCCCTGATTTTCCATTAGGCCCAGTAAGCCTGGGTCTAGGGGCCCCCCCAAAATTTTTATTTTAAAAGAAAAAAATTCAAATTATTTTTTTTTTATTTTACCTTTTTTAAAATTTCCTTTCAAATTTGATTGATTGGTTCATCATATGTACAGTTATATGTATAGTTCATTATATATATGTTATAGTGTATATAAGGGATTAATAAGTTTTTCTGGTTGCATTGTATTGGTGTTATAATGGTGAAGTTAATATGTTCTATTGCTTTTTGTTATATGATAATGTTCTAGGCTTCTACGCTTGAAATAGCCAATTCTTGGTAAAATGGTACTTTCACATTTTTTTTGTGTGTCAATTTTGGAAAATTTAAGCCCACATCAGTGTTAGGGGGCCCCCTTCTCGAGTTGTGCCTATAGTCCAGAATTTTCTAAATCGGGCCCTTCACAGCATGTCTATCATGTACTGCTGTTACACTGATAAGCAACCTCACAGTGCATGTACTACATTGATTATTAACCTCACTCTTCTCCAGTACGATATATAAAATAATGATGAAATTTGGTAGATTAATATAAAATTAATAATTTGATTACAAATAACAGTTTAATAAATAATAGTTTTTAAAACTATTTTTAAGCGGATAGTGAAAAAAGTATTTGACCATAACTGTTTTGAAACCTTTTGGGTAAACTTATTAGGTTATCAAAAAAGAAAAAAACTGCGAAGAAATATTAGTTTTTGTTATGAATAATAATTATTAAATTATGCACTGGAACCTGAAAACGTTGTGGTAATTATTTACTGTTTTACTATGATTTCTCGAAAAAGACGTATTTCCGCAGTTCCTATGAAAGAAATTCATATTTTTAGATGATCTGGAGAAAATCTCCATAAAGGAGTAATTGACAGCAAGTAATTCAGTCCACAGAGAACGAACGTTATCGAAATATAAACAACACAAAGTTGCATAAAAGTTAATCATGGTAATGTACGTTTTGCTTGGATTAAGTCAATATCGCTCAATTAATTTAATATCAGTGTACCAGTTCTAGGGAGCAGAAGAATATTTTTATACGCGGTAAAAATGAATACGATAGCCACAAGGGGCTAAGCTGGCTTTTCCCCTTGATACAATATGTATGTAATAACTAAAAAATAAAAGACTGCATACACAATTCTGCACGTAGCTTCTTAATTTTCATCTGTAGCTTCGCAAGTCAATATCTACTCGCCCCAAAACTGTTGGAATCCATAACTCAATAGTTCTGTAGGCACGGGTACTGGTATTTCAACCACATAGAGATGGACTAATGTATGATACATACATGAGTAAGATACAATTGTCAGTTGTTTAATAAGGTAGAATACCTTTTACGAATAAATCAAAGTACTGTCTTCTTCGAGGCAAATAAAGACATCTGAGTGAAATTAAAAGTATTCAGATTGGCCAGATTCTTAAAAATATAGATCATTTTTATGTCATTAACTTCCAATTAATGTGTGTGTATGTATATATATATATATATATATATATATATATATATATATATATATATATATAATGAGTCGTGTCGGGACTTCCCCCCAGAGAAGCTACACCAGTCATTCCCAAAGTGGTCTATATCAACAACCCCTGAGGGTCGATATAGACCTGCAAGGAGTCCATGCCAGTGAAAATGGAAATTGGGGGTGCATGAGATGCAAATGGGGGTTCACGAGTTAGACTGGCTGTCACCAAAATTTTGGCTTCCTTGAAATGCAATAATCCGCCTAACACAAATAATAAATATGGAGGTATTTACGTAATACGAGTACTTTCATATAATACACTGCTGGCCATTGTAAATGCAACACCCTGAAGGAAACATGCAAATAACATGAAATTTACAACATGCATTAGTGGAGGTGAGATATGCAAATGATTAGAATTTCAGCGCAGACGCACATCACGCGCGCCTGTAGCGCCACTTCAAAGCGCTATTTAAGGCTTGGAGATTTCGATTATTTCAAGTTCGGCAATCGTGCTTTTCTTGTGGTTTTTTCAAAAAAACGATCAATTATGCCTCGTCGAAAACAGCGATCATCTTTTGATCAAGTATCCGAGTTCGACAGAGGAAGGATAATGGCCTACCGAGATTGTGGATTATCTTTCAGGGAAATCGGTAGTCGTGTTGGACGAAACCAAACAACTGTAATGCGGATATATGATCGTTGGATGCAGGAGGGTACGACGGACCGGCGTGCTCGATCGCATCCACCTCAGCGCACCACTTCACGTGATGACAGGAAAATTGTGCGCATGCCAGTGACGGATCGCTCAGTCACATCACGAACCATAGCACAGCACATGCAGTCTGTAACTCATCATCCAGTGTCTGCGCGTACCATTCGACGCCGTTTACAGCAGAGTGGTCTGTCCGCAAGACGTCCATTGCTTTGTCTACCCTTGACGCAGAACCAGAGACGTCTCCGCCGCCAATGGTGCGATGACAGAAGGATGTGGACGGCAGAATGGAATGAAATTGTCTTTACTGACGAGTCACGCTTCTGTCTGCAATACCACGATGGTCCCATTCAAGTTTGGAGACACCGTGAAGAGAGGATGCTGAACAGCTGCGTTATGCACCGCCACACTGGTCCTGCACCGGGTATTATGGTATGGGGTGGTATTGGATATCACTCTCGCACACCTCTAGTACGCATTGCCGGTACTTTAAACAATCAGCGCTACATCTCCGAGGTGTCGGAGCCAGTTGTCCTTCCTTACCTTCAGGGCTTGCCCACATCCATATTTCAACAAGATAATGTGCGACCACACGTGGCACGCATTGTCCAACGGTTCTTCGTCAATCGCCAGATTGAATTGCTTCCCTGGCCGCCTCGCTCTCCGGATCTTTCGCCGATAGAAAACATGTGGTCCATGGTTGCTCTACGATTGACCCAGATTCCACCCCTAGCTGCCACAGCAGATCAACTTTGGCAATGTGTGGAAGCTGTTTGGTCTGCTGTACCCCAAGAACTCATCCAAAGTCTCTTTGAATCAATGCCGAGGCGTGTGGCAGCGGTGATCTCCAACAATGGCGGCTACTCTGGCTACTGATTTTGGCAGGGACCACACTTCACAGAAATCTATAAATTTAATCATTTGATACTTGGTCAACATGTTATCTACAAAATAAATTTTGTTGTGATATCTCTTGTCTTTCTTGGTGTTGCAATTTGGGTGGCCAGCAGTGTAGATAGATAGATTTCCTAATTATATGTATATTTCATAAAATTGTGTAAGAAATCTACTCACTTTTCGGTCGCAGTACGTGTAACTTGTGTTGCGGCATCATGGACATTTGAACTGGAACGGTTACAGCGAGGGCCAGCAGGTGGCCGTTATATTGAACTCGCCAGTTTCCCAATTTGGCACAGACAAACTGCCAGAATGATGACCTTTCAGCCTACGTTCAACAAAAATTAATTATCATTTAAATGGCCTTCACACAGACTTTGAAATGGGTTTGAAGATGTATTGACCATGGAAGTACCACAGTCGATTATCGATCCATACGGTGACATTGAAAAAACGGATGTTATGTTACAAGAACTGGTCTGTATAATCACCAACGAAGAACTTAAGGTGCAGTTTAGAAAGGGATATGAACAATTCTGGCTTATGAGCGACATACAGGATTTGTATAAAAAGTATCTGGACCAATTTTTTCCTGACGTGACTGTACGTCGGAGCACGCTCGTACCGTGCATGCTCGGTGGTGGGGGATGTGACCTACAAGACGCACCAAGCACCAGTCGCCTGCGAGCGTTCGTTCAGGCTAGATCGTGTATTTAGTGGACCCCTGTCGAGTGACTCGGTGCAAACGCAAAATGCAGAGAACGATTGAACATCGGTACGCCATCAAATTTTGTGTTGGATTGGGGAAATCGGGTATGAGACGTTGGGCATGATTCGCCAAGTGTTCAAGGATGAAAGTATGTCACAAACTGCAGTTTTTGAAGTGACACAAGCTCTTCAAAGATGGTCGAGAGAGTGTGGAGGACGAGCCCCACGCTGGACGGCCGTCGACCTCAAGAACCGACGACAACGTGTATCGATTGGGTGAAGTGCTGAAATCAGACAGTCGGTTAAGTGAGCGCATGGTCACAGATAAAATTGGCATTGATAAGATGACAGTGCACAGCATTATCACTAAAAATTTGGCGATGCGAAAGATCTGCACTAAACTCGTCCCAAAGGTCTTGACGGATGACCCAATGCACCCAGCCACACCTGCTCCAAGGTCACCAAGTACCTGATGATAAACGACATCGCGACGATTCCCCAACCCCCTTACAGTCCCGACTTGGCACCAGCAGACTATTTCCTATTCCCAAAAGTGAAATACTCCCTTAAGGGGCACCACCATGGGAAAAATAATGTGCCGTGTAAGTGCCGTCAAAGAAGCTTGCACGCGTACCCTTAAGGAAGTTCCGTAATTCGCCTGCCAGGGAAGTCGCCTGTCCACGACCCTTCGAGTCGTGGAAAATCCGCTAGCAAAAGTGTGCCGACGCTCAAGGGATGTATTTTGAAGACTTTCGAGGAATTGTAGCAATATCTCAAATTTATTTTTCCAAAACTTTTCCCGATACTTTTTATACAAACCCTGTACCTGTTACATATCTTGCATTATGGAACATCGCGAAAAAGTTTTTGATAGCTTTTACCATCTTCATACCTCGTGGAAAGGGGTTCAGCGCGGTTGTCAATCGCCTTACAAAAAAAAAAAAAGAAACAGATTGGAAATCACTCGCCGAGGAGATTTAAGGTTAAACCTGACTAAATTGATGCCAAATATTGAAATTTTGCTATCATAGCATTAGGCTCATCCCTCCCATTAAAAGCATTGATTTTGTTGTGTATTTATTTTATGTAAAAATGTTACTAGATTTGCTTTTTCTGAAGTTTTAATTAATAAATGTATGACTATAAAACTTAACATATTTTTTATTTTAAAATTTTTCACTCTACAGTAAACCTTCTCAAAGTGAGTAACTCTGCGTCAGCTTCAAAAACACTTTTAAAGTTGATGAAATTGTAAAAAAATCAGTATTGGGGTAGCAGGGGGTCTATTAAAACAGAAAAAATCGGCATGGGGTCTACAGGACAAACAAGTTTGGGGACCTCTGAGCTACACTGTACTCTCGATATGTATGGCTATCGATTTATGTCGACTAGTTACTTCAACATCTTGCGAAAAGAATGGACACTCCCTTTTGAAAACTACAACTTTTATGAGCACTATATGCAGTTGTATTTATATTTATCAAGTACAAAGACTTTCTGCGTTTCGCTATATGAGTATCAATTTGTAAATTTTAATTGAAATGTATAATAATTTAATCCAAAAACATTTATGCATTTTTACTTAGATTGGCGGTGAGTAGTTGAGCGTCGAGATAGAGCAATGGACTGAAAAAAGTTCAGCATAATTGCTTTAATATTGTTCTTGCATTTTTTATTTCATGTCGTTATACGAACAGAGCAAAAATGCTCTTAATATACATGTCTTTTATTTGCATCATTAAAACTTCAATAATATGAGTCAAGTTTAATCTGCATATGACTCAATAATATGAGTTAATCTTAATCTGCAAATGACTGAATAAGCACTGAAATGTGTTCAGTTCAAAAGGATGTTATGACTTTATGATCTCCAATGTGCAACACGACGTTCTACGGGAGCTTTCATAATATGGTTAATGCTCACACAAGAGAAATGTACAGGTAACCCTCCTATAACACGGTAGATAGGTTCCTAGAAAATGTCGTGTTGTGTAAAACCGTGTTATATGACACCCAGAGCCAGTACAAAAAGGGGGGTTACGTTCCGAAAACCTATTAAAAGCAATTTTTTTTTTTAATTCCATATAAACAACCTAATTTTTATTAAAAATATAAATGTATGTATAACACAAAACGAAAAGAAACAAAAAATATTATTTTCATTTAATGCAACCTTAATTTAATAAATTTCTTCCCCGTCGCTGCTCAGTACAATCAAACGAGAACGGTTTTTCGGTTGAACGACATCACCTTCACTTTCAGAACCTTTTTCTTCATTTTAATATTTTGCACGTTCTATCCTCTTTAAAAAATCTGTAATTTTGGTTTGTTTGCTGGTTCTTACAAGGGCATTCGTCCACGGGGGGGGTATTACGTCACACGTGTAAACTGTGCATGACGCTTTCCGCTATGACATCGGAATAACGTTATAAATGAATAAATTATAATTTGTTTATACATTTTCATGTAAAGCCACTATAGTTCGTTATTCCTTCCCGTTATTATTTTAAGGAATTTTATTTTTTAAATGTGTTAAACAAAAATTATGTTATCTAGTGCTGTAGAAGTACAGTGTTGTACAAAGGTTTTCGCCATTTTTTTTTATCGTGTTAGAGCGAAACCGTGTTACACGAGGGTTCCCGCAATTTTCCTATCGTGTTAGAGCGAAACCGTGTTGTAAGATGCCGTGCTGTAGGAGGGCTACCTGTATATCATGAAAATATTCATCTTATTTGCTTATTCCCGAGATTAAATGATACAGATATTAATTTACAATTGAATAATCTGTTATTTAGAAACATAAAACGATGAGATATTTTAGGTGTTTTGTTTTGTTTTTCCTGACGCAGCATGCATATTGTCCTTTTAACCTTTGCGAATTCAGTACCGCAAAATTTTTGGCTTCTTCATTATGGGGAGGCTGTAAAGGAGCACCATACAGGTGAACCACAGAAACGTCCATGTCTTTGTCAGAATTCGAACAAGGCCAGCCCCGTGGATACTCGTGACGCTAACCACTATATGATGTGGTTGGCGAGATACGTATCTGTGGTTTGGCACTGAGTATTTCAAGAACTAATAAATAAAGTGACGGAATCTATAATTAAAACAGTCTTACATCTAACAAAGCAAAAGTTCAAATCACAACTGTAACAGCGAAACAAATGTAATAAACTCTTAGAAATTCGAGAATTGTATTTTGGTTCTCGTGAGGGTTTCATATTTATACGCATATTTTCTGCTTTGATCGTCATCTAAGCATATTTATGTTAGATATCCCAATTCGCGAGATTTCAACCGCCCTTATTCTGAGTTCGAAAATGACAGAATAAGTTTCCGTCATCTGGAAATACGTAGATTAATTCGGAAACAGAAATGCTTCTGTCTCATATTCATAAATTGCCTCGTGGAAGAAAAATATCCAAATCTTAAAAGTGAACAAGCAGGAAATGTTTTTCTAATACACTAGGGGCTTCGCCCCTAGGCTCGCTACGCTCGCTCCTCTGGTGAATCAAGTGAATGAATGACTCAATACTTGTTTACAGCGATTGAGTCATTCATTTGTTTACAGTTGAAGCTTCCCCCCCCCCTCCCGGCGAAATGGATGAAGCCCGGGTAGATGGGGGGTATAAGCCCGGATGAAGATGGGTGAAAAATCGGATCTTCTTTCAATCCTTCTGCAAAGCAAGCGAATGAGATTTTTTTGAAGTATTTCTTTAAAATTCAATTAAAAATCGAAATTTTAAGATAGAGACTTGAAATGAAGTTTATATGAATGAGAAAGCTTTCATCTTCCAGTTGATATAAATATTTTCTTTGTAACATAATAAGTCTGATAGCATCGAATTTATATATCTCGAAACGCATAAATTTTTCCAAAAAGTGAGTTTTCAATTTTAATAAAAATATCAGTCTGTTTTAAATTATTTTTAAACAAATGAGGTCTTGTTTGAAGGAGAAATGTCTGTAGTCTTAGATTGTAAAAAAAAAAAAATCTACGATCCTTTTTTGGCGAGTTATCGTAATCTGAACATGAAAAAGTCAATATTTTCCCACAAAACATAAAATAAAAAAAAAACTTAAAGTCCGACGAATATGAGACATGTCTTACTTTCTTCCCCACATTATTCTGCATCGATTGGTATCGGTCTCGACCCCATACCCCCAGCGGTTTCGGAGGAGATAGCGTGACAAGCTTTTGACAGCGGCGGCGGCGGCTGCTGCAGCGGCAGTTAGTTTTTTTTAGAATAGAGAGATTAGTAAAATTGATTAGTCACAAACCAGAAGAAACTTAACATGGCATTGCAGGATCTGACAAGTTCAAGCGTTGAAAAGTATTTCACGTCAAACAGTGTGGCAACAAGTGGTACTGCTACTCTAAATACTCAAAATGTGTAAAAAAAAAATCATTGCCAATATCAATATATATATATATATATATATATATATATATATATATATATATATATTGTTAATGTAACTATGATAAACTATGATCCATTTACGAGAAGCATTAAAAAAAGTAAAGGGACTGTACCCGATAAGGACAAGAGAAAACCAAAGCCCTATGACTAACAGATGGGATCCCTTGAGATACAGTGGATACAATGGTCCCGTCGTTGCAACCATGGCTTCAACATATGATCAAAGCCGTGGCTTGATAGCCAGTTGAGGGCCACCGGAATAGCGTTATTCAGCGCAGCATCTGAAGTAAATTTTCAGCATTTTCGTTGCGCGGATGTTTCTACAGGCATATTGGAGGCTAAGTCTTTGGGACAAAATGATGAAACTACTTTATAATAAAGGTTATAACTGTATTTCGAATGGTTGGGTCGAACCTCGATTTAGCTTTCCACTGACAACATGACATGTCAAGACACAAAACACGAGAGGAATCCACTTCGTCGCACCCTTCCTGAACCAAAGTTATTTTCCGTCATCGACAAAGTCATAGGCAGATCCAATGGATTCATGCATAGAATCAGATGTCTCCAAGTTAGTTTATTCGGGGATGCGCTATGACATCGATAGAATTGATTGTGACAACTGTCAAAAGCACGGAAGGGTGTACTGAACATACCCTTTTTTTTTCTCGTTTCAAAAATGTTTATACACTCAGACACCAGTGTTTGCAATATCACACACTCCGCTTATGCTGCTTTTACCATCTCATAAGTTTCTCTTGCTGCAAGAAAACACGAGGGCTTATTGCAATTCTTTGATGCAGGTTCAGATCCAAGCAGGCTAAAACAAACAAGTGTACATTTAGGGCCAGGTGTAAGAGTTACTGTTCACCCAACTGCTCGCCCCAGGCACGAACAGGTGCTGCCATATGCCATTACAATTTGAAATATTTAAAAAAAATTTTACAACTGCAGTTTTATATTAATCCATGCAATTCCATTATTTTTTTAACACCTCTCCTATTTGTTATTTTTATTTCGGCAAGGTAAAAATTATGACTAATGTTAAATGACTCATAAAAATTTAAAATACATACAATAAAAAAAATATAATTGGAAACCTGAATTAAATGTAATCCTCCCTTAGTTTCTACTGTTTATTTCGTCTTATATAAAAATACAGATTACACCTTAATGCAGTGATTCTCAAACTTTTTTCGTCACGGTACACTTTTAATAATTTTAAAATTTGGCGGCACACAAGATAAATTTAAAAGAATTTTACTTGGATAATTGATTGATGTATCTATAATATATTTTGTAAAAATAGCATACGAAATAATTTTTATTGAAATATAAAATGATATTGCATTACAAAGTAAACAAAATGTTTATTTAACTACAAATCACATTTAATGCAAAATTTGAGCTTGTTGTTTTATGATAACTTCATTTATATTTGGGCGTAAAGACGATAATGCTACTCTCATTTCGTCATCCAGATTTAAAAGTCTAGAACTGTAATAGTCCAGAATTACCAGTCCAGAACTGTAATAGTCATGCGCACTGGTTCAACCAGTCCCAGTTAGGAAGGTCGAACTGACTGAACTACTTGTCTGACGTCGCTTATGTACGAGTATTCGCAGTGGCGGCACACTAAAGTGCCGTGGCACAGTGGTTGAGAATCACTGCATTAAGGTCAGACTAGTAACCCGACATTTCACTTACATTCGGCGCGTTGAATACCACAAGATATAATGGGAAAATCCTATATCAGACCTTGGCTGTTACGAGTAATTAAACAATCAGAACAATGCAATGTACCCATACTAGAATTCAGAAAATTACTGGCAACGGATTTGTTCGGGCAGTCTGCAAGTACTAGAAAACCTTGTCATATTTTACGACTCATTAATCAAAATATTGCAGTCAGGAAAGGTACTATCAGTAATGTCATCAATAGAGACGCTTGAACATTGTGTTTGGCAAATAAAAATCGTTTCCCTGTCAAGAGAATTTTTTTTTAAAAACTTAGTTTAACCCGCCCTAAGCGCCCTTAAACGAGAGTGGCATACATCAAAGTATCTATTAATTAAGTAGTTTATTATAATACTAGGGGCTTCGCCCCTAGGCTCGCTTTTCGTACGGGGCCTTCGGCCCCTAATAAGGCTTACTCGTAAAAAAGCTTAATAAGGCTTAAAAGGGAATATTTTACACATAAAAGTCCCCAATAAGGCTTACTCGTAAAAAAATATTTGTTATTGCAATGTGATTTTAACGTGACCGACTACCAGTGGCGTACGCAGGGGGGGTTGATGGGGGTTATAACCCCCCCCCCCCATTAGTTCTGATTACATATATTATTTAAGCTTTGCACTGATTGCTCCAAACTACTCTTTCATAGTAACCCCCCCCCCTTAGAAAATTTCTGCGTACGCTGCTGCCGACTACGTTGAAAACATCGATTTTCGACAATTGGTCGAATTTTTTTATTTGTGTTTCTTATACTTTGGAAAGACTCTTACTCTTTCCAAAACTGTTTTCCAAACTGTGTTCCAAAATAATTTTAAATTTTATAAAAAACATTGTAACGAATGGGTCGCTGCAAAAGTTATCGCTCTAAATGGCGGACATTTACTGGAAATCAATACACCATTCCGAAGAAACAGGCAACTGTTGCAGATGATTGCAGTAATGTAAAAACTGCTAGTTTCTCGAAACTTGAGGAAAATAAAGATTATTTTGATAAAAATTCAAAAATTACTGAACTTTGCGGAAACCGAATAATGGATATTGTGATTTTAGTGTCTGTATTTCTTATAACTGAAGTCCTTCAGTTTCCACTCCATGTCTTGTTAAAACTTCCACTTTACCTTGCCTTTCTCTTCGTTCCCTCTGTGTCTGAGCACTTCGTCTACTTTCTTTATCACCAGTTATACCGCGCTTTCTTTTAGGCATTTTTTTCAATACACGTCTTATAGTAGCAAAATTAAAAAATCAATGCTGTAGTAAAAACGGATAAAAGAATATAATATGAACTGAAAGCAAGGAATACTGAATATAATATAAACTGAATATAATGTATTATAACAGGAATATAATATAAATTGAATTTGATCTTAGTTTCTTTTAAATTATCTTTACATCTTTCCTCTGTTAAGGCTAATAGCGAGATACATAGGGGTGATTCTCGGGCAATGTAACAGCTTCCATCTATTTACTGTTGTCACCCTCATGCGAAGGGCTTTTCATCACTGTTGAATTTTTAGCTTTAAAAGTCAATTAAAAATAGAAATTTTAAGATAGAGACTTGGAATGAGGTTTATATGAATAAGAAAGCTTTCAGCTTCCAGATGATGTAAATATTTTCTTTGTAAGATAAAAACTCGAGGAGCATCGATATTATATCCACATATGGGATGATATTTCTTGAAAACCTGTTTCATTTTTTGATGAAAATATTAGTCTGTTTTAAAATATTTTTAAACAATTGAGGTCTAGTTTGAAAGAGAATGTCTGTAGTCTTAGATTGTAAAAAGATCAAAATTCTATGATCATTTTTTGGCGAGTTATCGTAATCTGAAGATGAAAACGTCAATATTTTCCCACTAAACATAAAATAATAAAAAATTCCGACGAAGATGAGACATGTCTTACTTTGGTCCCATTTTTCTGAATCCATTGGTATCGCTCTCGACCCCATACACCCAGCGGTTTCGGAGGAGATAGCGTGACAAGCTTTTGATAGCGGCGGCAGCGGGAGTTACTTCTTTTTAGAATAGAGAGACATTAAAGTTATTCAATATTTTGATATTACTGCAACATCCTGTTTACTATCGTTCCAAACACCTACTTAGATCTTTCGTAACCAGCCAGTATTAGTCCGCTGGCTTAATGAAATTACCGTTACCTGGCGGATAAAAGCACCAAATTTGGTATGAAGGTACCTTAGGGTATACTAATAAATGTTAGCCTAGGAGCCCTCTGGAATTTCTAAAAATTTTCATATACGGCACTAAAATCTAAAATGGCCGACAAATACGACAAAATATCCCTTTTAACACAATCTATTTTACTATTAATTTTCAATCACAGCTTTAAGCCAACTAAGTACACTACAAACCTAACTTAGAGTAGTCTACATATTAAATAAAATACAATAAAATATATCCATATCATTTATTACAGTAATTACGTGTTACTTACTACGTGTTTATTACAGTAATTTGTGTTAAGTACAAATATAACGCTGATATGTGTTCCCAAAACAAAAACAGAAATATTTTAGCTATTCATTCAATAGAATTCAGTATGCAACAGTTATAATAAATTACAATTGCAAATTTCACTTGCAGTTGCAAAAGGGTGAGCAGCCCAGATTATCTTTCCAACATTTGCAGTTGTTGCAGTCTCCTTTGCAGGAACATTTAATCAATTCACTGCGTGATTGGAAAACCTCTGGAATTGTCATCCAAACTGGTACCCATGACTCTAAAACCTTATTCCAAGCAAAATCCTGCGGAGAAGGAATCACTTGTTGTGTTTGTGTGCTGGTCGTCCAAATACCTGCTTGATAAACTGCCCTTCGGATACGTTGTAGAAGAGCATCCTCAGTCGGTGGAAGTTTGTCCATAGCTCAATTCTTCTGACAGAAAAGCTCCTTTCTTATTTCGTTGATACTGCTGAGAGGAGTGGTTTTATCATATAGAACAACAGTCAGTCGTTCCAGCTTCTTGAAGCGTTCAGAGTCGGCTTACAGCAGTTGGAATGGATGAGTGGCCGAATACACAAATGTATCAGTGATGTCTTGAAATGCTTGCCATGCTTCCCAAACGGACTTCTTACTCTTACCTTTGAAGGCGGTGGTTGTGATGCAACCAGAATATGAGTGAAACACAGGTAGTGCTCGTGATTTTGGCTCCCCCAATCTTGTACAGATGGCGTTGATGCTGTAAAACCTGTAATGCTTGCCCATGCCAAAGGCCACCCAGATATCGGCCAAAGGTTGAGTCACTATTAGTTCATAGAATGCGTCAGCAAGGATGACAATCACATCTGTGTCTACAGTACACACAAGGATACTCTTTGCCCCTTGCTGTAGTGAATGGAGTACATGAACCACAAGCCTCGTATCTGCCTCCTCATGATGGCAGTTTTCCATGGGTGTGTTCGAACCAATTTGGGCAACTGCTTTCCCTATTGTGACATTTACATGAACCACAAGCCTCGTATCTGCCTCCTCATGATGGCAGTTTTCCATGGGTGTGTTCGAACCAATTTGGGCAACTGCTTTCCGTATTGTGACATATACATTTTTGCCTGGTGGCTAGTTGAACTCTACAACTTTGAAAGTCAAAAAATTGAACAATTCCTTCTTGTTCATTGAGTCATGGAGAAAGTCCATCTAATTTCGTGGCAGTTTGGTGTTGTCAGATACTTTCCTTCGAATCCCCTCACCTCTTTTTTCTCGGGTAGACTCCTTAAACTGTCTGGAATGTAGGTGTCCCAAACAACATCTAACTTTTGGCATTCTCCAGCTGCTTATGAAGGTAAGGTAGAAATATCTTATCAGCATACTTTTTGAAGGTATCTACACTAGTAGAGGGCAGGCAGTGAACGATGACACCACAGTCCAGAAATTTGGAGTCATAAGTTGAAGGGGGCTCTGATTGACCTGGCTGCTCAAGACATTGCAGTATCCCAGCCTTGTTGGTTGGCAAATGAAGCTAACCAAAGTCTGAAATGGAAGGAGGGAATGATTGTATCATGCGCAAAAAACTCATCCAAATCGATTCCCTATTCTGCTTAGATATATATAGTTGGCTAAATAGTTTCACATTGTTCTGAAGCACTTTCAGCTTTTTCCTCTGCGTAAGGTTACAACCACAGACTCACTTGCACAGTTGCGACTGTAAAGACTTACTAGATTAGGGAAATCATCCGAGAAGGGATTGCCCATTTCATTGATGGTTTTACATAGACTAACAACCTGTTGCTGAAAGTCCCTGCTCATGATTTTGGAAATTCTTGGGATTATCTGTGTCATCATTACCAAGAATGCCTTCTTCAAACTATTTTATCATTCTAGCAATCTCAGACCTTGAAAGCATACATCGTTGGAAAGCAACAGGGTTTTCTGTGATCTCAACAACACCACCCGAAACTTTCAGTCTTGTTCTCTTGTTCGTGAGCTTGATCGAATGGTATTGTAGAAAATGTGTTGCGTGTTTTTGAAATGACCTAGTTAGAACACCGCTCAAACTGATCCTTGATAGAGTCAGGCAAATGACTTCATATCCCTGATGTGGACAGGCATCTTGAGTAATTTACATGATCCAAGGCAAAGAATAGTGGTGTAAGTTCCTCTAAGACAGCAACATAAAGACTAAAGTTATTTTCCCTGTGAACTCTAATGAAAATTAATATAAGGGTTTCATACTCCATGATCAAGTCTCAATACATGAAAGTTGGACTCCTTTTCCGCATGCCGTTTCTCCAGTCTATTTCAGACCTCATCTTTTGGGCACTCAGATGGTAGGAAAACTTCATGCTGGAGATTGTGCAAGACCATTAGAGTGATTTGATAAGTATGCCTAGTTCAAGTTAAGTGTGTTGCCTTTAGGTAAGATTCAGCCTTGCCAAAGGATGCTTCTGCATCTGCAAGGGCAGTAGTCCAGCCAGATCCTCCCAAAGTATTCCAGAGGGCTATTTCAATGTGCAGTCCACCTAGCATAACTACTTGAAGTCGCTCACCATGAATGTTCGCCCATGTCCACTGTACAAACTTAGCCAGGGCAAAGAGAGGTTGATCAAATGCAATGACTGATACTTGTCCTGGATTAAGGAATTGAATAGCTTGTCTAATGACATCCATGCCATGTTTAATCGATGTGTTGCGATGGTCAACATCTGCAACACATCACAAATCTCATTTTTAATGGTTTCTGCAGTAGTGGTGCCTCGAAAAGAAAGATTCACGTGTGATATTTGGTCGTAGTCGGCCATTTTGGATTTTAGTGCTGTACAAAAAAAATTTTTAGAAATTCCAGAGGGCTCTTAGACTAACTTTTATTAGTATACTCTAACGTACCTTCATACCAAATTTGGTACTTTTATCCGCCAGGTAACGGTAATCTTAAAATGCAGCTCTAAGCCACCGGACTATGTGACCATCACTGATATACATGATACTGGAGCAATGGGTGTCAACAGAATTCTTGTGGCATGGCAACTAACTTAATCAATTCCTCTGGCGTCTCAAGGCCTCTACCGCTGCTTTGTGTAATTTGTAATCCTGAATCCATTACTATGGTAAAAACGCTCTCTCTCGATACCATAACAGGCTGATACCTTGGGGTTTTGGCTCCATAGCCATCCCATTATGGTCAGATTTTGTTGGGATTCAAGGTGACATCAGTCTCTAAATCTTAGTTTTGCATGAAAACAGTCAAAAACCAGTAAAAATGTAATCTTTGGTTGCATGAAAACTTCTTATTTATAAGGCTCAATTTAGATACATTCAGATACATTTTTCTCAAGAAATTTGAAATTAAATCGGGCAGCTTTCCATAGGGCAACTGCGTGTACGTAAAATCTCTCTATTAACGTCAAGGAAAAGCCCAGGGATTCCATACATGGATAACATTTAATAATATTTAAGGAACATAAGGATTTATTTGATTTATCAGACTCGTGAGGGAAGAACTCAAAATCAAGACAAGCGGCAAATACCAAAATCGGTAAAAGTCCCCTCTAGCTCCTAAATGAGACAAAAATCTCCAGCATCGACTGAAACTACCCATTTTAAATTCCAGGCCGTCAATTAAAAAATGCCAAAGATATTAAAAGAATTATCAGCACGTCATCAAAACAAATCATGTAACATTTTATATAAATACGAAAAAAAAAAGAGGAGGGGTCATATTGTTGTTTTTAACTAACCCCAACCCTTTGAAAATGAATATACCTCCCCTTCAGCTTTTTATTAAGATTTTTACATTCAAACCTATATCCCATTGTCAAAGCAATTTGAGATGAAAATTCTTAAATATGGGAACAGAGATTTCAAATGTAGTTCAAAATACTGAACTCCATAAGACAACAGATTTAAACTGAATAATGATGTAATTTGCAAGATGATTTTTACGTGAAATAAAACTTAATCACAAATTTGAAATCATCAAAATTGCTCAAAATGAGTTAAATTCTCTGTTCTCAGAGAACAAAAAAATTCTAAATTACATAAATCTAAATTTAATTTCACAATGATTACATTAGAAGACTGAAAATAATACAGAAATTTTAAAAGGGCACTAAAATAGTATATCTTAATATTAGAATTCAATTAAAATTTTAGCAAATGTATGTAGTGGTGAATGCATCACTTTCAATTTCTTTCAATAAACATATAATAGTAACAATAGTAATTTTAGTGAAAGTTACACTAACTGAAAGTTGAGGCATATTTTATCCCTTATATCCTGGTGAGTAATTCAAAATAAAAATTATATTTAAGCCAATAACTTTACGTGGATGAGTCCATTAATTTTAAACACACAAATATATTGAAAATTAGTTCTATGAGGACTAAAAACAAGTAAAAATTAAATATAGTTAATTACGGCTTGTGTTTAGTTAACACAAACTTAACTTATCCTCAAATATTTATAAAAAAAAAATCAAAACCTGTAGTTTTGTTCCAATTTATAAAAAGACATAATATGTAATAATTTTCAATGCAAAAATAAATTTTCTTCTTACACTAAATATGATCAGACTCAATTTAATCAATCTATAGATGTAAGTTTCTTCTTTATCAGTTTTTCTCTACAGAGTAGTCATAGGAGCTAACAAAATTAATTTTTACCCTAAAAACATACTATCATATTTATTACTGATTAACAGAAACATTTTCTCATTATCTCACTAATAATCTCAATAGCAATCTATAATCTGTTGTCAAATTGTATACTGAAATAGCATAATTAGTCAATGCTATCATTTGTTGTATCTGTTTAAATAAAGCAAAATAATTATTTAAAGTGGGTATTATTTCAGCTTAATTATTTTAGACAAAATAATTACATTATTTTGTTTTATGTATACAGGAAAAATAAATGACTTCATTGACTTGAATTAAACTATTTCAATATATTAAGTTTGATTCTATAAAAATATTTTATCATTAAAAACAGCCAATAAAGAATTCAATATTAAATAACTTTTGATTTTCATTTTATGACCTAACAGATAAAAATTATTCAAAACACTTTGTAATTTAACTGAGTTTAAAAATGTAGAGAAATTATAAAGATTATTAGGATTAAACTAAATTAAATAATTTAGTTAATGTTCAAATGTCATAGAAATACATAATCATAGCAATGTATTTATATAACTAGATAACAGAAAATTTTTAGAGCATATATTGAGAAAATTACCACATATAAATAATATTTAACAGTGAACTAACACAAACAAAAAAATTTTTATACTAAATAAAGATTATGTAATTAATACCTACAAAATTAATTCAGACTATGTAATACTTACAAAACTAATTCAGACCTATTATGGATAGCTATTCATCATACCCTGTTGATAATGTAGCAATTTTTACACAGTATTTAAACAGTAATTCCCATTTAGTTCATTTACACCTTCCTCTATGATGTATTTCTCCCATTTTAAATAAATAGAATAATAAAAATAAAATCTATCTTCTGTGTTCAATTTCTCAATAATTTAATATTACCCACAAGTTAAAAATTGGAATTTAAATTTAAGATTTTGAAATACTAAATTAGGTGATACATTTGCCACACAAAATAATGAACAAACAAATCTGAACTAAACAATAAGATTTATTATAGATGTATATTAAACTATATAAGAGTCAAAAATAAATAAAAGAATAAACATTTACCAACAATTATCATTACCAACAATTACATTTACCATCAAAAACAACAGTTTACTAAATGAAGATATAAAATTACTAGATAAATATAAAGAATCTATGGAGAAAAATGAGCATGAGAATTTAATACAGTTTCAAATTTCAGAAAATAAAAGTTTAAAAATATGTATAAAAAATTTTTCAACACATAGTAGCATAACCTGCGTAAATAGTAATGTATTATATAACTAGATAACAGAAAATTTTTAGAACATATATTGAGAATTATTCCATGTATTATTCTATAAGAATAACTATATGAATAATCTCACAGCATTATAATGTAAATCCAGAAATCATGATTGCAATGCTTGATTTAAGATTGACACTTAGACTGAAAAAAAGCTGATACAAAAATAATTGTATTTATATCCTTTTTTTCTTCCTTTGTTCATTTCAAAAGAAAAATATTGTAAATAAAGAACCAATATCCAGTGTTTCAATTCTTTAACATAGCAAAACAAAAAAAAAGTTGTTAATCACATATATTCAACATACTAACAAAGCATGCAGTTCATATATAAACCAATAAACTGAGAATCAAAAGTAAACTTAGTTCTAAAAATCCTCATATTTCTACTTCAACTTGAATAAAAGGTTTTAGTTGTTAAACATCAAGTAAAGGGTAATAAAAATACTAAGAATTTTTTTATCATAAACACAAACAAAAATATTACAAAAATAATGAGCCTTACCTAACTACATTTGGATGTTCAAGTGCTGTTAACTGTTTAAGAAGAGAAATTTCTCTAATTGTACTAATTGGAACTCCATCTTCCTCTAAAGGCACACGAACTTTTTTAAGTGCAACAAACTGACCATTATTTGCCAAGTCTTTTGCTTTATATACAGTCCCATAAGCTCCATTGCCTATAAGAGTCATTTCCTCATAACTTTTGCTACTATGTTGAAAAATACTGAAAGGACTGACATTGGCAGTGATGTTATTTTGAGACTGGTTTTGGTTTAAATTGTTGATTGATGTGGCTGAAGATGAACTTTTGGCAACAATATGGCTTGGCATCCTGAATTTTATCAGAATGGAAGAGACATAAACCCTATAAAAATTTTTAACAATTACTTGATTTAGTATTTAAACAATGAGGCATCAAATTTCTTTTTCAATGAGTTATCACTAATTTCTGCTAATCTGTGTCAATGACAAGCATGATACAAACAATAAAACTTATTAATTTGGGGTTAAGTAATTAAAGGACATACATGATGTTCAAAAACCTAATAAATGAAATCTGGTATAATCTCAGCATAAAATAAATGAGTAACAGTTATGGCAAGAACAACAATTCTAGCTTTTCATTATGAATTTTAAATTAAAAAGAATTCAATAAATTTTGAATTCTTTTTCCTCCTGACAGTAATTTTTTAATTTTCTTTTCCCAAAACAAAGCTAGAAATAACTTATAACCATGAAAGAATAGATAATGAAAAAGTATTTGTATAATAAGTAGAAATCTATTTGACAAAGAAAAAAAATTTTAAGTGTAATCGTTATCAAATTAGACCTAAAAAATTTTGAAATGTTTAAAAGCACAATAATTATATTATTGAGATTGAATTATACATAGAAACTAGTTTATTCTTAAAATGAAAATCTTCCCATTTTAAAGGTTCATTTGGAATACACTTAATCTCAGATAGAACAGAAAGTAGTGAAGTTCTTAAGAACGCAATTAAGACTCATTTATACACACACTCACGAAAATATTTTATTAAAAAGAATTTTTTTTCTTAATTTAAAGCCACTTGAAGACAGAAAATAACTTTAAGATTGATAAACGTATGTTGATGCATAAAATAATATAGATTGCAAAATAAAAATAAATTTGAAAAAAAAACTATATCACTTTATGATAATGAATATCAAATACCGCTTCAAAATATAAAAGAAATAATTCGCTGAAGCAGCTAACAAAAGATCTTTTAAAAGTACTAATGAAGAAAGAACAGAGATACATACCCAGATAATTGACACATAAAACTCTTTTACTTAAAAAGAGCAAAACCCACTGGTCATCTGAAGTGATACATTTTTAACTTACATCCTTCATCAACAAAGAAACATTCCGTAGGAAATTTATTATCACCTGTCCTTACTCCGATCCTCCAGCTGTGCCAGCCGGAGTTCAGTTCAATTCTCTCTGTGATTATATGAATGAAAACAGCGCGACAGGAAATGTAAAAAAGTGACATCTGGTGGAGGAAATTAAAATTAATTTCGGAATTCGTGTTTCTTGTTTAAAATACAACGATTATATGCCCAATGAGAATATTAAATTATGATTTACTCTATTAAATACTTCCTTCATTCTATTTTATGCTTGATTTCGTTTTTAAGGAGGTTTATTTAAAACGATATGTTTAATAGTCTAATGAATGCTTCAGGAAAATTAATTATTCGTGTTATAATCAACAGCCACATGATTCACATTATTCTACTGTATAGCACCAGAGTGAGTGTTCTGGGATTTTAATTCAGATAGCGATTTCTCTCTAAAAAAAACTTAATGTTACTAGTTTACTTATAAATGATTGTTCTAACCTATTTCAATTTTAATTTTAGAAGCGATTACTGAACTATATGTATTTCATGGAGATAGCAGAGAAAATTTTAAAAAAAAAATTGTCTTGCCATTTCAAGTAGTATAACTAATCAGGGATATAAATACGTTTAACACCTAAATATAGTTTAAATAAATTTTCTTAAATGTAGAAAACATTAAGTTATTTAACTATGTGTTGAGAAAAATTAATGGAAGAGTACTTCATCTGAACTAAAACGTGGTTTTTCACATAACCTGTGTTCTCTCAAAAGTTACGTTCTTTAAAACTTCCAAAACAGGAGAACTGCTACTAGAAAGTTTTATTCCCTTAGCCGACCAAAAAATAAAAATGTTCACTGACTTTTATATACATTTCTTTAAAGTACTGACGGTGAATCTTCTGAAGATCTTAATTTCTCTATACACTGTATGACCAAAAGTTTTCATTAAGAATTATGGAATTCGTGAAAATACGTATGGGAACTATTGTTCCCATATTACGGACATCAGAAGGTATAAGCAGCAATTAGAACTTATTAACATGTTCTTTTATTTAAAACTTGACACATGACATAAATTTACAATAATCGTTACGAAACCCGGCTCGTAGTTCATCCGGTGAATTCGGAGCGGAGAAACGTAAGTACCACACTAATACGGAGAGTGAAGTGAAGTGAAGTTCGGTGTTCCAATGTCCCTGGCAATCCCCACTCCTGCGCAAACCAGATGCGCAGAACACGACGTCGGAGCTGTCTGCGAGTTGGGTTGCCACAGTATTCCCCCCAAGTACCGTAGGTACTGAGGGTTACAAGTACCGGGGGTTAAACCGAACCCGTCGACCAGAACGTGTTGACACTAGAACTGGGGTCGTGATTGGAGTCGGCGAGGGCGAAGCTCTCGTAACAGTTGTGTGAGTAGGTACGCTAGTCGTGACAGGATCATTTGGATTCAACACAGGATGCTGCGACGTCAGGGAGTCGCTGGTGGTGAGGAATGCTGGCTTTAAACGGTCGTGGCCAATAACACAATTCTTACCATTCATAAGCAATGTGTAATATTTAGCCGTTCTGTCCATTACCTTGAAGGGGCCGTTGTACGGATGCTGTAGTGAGCGCCGGATCCCATCATAGCGCACAAAGACATGAGAGCACGATTCGAGAGAAGGGTGCACGAAGGTGGTCGGATTGTGGTGAGCAGCAGTGGGAGTTGGTGAGAGACTCTGCATTAAGCTACGGAGATGTTGGACGAACTCGGATGGTTCAACTACAGGGGGTGGGGATGCATGGAGAAAGTCTGCAGGGAGGCGGAGAGTAGAGCCATATACAAGCTCCGCACTTGTGCACTGGAGGTCTTCCTTGAACGAGGAGCGGAGTCCCAGGAGGACTAATGGGAGAGTCTCAGTCCACCGGTTGTTTGAGTGACATCTAAGGGCCTGTTTAAGTGAGCGGTGAAAACGCTCAACTAGCCCGTGCCCACTGGATTGTACGGCGAAGTGCGGATGTGCTTCGTGCTTAGCAGTGACATAAGAGCAGAGAAAAGATGTGCTTGAAACTGGCGTCCTTGATCGGTGGTGATGACGGAAGGGGTTCCAAAACGGGCAACCCACTGACTGATGAAAGCGCGTGCTACTGTCTCGGATGAGATGTCCGTTATCGGGATCGCCTCCGGCCATCGAGTATACCGATCCACGCACGTAAGCAAGTAAGTGAATTCCTTCGAAGGTGGCCCACCAAATGAAGATGTACGTGATCGAAGCGATGAGATGGCGGAGAAAATTTCTGCAGGGGGCTGCGTGTGTGCTTATGTACCTTTGAGCGTTGACAGCTCGAGCAGATACGAGTCCATGCTGTGATGTCTTTTGCCATTGATGGCCACACATAACGCTCTGAAATGAGCTTCTTGGTTGCTCGTACTCCAGGGTGCGATAGTCCATGCAGGGAGTGGAACAGACGTTCTCGGAACGCCTCTGGGACGAAAGGACGTACATTGCCGGTACTGCTATCGCAGAATATTTGCAGATCGTTGGAAAGTTTTAATGGCTGAAGAACCAAACTCGTATGCTTCTCTCCAGAGAGAAGACGTTGTATTTCCTTGTCATGCGACTGGGCCTTAGCGAGTTCGGTGAAGTCGAAACTGGTGATACTCGCAATGTGGTCCAGGCGTGACAAGGTATCTGTAACAACATTCTTGTTTCCTGGAACATGGCGAATGTCTGTAGTAAACTGCGCTATGAAGTCGAGGTGCCTCAACTGACGGGGCGAGCAAGAATCGGAGTTCTTAGTAAAGGCATGCGTTAAGGACCTGTGATCGGTAAAAACTATAAAGGACTGACCTTCGAGAGAGTGTCGAAAGTGCTTAATCGCTGAGTAGATAGCTAGCAATTCCCTATCATAGGTACTATACTTCCGCTCAGCGTTCGTTAACTTTCATGAGAAGAAAGAGAGAGGCTGGAGTCCCAAAGTGGTTTTTGTATGCCGGGCCGCTCCGATGGCAGAATCGGAAGCGTCAACCATTAGAGAGAGTTGTTGCCCGGGAGAGTGGAAACCGAGGGGGACTGCCTGTGAGAGATCAGCCTTGCATTTATTAAATGCAGCAAGCGCTTCGTCCGTCCATGGTACAGGACGTTTATCACTCTTTCGAGATTCTTTCAATAACTCATTCAAGGGCGCTTGAGTATGCGCGGCGTGTACCATGAAACGCCTATAAAAATTTATCATAGCCAGGAATCTGCGGAGCTGGGAAATGGTCTCAGGTTTTGGGAAGTTAGTAATTTGTTGCGTTTTCTCAGGTAAGGATTCAATACTGGAAGATGAAATTTTACAACCTAGAAAGGTTACAAAAGGTTTACCAAGGACGCATTTGGCATGGTTCAGTTTAAGGTTGTATTGTTTGAGGCGGTCAAAAACTTGTTGGAGGTGAGAACTATGCTCTTCAGAGGAGGAAGAGTCGATGAGAATGTCATCGAAATATGGCACACAGAATTCAAGGCCAACAAGGACTTGATGGATGAAACGCTGAAAAGTTTGTCCCACGTTTCGAAGACCGAAAGGAGTGAATACGAATTCGTACAAGCCAAAAGGAGTGGTGACGGCGGTCTTTGGCACGTCATCTGGGTGGACAGGGATCTGGTGGTAAGCCCTGGCCAGATCGAAGGTGGAAAAATGAACTTATTATGCAAGAGTTGCGTACAATCTTGAATGTGTTGTACAGGGTACCGGTCCAGAACGGTTATGGCATTGAGTCTGCGGTAATCGCCACAAGGACGCCAATCACCGTTTGTTTTTCTAACCATATGCAAGGGACTAGCCCAAGGGCTCTTCGATGGCCGAATAATGCCTTGGGAAAGCAGAAATTCGAATTCCTGACGTGCTGCCCGTAATAATTCCGGTGACAGACGTCGGGGTTTGGAAAACACAGGGGGACCCGTAGTTTCGATATGGTGAAAAACAGAAGTAGATGTAGGATTGGACGGAAGGTGGGATGGATTTGTGAGTTGCGGATAATTTTTGAGAAGCTGGTCGAAACTAGAGTTTCCCCAGAGAATAGAAATATTTGTTCAGCTAGGATTAGTTGAAGGTGATTTGCCTCTCGAAGATATTTTAGTTAGATTGTCGATTAGGGAGTTATTGCGGGCATCGACCAATAAGCCAAAATGTTTCAGAAAGTTGATGCCTATAATAGGCTGTGAAACGTCCGCGATGACGAACGTCCACGTAAAGGAACGTCGGAGGTTGAGGTCTAACTTGAGCAGTTTAGTTCCGTAAGTGGGGATGTTCGAACCGTTGGCTGCCAAAAGAACCAGGTTTAACGTGCCTGTTGCGTTTGGTACTAACGATTTGGGAATTACCGACAAATCGGCACCTGTATGAATGAGAACTTCTATTGTAGACGAGGGATCGGCCAAGAGGATGCGATTGATCTGGCGATCGCGTTGTAGGCCGTCAGGCGGTCTCCTTATTAGTTTCCCGACTGCCGGAAGGAGCATGGGGATTTACACTGTTTGGCACTTTCTCCAAAGTTGGTGTGGTAGAAACATAGCCCATTGGCCGCTTCCTTGTACTGGCGAGGGCGGCTTCTCGATCGGCTGTTCTCGCGGCGGTGGGCACCTTTATGTGGGTTGCGACCACGTACCAGTGCCGATAACTCGTTCACTTGCTGGGTGAGCCTATCTATTCGAGAATCAAGTTCGGAACCTTGATTGGTGTTTTTTGTACTGGCGACGATGTTTATTTCGGGAGGTGCCAGGTCGTGAATTTTATCTGCAGCCGCAGCCAATGTGCTGAGGTCATCGCTCAGGGTAGCGAGAATACTTCGGGTAGAGGTTGGAAGCCTCGCGAACCATAAAGATTTTAACAAGGGGTCGCCTAACGATGTGCCAGCTAATGTGCGCATTCGCGCCAAGAGTTGTGAAGGGCGTTGGTCGCCCAATTCGAGATCTTTTAGCAGCGTACGGATTTTGGAATCTTGGCTTTCGGTATTCAACTCAATCAATCGCTGCTTTAGAGTATTATATTGGTCCTTGTCAGGTGGATTTAGAACGAAATCAGCAATTGGGTCTAAAATACTGGACTCTAGGGCTGCAATGGCGTGGTTAAATTTTGTGGAGTCCGCCGTAATATTTGCAATGGTAAATTGTGCTTCAATTTGCCTAAACCATGTGTATGGATTGGTCTTCCAGAAAGGACGTGGTTTAATGGAGACGCGCGATAGATTCGAGGAAGGGTCGCCGGAAGGTTGCATCATATAAATCAAGGAGAGAAACAATGCAAATACAATTCAACAACTTCGTATGCCAAAGGTAATTGTGCAAAAATAAGGTGAAATACAGTTGTTATACGATATAAGCATTCAGTAGGGTAATAATAGAACATGTGCAAAGAAAAGTATGTATAGACATAAAGTATGCAAAGAAAACATCAATACCAAAATGCAAAACAAAAATGACAAAAATAATCTAGCAAAAAAAAAATATAGGAAAGAGACGCTAGCATGTAAGGAAATTACGGGGATAATATCCGGTACAGCACAGTACGAAAATACATTACAAAAAAAGGGATAAGGGTTGGAAGAGCATATATACGCAATACTGAGAAGGTAAGTTTAATAGAGTTTACTGTAAAAAAAATAATGGGACAGCTTACCGATCACGTAGATAGTTGTGATAATCCACTTAATTAGTCCTAGGGCTAAATTATCCGAGCAGTTAGGCACCACGAAAAAATAGGCGTGCGACACGTGACCGCTGTTTGATTATTTGTCTCAAGAATCAGAATAATTACTGTAAGGTATGAAACCTTGCACCACACATATCGTAAGCAAGGACACAACACACTGTACCAGGATGGTGGAGAAAAAAAAATTTCGGAGCTTCACAAACACGCTGTCTTGTCGGGCCACGTACGAGTTACTGCAGATGACAGCCGCGGGAAAAAAAAGAATTTTCTCCAGAAAAATTTAGACGTACCCCGAATGGTTAGCCGCTTAAGAGATCATATGAAGCACAGTTTCACCAAAATTGTAGACAAACTGGGGCGATGCTGATGGATTGCTGCTTGGTCGGCCACGCTGCTAATCGAAAGCAAAATTGTCCAGTCAGTCTCTGGTCACCAATTTATCGGAACTATTGTTCCCATATTACGGACATCAGAAGGTATAAGCAGCAATTAGAACTTATTAACATGTTCTTTTATTTAAAACTTGACACATGACATACATTTACAATAATCGTTACGAAACCCGGCTCGTAGTTCATCCGGTGAATTCGGAGTGGAGAAACGTACGTACCACACTAGTACGGAGAGTGAAATGAAGTGAATTTCGGTGTTCCAATGTCCGCGGCAATCCCCACTCCTGCACGAACCAGATGCGCAGAACGCGACGTCGGAGCTGTCTGCGAGTTGGGTTGCCACATACGTCACACCAAGTGCTCAGAGAGGGGTACTATAAAGTAAGCTAAGTTTGGATAATTCTTACCAAAACAGTACTAGTTGAAACGCATGTGGATAAGAGCTTAGTGACTGCTAACGAGGACAAATGATTGGGTGCTTCCTTTATAACAAATCATTTTAAGGTTTCACACATTTTACAATTTGCTGGATTTATCGTAAGTGGTACAGTAAAATGTAGAAATGTAAAATACATATTCTATGTTATCAAAATTATTCGAGTCTACAGTGCTTGAGGAAAAATGTTTTTATGATGGCTGATTGTAATAACCAGTCCCTCGCTGCAGTTATTCTTTCGATACATCGAGACTTGCAATCAACGAATTTATGGTAAGTCTCAGGGGTAATATTTCTCCATTCGCCCCGAAAAGCCAGAGATGGGAGCGATGAGAGGTTACCCTTGATTTCGTATTCGCCAAACCAATTCGTTCCAGAGGCGTTCTGTAGAATTAATTTCATGGCCATACCTTACCATACCTGTCGATCAGTTTCATTTCATTTTCTAGATACTAGTCCTGCATAGTGTGTGTAGAGAGCTCGATCATATTGAAAGAGAGAAATGATAATTTTCACAACATTGCTGCATTATTAGTAAGGCTTAATTATCCAGAACGTCAAGGTGCATTTCAGCTCATGGCTTTTAGTAGAATAAGCAGAAGACCGAGTCTCATACACGTAAATTAACACCTTACCCTGGAGCCTCTGCCATGCGTAATTTTTGGAAAAATAGAGAGATTAAAATATCTAACCTGATGTAAATCCATACACGTTCACCAATTTCAAAGAGCGAATTGCGGCACTCGTCATTCGGCAAAAGCAATTTTCTAGTCACAAACAGTCCAGAAAAGGTAGAAAGTACACCTACCTAAGCAAAGCTTCGTATTCACAGAGTATTGCGAGGCTTGTGGACAGTTGCTCGACCCAGCATCTTTGAGGACTATAATAATACTAATTGGTCTACCATATGCATATCTTGCTGATTTTTATACTTTTTTTAGGGGGGGGGGGGCAGCAGCCGTATTTCACAAATAACACCGTAGCCGACAATGAAGCGCAGAAAACTCCCGACTTCGGAGCCTATCCTGGAAAGGTTGTAGGTAACACTACAGGACATCCTAGTTATACAATCTGAAAATACCCTCAGCTTCTGTTTCCATATTGAAGTCGTCCAACAACAGATAATATGAATAAATCGTTTAGTTGCCCATAGAGTGTACTGAACTCTTCACTTAAAAGCAATGTTATTCAAACGCATAAAATGACACCACTGAAATTTAAATACTCAAGATTCTGACTGAAGTCAGAAACTTGAGTATTTTGCAGTTGACCGTGCACCTCCAAGGATATTTTCAGAAATCTTAAAATCTCATGAAATCAATTCTCGGTCAAGTTCTTCTCCCCTCAATATTAAGTTATATGCATCCACATCGTTACAAAGATTATGCGAGTTCTACACCTGCACTTAGCGTGTCTCCTCCCAGCCGCACAACCATAAAGAATGCGTTCAGGGTCATACTCCTCCCCCAGAAGCCTACATATCCCTACATTCTTCCCCCTCCCCCGAAAAAAAGAAAAATCTCCCTTGGAGATGTGATCACCTTAAAAAGGATTTTGCGTACTCCCCTAACAAGCCCTTAAAAACTATGGCCCTCTTTACCTTATATTTCGAGTCCAGACAATACCTCCTAAAGAACAGGTATTATTCGTTTAGGGGGTGTTGGTCTAGAGCGTGTTTCTAGGTCTAAAATCTATGCGGATACGTTGAATACAACTTGAATATGTGACATGTATTGACACAGATGGAACACAATATGAATATGTGACATGTACAGCCAAGATAAAATCGAAATATTATTACATATTTCCACGTATTTCAATTGACCACGGATAGCCTAGAACTTCCGACTTTATCTTTTGTTAACCAACAATTTTTTGCCTTTAATTGGATATTTGTTTTATCCTTTTACTTTTTAATATCATTTGGCGGAGAAAATGTAGGCTTGTTCTTTTACTTCTACGCATGAACGCAAACTATTTATAACTGCTCAACATACCCCATACTTCAAAAACTTAAATTGCACAGCTATTACACATTATAAATGGAAGATATATATTCAAAAATAAATGTCGAAGAATGTTAAAAAACATAAATAATGTTGCATAATTCACAATTATTTAATACAATTTTAAATTTTATGTAACAATTCAGGCAATTTTCCTTTTCTAAAAAAGATAAACACAAAAAAATCTCATTAAATCCACGCAACTGTACCAACATGACAAAATACTGTAATTTATGCAATTCAAATTGACCAAATAAAATTGTTGCCAAATTTAGTGTTAAAGACAGATTTGAAAAAAATAATAAAATCCGTATCGCCTGGAACGTGTTTTAGTTTTAGTAAATAAATAAATGATTTTGATGTATAAAAAAGATCCTTGCAAACGTTAAAACAATCAACAAAAACTTGTCGAACGACCACATTAAAATATAAATTTCCTGCCGTTTTTTTAAAGTAGGATTACGTTCCTCCGTAACGGTCCTGCGAAAAGCAAAATTTCAGACGCTAAAACCGTCCGTCGTCGCGTGTTATAATTTTGGCAGTGCGCCAAACCCTGTCTGTATCGCTTGGGCAAGTTGTAAACAGTTAAACAGAAAAGTACAAAAATGCGCCAAAATTTTGACATACATACATACTGTAGCTTAATGGAAGTATGGGTTTTTTTCCCCAAGACCTCACAGGGTGCATGACACACAGCTGTGTGTTTATCGGGGTATTTTTTGCCAGTTCCCACCTTTTTTGAACACTTGGGGGATTAAAAAGCGTTTCCAACAAATGTCGCGAGAGTTTTGGGCTGAAAGTTAAGCCCATGCATATCGGGTTTTCAAGAAAACGTCTCCCATCATCGTCGTAAAGCTGTCTTTCCTAGCGATAGCTATGCGACTTTGTTACTGGAATGTAATAAAGTTCGGCATTAAGAAGAGCTGTCAGCCGATAATCTGCCGGCCCTCCCGGTTGTGGGAAAACGATTTCTAAGAAGGCGGCCACCCCGAAGTTTGAAGCCGAGAGAGGCAGAGACTATGTTTTTTGAGAGAGTCCCTGTAATATCTGGGCCAGAGCGGCCGTGCTGATTTCTGCTCCCCATAAAGACTGAGTTTGCCACTGAGTTTTATTAAAATCTTTTGCACCAGTCTGGTGATACTGTAAACTGCTCTAACCAACAATTCTCTTGTTACGTTTTGTGTAAATAAAAGTTAAGTTTTTTGTTACTTCTGGCCTGCTAATTTAGACAACTCGGATATCACGCCAGTTGAACACGTTTCGTTTCAATATGCAACAATACATACATACATATATATACATACATATTGTACCAAATCCGAGCGACGGGTAGATATTCTAAAAAGTGAATTTCAAACACAGAAATAAATATACCAGTTACCGCAATTGAATAACAGAAATTTATATGACATTAAATCTTCAGTACACTTTTAAACAACTTGCAGAAGAGTAGACAAAATAAAAACGTTGAGTCTTCGGTGGAAGCTAACAATTCCAGCACCTAAGAACTTTTCTTAACATAAAGGAATGCAAACATAGTAATTAATACAATATAACAGTTATTTATAAGTTGCATACGACCTTTAACTTCCTTCCTTCTAAGGACCTCGTCTTATACCAGCCGAGAATAAAACTTTTTACACAAAGAATATCACCTGTTGAAAAATTTCAACCGATCGCATCCAAACCAACTTTAGAACTGGACTTTTTATTCCAGACTCATATTCACCTAGGAAACAAAACCCCTGTTGCCATTTTCGAACAATACCATTTTCAAACAATAGACCCAAGAACAGGATTTATTACTTACTCCATGGTAGACGCGTGAACGTGCTAAACCATTGATTTTATTTATCGTGGATTCCAAAACATTGCATTCTGGCGATAACACGGCAAGTTGGCCCCAAACTCGTAACAATTTACACATAACACATACATACATATATAAATACAAAAGAGGTAAGAAACGATAAGCAATCCTACGTTAATAACCCGCGGTAGTTTCGTTAGAAGAGACTACCAGAATTTTTTTTTCTGGGGGGGGGGGGGGTGAGAGAAATATACTTTAAATTGTAAGATATTTAATATATATAAATGTAGATGGCAGCACCTGTGTACAAAAAGTAAATAAAAGTGTATCAGCCACTAACTTCAGTTAGAAGTAAGCTAGCTGAGGATATGCCTGTAGTAACGATGTAGAGTTTGATTGTCTGTAGTTATCTCAATTCATCCACCTAAATAATAATGCTTATGAATATTAAGGGCTTGTTCACATAGGAGTCCAGTGCGTTGCGTTAAGGGAAAAAAATGACGCTGAGACGAAAATAAACCAATCATAGGCGTTAAAAATTTCATTGCTAATCGTTTGGAGGCATATGATTGGTTTATTTTCGTCTCAACGTCATCTTTTCCTTAACGCAACGCAACGGACTCCTATGTGAACAGGCCCTAAGTCATCGAGAGTATCTTAAATGGTGTCAGAGTAGAACACCGTCCACCAATTTCCAGTAAAAAATCGCCTGAAAAAGAAGAAACAGACGATCGCAAAATGACGAGTAATCTACCAGCGATACAACCTTTCGATGCAGGTACAAATCGGCCGGAAGCATGTAGAAATTGGAAACAAGATTTTGAGGACTATATTGAAGCTCTACGATATGGAAATCAATCGGAAAAGAAAAAAACGACTCTTTTTCGCCACGTGTGTGGAGATGAACTAAAGAAGCAGTACAGAGCATTCAACTTGAAACCGTTAACCGGCACTACGGAGATAAGCCTACAACAAATTCTAGACGAATTTGGAAAATATTTTCAAGATTTCCAAAATGAAATATATGCGTCCTTCAAGTTTCTCGAAATGAAACAAGAAATAGAGGAGAAATTCACCGATTTCTACCTAAGACTAAAGAGTGCCGTTACTGAATGTAATTACGGAGAACTAGAAGATCACATGCTACGGGATAAAATTGCACCAGGGTTACAGGATAAACCTTTGCAAGAGCGCCTTATAAGAGAAACAAGCAGAAAAGCAAAAACGTTGCAGGAAATTGTCAGCGAGTGTAAAACTGCAGAGCACAGCAAAGCGCGAGCCAGCGAGATGAACGTAAACAAACCAGCCGCGATAGAGGCCATTGAACGAGGGATCTCCCGAGCTGTGTCATCTAGAAGAGAATTCGGCCCCCGAAATGAAAATAAATATATGTGCCGATCTTGCGGTATGGTTCACGAACCTAGAAGCTGTCCAGCTTTTGGAACTGTATGCCGAGTGTGTAAACTAAGAAATCATTGGGCTAAAGTCTGCAGATTGCGAGGAAGAAATCAAAATAAAATTAAACGCGTGAACGCAGTGGAATAAAATGATGAGGTAAGTGACTCTGAATCTGTTTACCTCGGAGAGCTGAAAACAATTGACGCAATTAACTGTAGGGATAATGAAAGTGTTTGGTATCAGGATATTATTGAAAATGGCAATTGTGTAACATTTAAAATGGATACAGGATCTCAAGCGAATGTAATACCGAAAAGTAAAATTTTAAAATGGCCCAATAAACCTATTGTTACGAAATGCAAACAAACTGTTCTGGACTACAGTGATAATTTGGTTCCAATAATAGGAGAATGTAATTTACCCTGTAAAATTAAAAACAAAGAGGAAAATTTACGTTTTTTAGTGACAGAGCTAGAATCTAGCCCCATTTTAAGCCTACAAGCCTGTACTAAGCTAGGACTGATAAAACGTTTGTATAAAATAAAAGAAAACATGTTTAATATAGAAGAAACCCCAGAACAAGTAATAAAAGAATTTAGTGATGTCTTCACAGGTGTAGGGAGACTTAACCGAACAGTGAAGATTAAGCTTAAAGATAATTGTGTCCCACACATAGCAGCAGCTCTCAAAGTGCTATTAGCTCTTCATGATAAAGTTAAGGAAGAGCTAAACAGAATGGAGGATACTGGCATTATTACCAAAGTTGAAGAACCTACTCAGTGGGTAAGTAAAATGGTGATTGTAAACACTCCTAAGAAGCTCCGAATTTGTCTTGATCCAAGGTCATTGAACAAAGCCATACAAAAGCCACATTATCCAATCCCAACAGCGGACAGTTTAATGACTAAGCTTCAAGTCAGCAAAATCTTTGTCGTATTAGATACTAAAAATGGGTTCTGGTAATTGCCATTAGATAAAAATTCGTCATTGTTAACAACATTTGCCACCCCATGGGGTAGATACCGATTTTGTGTTTTGCCTTTTGAACTCAATAATGCCCCAGAAGAGTTTTATAAAGCAATAGATGAAGTGTTTGAAAAAGAGTTGGAAGTGAATGTATATTTTGATGATATAGCATTAGGGTCTGTTTCAGTTGCAGAGCACTGACAGCTGTTACGTAGGGTTCTCACCATTGCTAGAAGAGCTAACCTTAAATTCAATCTAGATAAAACCCAGCTTGCATTGTCCAGTGTGAACTATTTAGGACACATAATATCAGATAAAGGTATTAAAGCAGATCCCAAGAAGATAAAGGCTATTCATGAGTTTGCAGTGCCAAAATGTAGAGAAGACTTGCAAAGATTTCTGGGTATGATAACATACTTGGCAAAATTTACACCACATCTGTCAAACTTGACTCATTAATTGCGACAGTTATTGAAAAAAGACATTGAATGGCTATGGGATGAAAATATTCAAAGAGACTTTCAGCTAATAAAGCAAACTATCATGCAGTCCCCATGTTTACAATATTTTGATGAGACTAAAGCTGTAACTGTGTCTGTAGATGCTAGCAAAGATGGATTAGGAGCAGTTCTACTTCAAGATTGTAAACCTGTTGCTTATGGATCAGCATCACTCACTGAACAATAAAACTATGCTCAAATTGAAAAAGAGTTATTAGCTATAGTTTATGGCTTGGAACATTTCAACTACTATACATATGGAAGAAATGTAACGGTGCAAACTGATCACAAACCAATACTTATCCTTAGCAAGAAACCGTATGATACAATTTCTCCTCGTCTTCAACGCATGTTACTTCGGCTAAACAGGTACAATGTAACATTAGAATATGTATCAGGAAAGGAATTACTCATAGCCGATGCACTGTCCAGAGTACAGTCTATAGTTGACAAATTTGATGATGGGTTATATCAAGAATCTACAGTGAAAATAAACTTGTTGACACAAGCTTCTTCGGCAAGATGGGAAGAAATTGCAGAGCTCACAATAAATGATTCCGAGCTGCAAGATTTGATATTTCCCATAAAAAATGGATGGCCTGGTAAAAAGAAGACAAGATTAGTTGCTCAAGTATACTGGCATTGTAAAGATGAACTGTATGTAACAAAAGAAGGAGTGATATGTCGAGGACAACGACTTGTAGTGCCAACAGCCTTTAGGCATGAAATTTTGAAAATATTACATGTGTCGCATAAAGGTGTTGTGTGAAGTAAAATCAAAGTTAGAGAATACTTTTATTGGCTTAATATAAACAATGAAGTTGAAGCATACGTATTAAAGTGCAAGATCTGCCAGAAATATCAACGAGCAAACCAAAAAGAAACCATTTATGAAGAAGACCTTCCAGAGAGACCATGGCAGAAAGTAACCTGTGATTTTTTCTATTTGAAAGGAAAAAAGTATCTTCTGATGATAGACTATTTTTCAATTCCTACTATTAGTTCACACTCTCTCTATATATATCCTGTTCAAATTTTCAATCGTTAATAAAAGTACTTTTTATTCATCCACTCAAGTTCAAATACATTTTTTTAAACTTGTAGTGGATGACACTTGATGTTAATACAGTTTTTTCAAATATTAATTCATTAATTAAATTTAATTAATCAATTTTAGTTTTAGACCTAGAGCGTCTCTTGCTCTTGAATAGTAATTTCCTTCTTGTTACTGTGTAAACGGTAGCACTGCGGTATCGCGGGCTTCTCTCGTCCTGTAGATTGCGAGATCGAATCCCCAACCTGACAAACTTTTTCTCTCTCTTTCCCCCCCTCCTAATCTCGCACAGTAGGCAAGGTTCTGGCAGGCAATCTTTTTTTTCAATTCCTACTATTAATTCACACTCAAATTTTTCTTTGTTGACCTAAGTAGGAATTGACTTTTAAATTTTTTATATATATATTACTTGTTCTAAATATGTTGAGTTAAAGCCAGTAAGCAGTACAACAGCACAAGCTGTAATAAACGTCTTGAAGTCCATTTTTGATACACATGGACTACCTGAAGAGCTAGTTAGTGATGGAGGACCACTATTTAATTCTAATTTTATGAGAAAGTTTCTCAAAGATTGTGACATCAAGCCTCATATTACATCACCACACTTTCCTAGGGCAAAGGTAAAAATTGAGAGATGTGTGCAAACAATTAAAAAATCTCTTACTAAAGCTGCAGAGGATGGTAAAGACTTATATGCAGTACTGCTAGACTACAGAATCCAATCTGCAAAAGATATGTCATCACCTGCTGAATTATTAATGGGCAGACGTTTGAGATCTTTTCTACCCTCCCATCCAGATATGCTGAAACCAAAGTTTAACGTAAAAGATGCTCGCATTGCTCTGAAAAAGAGGCAGGTCAAGCAAAAGAAATATTCTGATAAGCAATCATCACGACTGCAAGAACTCCCAAACAAGACGAATGTTTGGTTTAAGCATAAGATGAATGAGCCTTGGAAACAAGGTTTCATAGTTCAAGTAGGACCACAACCTAGGTCATACATTACAAAAGAGAAAGATGGTGGTACCTACAGACGAAATAGGTACCATATTCGTCCTGATAATAGTTCGAATGTGGATAACAGTTTAGCCTGGAATCGACCTGTAGAAAATCTTTTGGAAAGCTCCAGTGACTCTTCAAAGACTCAACATGTTCCAGCTGGTAGCTCTAATGATCAAAGCACCATCAGTGACACTTCAAAAACTCGACAAGCTCCAGTTAGTAGTTCTAATGATCAACTTAGTAGATCTCCTGATATAAGAAGATCAGAAAGGACTATTGTGAAACGTATTCGTTTTAGAGACTATTAATTAGGACTTTTATCAAAAAATTTATTCACTTATAAAATATCTGCTTTTGGACTGCAAAGTAAGATTTCAGTTTGTAAAATTTTGTGTCTCAAGTTTTAAAATTCACTCATGTTAATTTGTAAAATGTAATTTGTTACTTTCACTGGTAATATTTGTAATTGTAATCTTTTAAAATTATAATCTTTTAATCTTTAAGAAAAAAGGGCATGTAAGATATTTAATATATATAAATGTAGATGGAAGCACCTGTGTATAAAAAGTAAATAAAAGTGTATCAGCCACTAACTTCAGTTAGAAGTAAGCTAGCTGAGGATATGCCTGTAGTAACGATGTAGAATTTGATTGTCTGTAGTTATCTCAATTCATCCACCTAAATAATAATGCTTATGAATATTAAGTCATCAAGAGTATCTTAAATAAATAACTCCGTCCAATTTAATCTTAAATTTTGTTAGTTTTAATAGAGATCAGTTTGACGGATTATGATGAGACCGTGTTCTGTATAATCACATGAAGTTATTTATTAAAATTCGTCTCCCAAGCTGAATATTTTACGATGGCTTCACTGACAACTAGCCTTATACTATATCAAAATAGGAAAACTGTGTAGTTGAAGCTGCCTAGAACAAAATAAACACATATTCCTCAAAAATACTTCTTTCCAAACATTTTCATAGTAAAAAAAAACGTTCTACGTTTGATATTTACATGGTGGAAGCAATTATTTACAAAATAACCTCCAATAACTCATCTCTCTTTATGACATAAGAAGTGAATGCTAAAAAGGAGGTGTCAGATCTGCGATCAAAAATTCTATTTCTTGTTGATCACTAGTTATTCAGTGACACTAGGTATTCAGTCAATATTTCAGTCAATGAGGTGTCGGTTTTATGAACCCAATTTGCCTCAATATGATCGATGATAGAACCAGATCCTTTTTTTAGGAGGGTTCTCTTTTCCTGAGAATTTTTAGATGCAGTGCTACAACAATTTCCTCTCAAGATTGATTATTTTTTAAATTTCTGGACACTGACATCTAAATATCACAACTTAATTTGACTTCAAACAAATTGAAATAATTGTTTCAAGAGAAAAACCATAACGGACACTTGTGACCTGATCTGTTTTTTCCTTTTGTAATTTAAAAATAATTGATTAAACCAGCTCAATTCAGGTATGAAATTGACAATAAATATTTATCAAAGGTATCAGTTTTCGACCGACGATCGAACTTTTGAGATTATTATAGTAAGGTATAGATTTGAGACTACTAGGATTGGTAGGGCCCGATTATGAAAGCTGGGGGCCCGTGGCAGATGCTATTTGGGGTCCCTCCCTTACGAACATTTATAAAAATAAGAACTATCCATGGGCTATACACACTATTAGAAGTATTAGGTGCATACACCAAGGGGGTTTTGGGGCCCCCTAGCATCAGGGGGCCCTGGGCAAAGTCCCGATTTGCCCATGCAATAAAAAGGCCCTGAGGATTGGTCCTTAAGCATATGCTGATGCAACGACATTGAAATTAAGCAAAAATTCTTCAGACAGAGTGAGCTCAGTACGAAACCCCACCAAACGTCACAGAATGATTTCGTATCTAGTCGGGTTTCGGCATGGTAAATCCGTAGGCCGGAAAGTCCTTCCATGTGGTATATGGTTGGGAGGAGGGTACGAGCCTACCAGATGTCGCTCCTGAGGGGTGCTTGGTCAAAATTGAGGTGGCACCAGGAAGCAATGTTGACTCACCTGTATGGTGCTTCCAGATAATAAGTAGTAAATAAATAACCGTGATTAACCCTTTCGCGGCGAACGTCACGTATACGTGACAGCAGCTATCCGCGTTTCTGGCCGATCGTCACCTATACGTGACAGCAGCTATCCGCGTTTCTGGCCGATCGTCACCTATACGTGACAGCAGCTATCCGCGTTTCTGGCCGATCGTCACCTATACGTGTCAGTAGTTCGGAACGTTTTATTAGTTAATTTTGCTGGCACAAGATGGCACCGCATGTCTATGAAATTTGGAGTACACGTAGTTGGGACCTTCTATTCGAAAACAAGACTAGTATGAATCACATGCGGTCTATCGTTTTATGTAAACAAACGGAGGAATGGATGTATTGCGTTCGGCTGTCAGCGGGTAGGGCATTTTAACTTTGCACGTGGTCTTTGTTTACGAGATATCTTTGTTTATTTTTCTTTTGCGGTGGGATTGTAGCATTGGGTATATGGGTTTTGAGTCAGAATCAGATTCTGTTGCAGTGAGATTTCTTTCCTTTGATGATTTAATATGGAGAAAAGGAGAAAATATTTAACAGAAGACGAAATTTCTGAATTGATAAGAAATGTGTCTGAAAATGAAAGTAGTGACAGTGATACAAAAATCTCATCGGGTGAATCTGTTTATTTGGAACACGGAGATCAGAGTGATTATGAAGATATATCAGACATTTCTATTCTGAGTATATCGCGGGACGGTACTTCTTTGTGGTCTTCTCCCGTAAGGGATTTAACTCTACTAACATTCACAGCGGCATGCGGAATAAAAGTCGATGATGCTGTATCAAATGAATTGTATTATTTCAGATGTTTTTTTGATGAAACTGTAATGGATTTAATAACTAAATTAATGCGTATTATATTATACTAACCAAATTAATGCGTATGAGAGGTTCATAAATCCGGAAAGTGAACAGAGTTTATCCTCGAAGTATTTTTGCCTGTAACTAAAGAAGAAATGTTTGTTTAATTTGCTTTGACAATTTTAATGGGTACCGTGAAAAAACCAAAAATTAAGATGTACTACTCAACGAATCCAATGATTGCAAAACCTTTTTTCAGTAAGGTTATGAGTCGGGACCAACGCATCGAAATTCTTCGATACTTGCATTTCACTTCTACTAATGCCAAAAAGATTGAAAAAATTAAACCTTTTTTAGATTTAATCATTCAAAACTTTCAGAGTTCTTGATACATTATTGACATATTCTGGATATATTCCTGATAGGAATATATCAGTTGATGAAAGTATCTTACTGTGGAAAGGGAGAGTAGGATTTCGACATTATGTCCCAGCGAAAAATATTTTAAACTGTATAACAAAAAATTTTTAGTGGAAAAATAATAAAAGAATGTGTAAGTAACCCATATATAGCTTAAATAAATAGATTTGTTTGTAAATGTTACTATTTCGGAATTTTTCGTAACTTTAGGCTTAGCTCTTAAAAGTCCGCCGGCCTGGAGGGTACGCTCACGAGAAAAACTTCCGGCCTCAGAGGAAAGCGCGTGATCGGAACTGCCGTCGCGAAAGGGTTAATTGTTCGAATGTCTCCGGACAAGTGCCTTTGCATTAGCAACAACAACAAAAAAATATTTAAGGGAAAATCTGAAGTTTACAACCTTTGAATTTGTGGGTTTGGCTGAAATGATGATCTGAAAATTATTGTATACTTACCATCTCTAAATTATCTGTTCCAGAAGACTTCATATAAGGAAACGATTCCTGAAATTCTACTGTTCAAATAACTGATTATTTGCCAAATAATATAGATGATCAATGCCAAATGATTTCTCTATCATTTGTGGCGGGATGATCCAAGGTGGCTCAACCCGCCACCTTGGACCCGTCACCAAGGCTGTCTTCAAAGAAATGTTATAAGGCATGGGCTGAACTGTAAACTTAAACAATGACCTGTGCAGACTGCTTGTGTTGGGAAAAGCTCAACATAGACTCGGCGTGTTGAAAGGAGCAAAGAAATAAGTGTTAGAATCTGCCTTTAGCATAAAACATTGACAATCTACGTGATTGTTCAAAACAACGTCAAAACAAAAAAAAAAAAACTGAAACGTTTATTTCTTCTTTCAATTTTTTTGTTCAAAGCATCCATCTAAATTGTTATTTAATCATAAACAACCAATATTCGTAACATATTTAATCTTCTAAAGATTCAGCAACAATATCCAGAAAAGAATGAAAGACATGATTTAAAAAAAAAAAAAAAAATTAAATGACGTTACCCCTTTCCCGATTGCAAGTTAGTTTTTACTAAACTGCAGAATCTAATGGATTTTTTTTTTATGCTCCCCCATGACATTATCAGCCCGTAACATTATGTTCTTCAAATTGAGAAATACAAATCCATAACAATTGTGCAATCCTTGCCAACTTTATTGATCATAATTCGGTACTTCCCTCTTCCACATGCTTTATGGTTTTACCTTGATATATATATTAATAAACCTTTGTTACTCAGTAGAAATACTCATCTTAAATCCGCAATTAAAACTAAAAGGTTAGCTGCTGGTTTCAAACCAATAAATAGTTCTTCATTAAGCCAAAATACATAAGGGGAGATTTTTCTAATTGGTCATTATACATAGATACGTTTAATTCATTAAAAACTGGTTACCACCCTTATTTATTTATTTATTTTTATTGTGGATATTGGAAAACTGTGTGTCCCCATAATAGGTATTTCAGAAGCTTTGTGAAAGTAATACATTGTCATATGGTGGTTAAATGAGTGATTCCATGTTCTTGAACAACGCATTGCCTTTTTTTGGCATAAGAAATACAACTCCTCTCGATTTCTCTTTCCCACGTTCGTAAAATTGCGGTTGCACGTGCAAGTAACTGCGGTCGTAAGCTGCTTTAATGCGGCTAATAAATTATTAAAGTTTACAATTAATTTATATAAATATGTCTCATTATAATTTTAAAAACATAGTTGTTGTTCCTTCTGCGAAGGTAAGAATTTCGAGTTTTACAAGGTGATTGTCATAGGTATATGTTGAAGTTCTCTAAGTAGTTAACATCGTATTTTTGTATTTAAATATTGATAGTAGATGTGTTGTTAATTCTTTAATAATTAGTTTCTCCACTCTACATTCATGGAAATTTCGTATTTTTTAGCGTTAGATATCAACCACGCGGCATAATGTATCTAAATTATTGCATTTTGATAAATACACCATTTGTGCTGTTGAATCAAGCATGTTCTATTGGTTCATAATTCTTGTGTTGGGTTGTTAACAACCCTTTACTCAGTAGGAATCGCTAGACAAGATGTCTTGTGTAACATTTATAGCCAACTCATACGTAATATCTAGTGGTTAGTCTTTTATAACGTCATCAGTTTCAGTTCTAACTCTCAGGTAAGTCCCATAAATTAATTATATATTTCGGGGAAAATCTGAGGGATTTGTTATTGTAAACGACCGTTGATCACAATTCTTGGTATAAATGCGAATATTTGGTAAGATGTGAATATTAGGTTCCAGTTTTTACAAAGCTTTTCTACTCAAAAAATTGTATTTCCTCCATTTTTCAAAGTGCTTGTAATTTGGGGCACTTATTGAAATTTTGAGCTATTATTGATGTATAGGGCATATGTGAGTAGCCATTTATCCAGTTTAATGATATTTAAAATCAAGTATTTTTTTACAGAAGATTCTATAAAAAGCATGGTTATTTGGCCAAGTTATGATTTGTGTTTATTCTTTTCAGGAGTTCACAGACATTATCTTGTCCAAGACGCAGAGGAAAACTCCAACGGTCATTCACAAGCAATTTAAAATTACAAGGATCAGGAGCTTTTATATGCGAAAAGTGAAATTTACTCAACAGAACTTTCATGATAAGCTAACTCAAATTCTAACAGATTTTCCAAAGTTGGAGGTATGAAATCAAGTATTTAATAACTACTGACAATTGTTTTTCATAATTTTTTTAAAATTATTATTTTGGTTTTAAGGTCAGTAAATTTATAGATTACTGCCTATGGCTCATTGTGACATTTTTTAAAAAAAAGCAATTGACAATATGACTGCAATTTTAAGAGATTGCTTAGTTGGCATATTAGGAAATGTTTAGTTCTTTTTTTTTTATAATTATCAACACTTTCAAAATAAAGTAATCAAAATAGGCATTGTAATATATATTCTAACTTTGCAGGTTATAATGCTAAAAAAAATTAATAAAAATGGCCTTTGATTACATACAAATTTTCAAAATACCCCATGAAATCCTCTAAAATTTGTTTCTTATAACATTTAAATTTAATTTTAATGTTCTGTTGCTACTTTTTCCCTATTAACCATGAAAAGGGGATACTCTAGATTTGTGTGCACGGCTGCCATCTTGGATTTTTCCGCCAGGGTTTGGCGCATTTCGCATGGCGATAATTATTGCGTTCTGGTAAAAATAACCCAATGTCAAATTCTCTAATTTTAAGATCAAACAGTTATTTCTGATGTGATCTTTTAATTATAGTATAATAATTTTAGGTCAGATCTCGGCCTTGACCTGGAAATCTGAGTCAAATTGACTATACTCAAAAGAGTAAATTGTTTTTAAAACTAAGTCTTTTTGTTGAAAATTTTTGAATCCATTATCAGTTTTTTGTTAACTTATTAAATTTAAGTTGCTTTTAATTTTGTTTATCGATTGTCAATTAGTATATTATAATGATACACCATTTCATTTATTTGAAGTAAAAATTATCTGCCATCATTTTTTTTAAAATGTAAATTACATTATACATTTTAAATACAATATATTTTAAAATATTTTATAATTCCAAGTTGTAGTGGATTACAAATAAATTTAAATAACTGAAGTTCAACTTCTCTCTCCCCAGGAACCTAAGTTAAAAAAAGAAGAGGATCTGGTTACTCACCATAAATTTATGGGTTCATAATTATTTTACATTTTTCAAAGCTGAATTTTAGATAATTTTTAAATTGCAAGTTATTTAGGTGGTACGAAAATGCTGTATTTTTTTTTCTAATTAACAATATATTGGCATAATATTTTGGTGATTCATTGCTATTATTCAAAGAGTTAGGGCAAACTGAATACATGGCATTGAAATTTTATCTGTAAGTAAAATTCATTTGACCAAATTTTTCATATGGATCATAATTTGAAAAGGTAATTTTTAATTAAAAATGCCAAAAAAAAAAAAAATCTTCAGTCCAACGATTAAATGATTTTTCAAAAATATTTCTAAGTTTCATAATTTAAAAAGGTGGTTTTTATTAAAAAAGCTAAAAGAAAAACCCAAAATTTACAATATTTGAGAATGATTTTTTCAAAAAAATTTCAAAGTTTCATAATTTAAAAAAGTGGTTTTTATTAAAAACCCAAAAATAAATCTCAGTTCAACGTTTAAATGATTTTCAAAATTTTTGCTAAGTTTCATAATTTAAACAGGTGGTTTTTATTAAAAAAGCTAAAAAAATTCAAAGTCCAGTGTTTTGAAAACACCGCTTAAAACACATTGGCGAGAATTTTTCCACTCCTAAAAACACGGTAAAATCGCCAAGTTGGCGCAAATAAACTCCAAGATGGCGGCCGTGCACACAAATCTAGAGTAAGATTCGATGAAGTCCATCACAATTATTTTTCTTAGTCATCTGGCTGATTGTAATTTTGTGAGGAAAAGACCTTGCATATTTCATAACAATCACTTACTGCAGGATCACTTGAGTTTTTTTAGACTTGCTGTGATGTTCCCTGTATTTGGAGATTATAAAGTGGGGTTCAGTCCCCTGCCACTGACAAATTAAGTCAAAAATGATGCTCCACATCCCTGAAGTAGATAGATGAGAGCTCGCAAGATCATCTCTTACAGAATGTTTTTCTAAGCACATTGACCGAGCCACTGCACTTTTCAAAAAGTTTTTCACCCTCCTAACTAACTTTTATGCTCAGTAGAGATTTTCATTTCTGATTAACAGTTGCTAGCAGAAATAACTCATTTGGTAATAATCCAGTGTTCTGTAGAAAAATTAAATTTTCATTACTTCTTAAGATTCCATTAGCTGAATGATAGGTAAATCTGACTAAAATAGGATGCATCTTAAAATGAAGTTTATAAAACTAGGGGGGAAAACAATGAGAAAAATAATTGTTTCTAGTGACCTTTGGTCTCAGTTCTAAAAGAGACATTCACCAGTGTCTAAAGCCTCTTTTTTTATGAATAAACACAGGGTAAACAGCTTTATCATAGATATTTGGATCATTCAAAAGTGGGTCATCTGTAGGTGAATTTTTACTGCAGCAAACTTCCTTACACATGTATACTGTTTAAAAAATTTATACAGCATACTTAGCTGTATATATTTAAAAAAAAATCCATTTTATAGCTGTTATGTTTATGTGCATAATTCTAGGATAAAAGTGTGAACTTTTAATTTAAACACCAAGGACTCATTTATGGCACTGCAAATTCTGCTTTACAGTCTTTACTGTTTAGCGTGCACAGCTGTGCTAGAGTAATATATTTTCAAAACCTTAGACATTTTGTTATAGTTTTGAAGATCTTACATTTTATGATTATTAATGCTTGTATTTATAAATATAATTCTAGCATTATATTTGCACATTATGAACTTCAATGCTTTATTTTTAAAAAATTTAAAAGTTTATATCTTTTTAAAACTCTTATGTTTAAAATCTCATTTATCTTTGCTGTTTTGCCAGTGTTTCTTCCTCTTCCCTGATTAATAATTAATATTGTTTCAAAAGTTTTTTTTAAATACTGTTGCAGTTTTTGTAAATGACCTTCATTCTTTGTATGTTCTTTTATTGTAAGTTGGCAAAATTTCTTTGTAACATTTTTAGGATATACATCCATTCTTTTCCGATTTAATGAATGTTCTCTATGATAAAGATCATTACAAGTTGGCTTTAGGACAGTTGAATACAGCCCGACATCTGATTGATAAGTATGTACTCTCTATGATTAGGAAAACTGCATTCCTATTCACTATTACTTCATTTTATTAAATTGAAATAATTTACCTCTGTTATATAAAGAATTTATGTTGAAAAACTACAGTAAGAAAATTGTTATGCTTAAGTGTTGAACTCGTGTAACAGGGTCAGCAAACCACCAAGTTTTTGACAAAAAACTCGCTGACATATGTCCTTATGGGTTTTTTTTCTGCATATTAGTAAATATTTGTATAATGATTTCTATTTTACTTCGAATCCAAAACTTCAAATTTCTTTAATTTCCCCCTAATACTTATAATAATAATAATAATAATAATTATATTAAAGCAGTTAAGTATCTTATAATTTTAAATATGTATTTTTATTTGCATAGGGTTTCTAAACAATTTTTCTTGCAGTTCAGATCCTTAAATAGCAAAGTCAGCAATAGTGAGAAAAGGGAAAATGTTTTGGTCTTCCCAGTCAAAAAGACTAAAGCTATCTGATCTGTCAGGATCTAGGAAAAAGGGAATGTGACTGTATCTTAAGTACTTAACATATACAAATGGTTATTCCCTTTCTTCACCTTAAGAATTCCACGAAAAGGTGGAAATATGGTAGCAGGTTTAATGAAGCCTAAGTTCATTTGAAATCTGAATAGTAACAAAATTGAAAGAATCAAAACTGACTATTAAAAAAAAACCTACAAAGGGAAATATATGATCTTGGCTATCAATGTTCTCATCAGCTAAGTGTTTCCAACAGTAAATGTGCTAATGTGCTTCATTTGATTTTTCATGGTTATTATTAAACCTGGTAAACAAATCAAATGAACAAGACAAAATAAAGTGCAATCAAAAAAGTACAAGAGTCTTGCTCTTTTGGTATGCTATCAGTAGTATGCATCCAATTTATAAAAATCCTTTGTTTTTCTGAATAGTCATGTTTACTAATTAGGTGCTTTTTTGTGATGAAATTTAGCTATTGAGTCTGTATTTATTTTCAATTTGCTTGATTAAATGTCTTACAATGTGATTATACAACTACACAACCATTTTTCCATATACAACATGTCCTTGGAAGGAGAATAGCAAAGTTATTCGTTCATTCAATTTAAAATCTGATGTATTATCTGACCTGTTCTTATGAACCAGAAATAAGTATCAGTAAGAACATTGTATAGCCAAAAAGCATTGAAGGGTTAATAATTGTCTTGTATTAAATTTTTATTTAATTAAAGTTCATTATTTAGCTCTAGAAAATGAGGATTTTGTGTATTCCTAAAAAAATTTGCACAGCTCTTCTGCTTAAGAACTCAATAGTTGCTAAGCTCGTACAACTGTGCTACATAAATTTTATGTTCATTTCCGTTAACTATTAGCTCCTAATGACTGATAGTGCCATGTCCATTAGACATAACTGTAATCTGCAAATTCATTTTCTGGTATTATTTTCAAAATAACTATTGGAACTTAGATCTATTATTTTTAAAATGACCTATTGTACTGAACAATAAAAGCAGGAAAACATAACAAATATTATCAATGGGACTGGATGAAGGAAACGACACACACAGGAAAACTATTATTCTGAGAACGATCGATCAAAGCTCTACTGTAATTATTAATTTAGAGAAATTTGCTTGTTTTGTTCTGTATTCTTGTGAGAGGTTACCTTTGAAACTGATGATTTCTATTATTTAATTTTTAGTGTTGCTAAGGAGTATTGTCGGCTTTTGAAGTATGGAGATTCACTTTACAGGTGTAAATTATTGAAGAAAGCAGCTTTAGGAAGGTAAATAGAAATTTAGCTACATCATTAACTATTACTTTAATGTATTTTCATTCTTATAATTATTGGATTGACATGCTGTTTTTATTCCCTACTCGAAGTTTAGCAATTAGCTATAAATATTTAAAATTTTTGTTTATATAAGTTTAAATATGCAAAACATGCTAATTCATACTTAATCTATCTATATATATATTTATATTTATTTATTTTTAAGGATGGCTACTATTATGAAACGCCAGAACCAGAGTCTTCAGTACTTAGAACAAGTTAGGCAGCATATGTCACGTTTACCATCCATAGATCCTAATACAAGGACACTATTAATCTGTGGGTTCCCAAATGTTGGAAAATCTAGTTTTATAAATAAGGTATAAAAAGGGCATTAACTGTATTTACTACTTTATTATTTTGTTGCTTGAACTTTTTATATTTTTGTCAAATTTTATGTAATATATAATGTAAAATTTACAAGAATAGAAGTGTTTTGTACTGTGGAATACATTATAGTTATTATTAAAAAAAAATAAAGTGCAATCATGTTTGTGAGTCCTGACAAACTTTTAAGATAAGTTTGAAGCTTTTAGAATTTAATTATTTTTAATATATCTTTGGGGAGAAATCCCATATCCTGTGTTGGAAAATTTGGTGATTTTTTTTTTAGCGGTAAATATTTCAGTATGGTGTATCCTAATTCATTTCTGTTGTGATGTTTTTAACCTGTCTTTTGATGAGGTTTTTTAATTTGTGTTTTTTCAGCTGTTTTTTTTTTTCTGCGTCTCTGTATGTAGACTTACTTGGTACAGTTGATTCCGGTTAATTGGACCATCTGCTTATTCGGATCGAATTCTGTCTTGTAACGTTGTGGCATGTTCGCTTAATCAGACCATCTAGTTATTAGAACCAAAATGATCGCAACCCGATGTGGTCCGATTAACCGGAATCGACTGTATATCTAAAGGCCAATCAATTTTATTTTAATCACATGGTAATTTCAAATGTTATCAATTCTATAGTTTTATTTTTTTTGAACGGACATTTCGACCGTGTATGAAGGGATTGCAGACAAGTCTCTTTGCTTCTGCCAATTTGTTTTTTCGCTATGCATCCCTTGCATTTTAATGCCCAGCTAACAAATTTCTCATTAATTTTAAGGTTTTAGTTTTTGTATTTATGCAGATTTTTGTATTTTTCTGTTTTTGTATTTATACAGCCGTTTTTAGATACTTTTGCATATGTTTTAAAGTAGCGGTTGAGCATTTCTGTTTAGGTTTTGAATTTTAATACAGCCGTTTTTAGATATATTTGCGTATGTTTTAAATAAGTGGTTGAGCATTTGTACTAAGGTTTTGAAGTTTAATACAGCTGTTTTTAGATATTTTTGCGTATGTTTTAAAGTAGCTGTTGTGGATTTGTGTCATGTTTTTGAAAGTTTATTATTGCCATTGGTAGGTTTGTTTTGAATTTATTCTTATATTTGGGTTGTTATTGATATTTTGTGTATATCTGTTATTTTAAGCGTAAAATGTCCGCATAGACCTGTTTTGGCGGCAAAAAATTTTTGACGACTAGTTGGCGCCAAAAGTTTTTTGTCGCCAAGGGAGGTGCGTCTGGCACATCTGTTCCATGAAAAGTAACGAAATTAATTGAAAGGGAAGGTCACGAATTTTTTGATTTTTTTTTTTATCGTTATAATGTAGAATAGAAAATATGCTCCTAACTGGTACAAAAACACTAAGATCAATTTTTGCCAGCTTTGTGATGCCGCATCGGAAGAGAGATAACAGAGTTCCTGTGGGAAAATGCATTGTATTCTTCCCCATTGAGGGAACAAACGCTCTTCCTCCCTTTCACAGAAAGGAGAGTATACGTTATCATCTAGGGCTACCCCTCGGGTGACGAAAATATGAGGAGATAAAAAGAAACACAGCGGAAGTAGACATGTTAAAGCATTAAAATTAACACGAACAAGTGGTGCACAATGCTAACAAGAGAGAGAAGTTGGACCGTGGAAAAACACCACTCACTTTAAAAAAAAAAAAAATAAGAATAGAGCTTCAATTTTTATGCCGATCCTGAATAGAGAAGTGTAGTTAGTGAACGAACTAGTTCAGGTCGGTCTTTCTTTCCGTGAACTCTAGTATTACCGTATAGATTTTGGCTTCTTGTCATTATTTGCGCTTGAGGTATTCTCTCTCCCTATGTAACAGACTATGTCCGACATGCAGATTTCCCGACGAGTATACATTATGTAACGGGCGAAGGGCCCCCCCCCCCCCCCCCCCCCAATTTTTTAAAACTGCATACTTATTCAAAATTTAATTTTTAAATAAAAATTCAAATTTTTAAAATTTTTATTTACTGTCTTAATTTCAATATTTTTGCTCCAAATTGTTTTATACATTTACTGAAATGTATTAAAGATTGTGCATGGACTTTTAGATTATATAATATTAAATTAAAAATTTTTTTTAATATTATTATTAAGTATTAATATTAAATATTATGTAATTTTAGTAAATTTTATATTATTTTTAGTTAAAAAATGGTGAAATATCAGGAAGGCCCAGTCCAGTTTGAGTTGTTCTTCGTCTTGATGTTTTCAGAGCAGTTTAGGAAAGTTCCTCAAATTAAGCAAAAACTCAAATTAAACTCAAATTAAACATTGATACAACTATTTTACAATTGTATCAGTGTAGAATTAATGAAAAATTGTTAATATCATTTACTTTAATGTGGTTTCTGTAGTAACTGTAACAAGTATGAGAATGATTAATTTTTGCATCATTGACTTTCAAGGTGTTTTACATTGCATCAATAAATTTTATGGGTGTTTGAGTCACAATCATATCTGGAATTTGTATAACAGTAATAAAACTAGTAAGTATTGCATGGTTGTAATCCCAACTTTTAAAGAAAACTTTTTCCTGATAAGAACTTAAATAATGTGAATATACTTGAAAGACGAGCCGGGGGGGGGGGGGAGACTAATTTCATTTAAACATTAGTATGTACTTCAGTGGTCATGAAATTGACTTTCTCAAAAGTAGTAGACACCCTGTTAAAAAGGTAAACTACTATTGTGATAACTCAGAAACTAACCATATGTCAAATTTTTCACATATGTTTTTCAAAATATTAAGAATGTAATGAATTACAGATTTGGTTCTAGGTATTTTATTTGTTGATTTATAGCTGCATTTATAGAAAATCTCATGAGAAATTACTAAAATTTTACATGTAATTGCATATGAGCTGTATTATTTTGAATTTCATGATATTGATTAGCTTGTAGTTCATTATTCCAAAAAGAAATATGCTCTTTTTTTTTAAAAGAGCTAGAGCTGTTTTTGTAAAAATTTGCTAAATTTTGACCCAAGATCATTAATTTTGTGAAAAGTTGCATAGTCATGATCTATTTTTTCGTGTTTTAGTGTTTCACCCCTTCGAAAAATGAGACAAACTTATGAAAGTTTTTTTTTTTTTTTTTTTAAGTGCTCTAAAGATATTCAGATACCTTAAGCCTAAGTGATGCTGAGAAAATGGTGTCGCTTAGGTAGGTTGCATTAGGCACAGTTTCTGAGTTTTCTGCCAAGTGTGGAAAACTCAGAAACCGTTCCAAGCAGCAGAGGATACGGAACACTGCCCTTTCTTTGTTTAAATATAATGCTTTGAAATTTAGAAAAATAATGAATGGATTTTCAGTAATTTTTATTTTACATTTTTAAAAAACAATGTGAAACACTTATCCTTAGAAAATGATAAGGAACAGCTTTTTCAGATGCACTGCCCTTGGCGACAAGTTGGCACCAAAAGTTTTTGACGCCAATTTGACGAAAAGTTGTCAACTTTTCCTGAACTAGCTCCCTATATGGCTTTTTAATTAACAAACTGAAACGTCCAATTAAGATATTAGGTTAACTTAGAATTTTCCCAACTTACTAGCCATAATGAAATAACTGGAACATTGTATAACTATTTGTTTTATGGTGTTAATTTAGAGGGACATTTATTAACTAGGAATTTTAGAGATGGTATTAAATGTAACATTGCTCTTTCTAAGTATCTTAAGTTATTTAGCTAATGATGATATATTGAGATCCAACGCTGATAAATAGTAGGATGATTTAACATATCTGAGGCTAGATATTGTTTTTTGGACTTTTACTTTAGGTATTAGTAAGCAAAGTACTCGTATGATAAATAAAGCAATTTATCCATTGTGTCTGACATCATTGCTCTCTAAATATTTTAGTGTATTTAGCTGATGATGATATGTTGAGATCCAACGCTGATAATAGGATGATTAAACATATCTGAGGCTAGATATTGTTTTCTTTGCTTTTACTTAAGTATGCAAAATGCTCATATGAAAAATAAAGCAATTCAATGTATCAGTGACATTCATTGTATTTACTAAGAATTTTAGGGCAAAAGAATTGTATATCTGAAGTTTCCAATATTTCAAAATGTTTTCACTTATCTAGCTCATGATGATATATAGAGATCCAACTCTGATTCTGTTATGCTGTTCTGTCATATCTGAAGCTGTGTAACATTGTTTTGTATTTTCTGCATTATTTGCAGGCTAATAGGCTATTTCCTTTTTAAGTTAATGTGACCATATACTAACTTTAAAAGCTCAATTTTCTTTTAAATGCTTAATGACCTAGAGTTAATAGTAATCAAGTTGTGTCTCATTCCATAGTAAACTATATAGCTATGTACCTATATTTATAAGTAATTAATATATTTAAGTATATAGCTATCGATTAGTTTAAATTGAGTGATGTGTGATATATTGCTCAGCCTTAGAGCTGTGCAGTTTCATTTATATTATTTTGTTTTTAACCTGTGTTTGAGAAATTTGGGTGTTTTAGAACAAATGTATGTTTAGAAGCAAATTGTTGACTATTGAATTAGGTATCATACTATTGTGGATTCAGAATTCAAGTTGAATAAAATAAACATGGTGAAGTAGTTATCCTTGGAGTTTGTTTATGTGCATGGAAATATTAAGAATTATACTAAGGACTTATCTTTGTTCTGGTAACATTGATATATGTCAGTCTTTACCCTTTATTGTAAATTATTTCCTAATTGTAAGCATTGGTTTTCCTTTTTTTTATGTAACTGCAGTTATCCTAATGTATACACATTATCTGACTCATTAACTATATAGTTACTGTGCTTCGTACGTGTGTTAGATAAAAATGGATGAAATTATTGCCTCTAGTGTTAACTAATGTGCAAAAGAATTCATCCATACATATACAAATTTGTAAAGCTATGCATTTTTCTACTGTGTGAGTAAATTTTGTTTTTAAAATGTCACAAAATGTATATAAAATTTTTTTCCAGATAACTCGTGCTGAAGTTGATGTACAACCATATGCCTTTACTACCAAGTCCCTTTTTGTTGGTCATACTGATTACAAGTATTTAAGATGGCAGGTAAATAGAAAATTTATTAGGGAGAAAAAAAATTTGAGCCATAAAAATCATGAATCACAAATTTCTTTAGCCAGTCATAAATTTACTATGTTAATAAATTTCATTTAAAAAATTGCATCTAAGCCTATTTCAAACATAAAAGAAAGATGTATCTGAGGTTCTTAATTCTGATCATAAACAATTAGCTGTAGTTTTACAGTTAGGTTAGAGGGGTAGGAGGAAAAGGAAGGGGGACCTAACTTTTGAAAATCAGTTTTATTTTGATATTTGTATTGAAGAAGGTATTCTTCTACAATATTATCTTTTTTATCAATAACTACCTTTAATTTTGCTTTATTGATTCTTGTTTTTGGTGTAGCTCTTGACTTGCCTGTCTTGATTTTAGTTAATCACTACCCATAACTCCAGGATTTTCTGAGGCTTGAATTTTTTAGCACTCATGACTTCAAGGAAAATCTGTTGTGGTGCAGCACTTTATATATATATATATATATATACTAGCTGTACCCGTCCCGGCGTTGCTCGGGTAATGTAATTACCAATTTTTTAGTAGCCTTAACCCTTTGTTAATGGGCGTCGCTGTCATCCTTTTCCTCACCACGATACATTATTTTACCCATATAAATTTAATCCTTTCTGGCACATTTTGGCAAAATTTTTGACATAGGATTACTATTCGAATATCACTGCAATAGTAATCGATTTCCTTGAAAGCGAATATATCACATCCTCCACATGCTGAAATTCTTTGAAATATTCATAGATTTTTTCCACAAATACACCACAAATTATATGATATTAACTAAGTGTTGGCCAAAAAAATTACGGCATTACTAAATGTGATTTTTTAATCGATTATCACTGCAATAGTAATCGATTTCCTTTAACGACCCAATCCCTCATAGAAAACAAACGCCCCAACACATCACGTGCATGAAGTCGAAAAACTGGTTTTTCTCCTATTTTCACCCGCTACCTTCGTCCGGAAATGAAGAACGAAATCTCCAAAATGAGATTTCTCGCAAGAGTTTCCGAATCATAAAATAAATTATTAAAAAATAACTACAATTTGTAAATTAATTTTGGTTCTGGCTTTCGAAACTGTGATGTCTAGGGTCTCTGAGATAAAAATTTCGTAAAAATGCAACGACATTTACGTATCGATTCGGCAATTTGGAAAAAAGGGTCACGGACAAAATCGCGTTTTTTTCCGAAAAAACGGGTGCGTACAGGCGATCGAAAAAAAATCACAATTAATCGATAAATTAAGACAGACAATTTTAATTGTGATTTCCGTATAGTGTCATCTTTCGCGTATAGGCTCGTCCGAAAAAAAAAATTCTTGGACGGATACGTTAGGATTTACGGAGCTTTTACTCGTCCGGGAGCTCCAAATCGCGACTAAATATTTAATTACGGAAAATCTAATTAAAAAATCGAAAAAAGGGCTTCGAGGTGCATAATGAGACCTCGGGAGGCATCTTCGTGTCGAATCTCAAGACTGTCCGACCTACCGTCTTTGCGCTGCGCCGCGAGCAGACAAAAACTCGGTCACACACACACAGACTTTGCCTTTTATATATAAAGATATATATATTAAGGAATAGCTAGGTTGACTTAAGTCATTTTAGTGGAGAGTTTAAAATTGACTAGTATTGACTAGAAAAGAATTAAAAAACATGTTTATTTTAAAAGTTGTATGTACAAATATTTGCTGATAAATTTTGTTGCTTCAGAAGGTATGACAGATCTCTCAAACCTTACAATTTCTAATCAGAAAACATAAAGCTAGCATATTTTATGAATGTTAATATTTATATATTGTCCAAATTCTTGTGAGAAATGCATGGAGAAAGTAATGAATCTTACATTGCCTTCCATTTTGCATTATATGTTTGATTCCTTGTAAATGGATAGCTTATTTTGCATGATTACAGTGACAAACTAAACAAGGGTGTTTGTGTCCTTGTTTACAATTTCTATTTTCAGGGGCTTACACATCTGAATTATAATTAAAATTCATATGACTAAAATTCAGGGTGACTTAATATCAGCCTTGTGTCATACTTTCAATAATACCACATTATGCAAGGTAACTTATTATAAATTTCTCAAAAAATACCAAATGTTTTCTTATTTAAAGGAGTACAGATGTTTTAGCTTAATTACTGAAGTTAATGATTGTATGACACTTCCATGTATGTAGGGAAATATTTTCATTGCCATTTTCCCAAGTAGATTTACCAAAAAATGTTGGGTTTATTGAGAACTTCCTCTACTTATCAAACTATTTTCTATTGTTCCATTTGTTCTGTGCATACTGTGGACAGTCATTTTGTGAGGCTGTTATTAGAATTTTTTTAGTTGACTCTCTATCATCTGATAACTTCATCAAATCACTCTGGCTAAATAAATTTATGGGATATAGACTCCAGGAATCTAATATTTGGGACTCATGCAGACAAGTCTCTATTAATACCTAGTTACTATCTGTTAATAATTTGAATAAACAATTTTAACTTTTTTGTGTAATTAAGTACACTTAATTTTTAAAACTTGATTATTCATTTGCTCTCATTTGCCCTGAGTTAGGTCCAAATGCAGACATGGGTCTTGCATGAGTTTTGTCTGTAAGTTTTGGTACTGAATTTTGGAAGTTCTAAATGGTTAAGATACAGTGCTGTGGGATTTTATATTTCAGTAAGTATCATATAAACTGTTTATTTATGGGGTAATAAAAATGAAGCATATTTGTTTTTCACTATATTCCCCCCCCCCTCAAAAAAAAAAGGGGGAAAACTGATTTCTGAAATTTTCTGCATGTTAGTTAGCTTTCTGTTGAACTATCTTAGTCATGAGATAAAAGCAGAATATTTGAAGTGCTTGGAAATTTAGCTATATGTCTGTTTAAGATGGATGAAAGTCATGGGAAATGAATCTTCTTTAATAAACAAGTTAATAGCTACATTTTCAACGACTCTTTTCAAACTAAGATTTAAAAAAAAAAAAAAAAACAATGCAAGCTTTTGATGTAGTGGATTATATAATGGGAGTGCAGGTGCTGAAAGTGTTTTTTAAAGAAACTAATAAATAATAAAGTAATGACTAGAAAATTGTGCAAATTTGTAAGTTGTTTTTTTATTCATGTTATAGGTAATTATCTGCATACATTCTAAATATTCATACTGTGTACTCCATACAGGTCATAGATACTCCAGGAATCCTGGATCATCCTTTAGAAGATAGAAATACTATTGAAATGCAAGCTATAACTGCCTTAGCTCATTTAAGAGCTTGTATAATTTTTATAATTGATCCATCTGAACAGTGTAATCATTCTGTAGAAGAACAGGTATGTTAAATGGTGTTGCATTTTTCGTATTTTAATCTTTTGATGCTTTTTTAGCGAAAGTATTTTTCTGTGTGCTTTAGTATTTTGTTTGCCTGTTACAAATTCATAGGTCTAATTTGATGTTTAAAAGAAATATGGAGGCCTATTCTGACTCTAGGAAAAATACTTCTGAAATGTAGGATAATATAACATATTTTGACCATTTAAGAATATATATATATATTTTCCCAATGTCAATGAGAAAATTTATTTCAAAGTATTCTTTTTGGATTTTGAAATCTAGAATAGTTTTTTGAAAATTTCAATCCAGTGTTTGATCTATGTGTTCTATTGCATGAAGATATACCCCAGGTCTATTTTAGGGAAGGGCTTTCCAATACTTTATGGAATTAAAATTTAAAAAAATCTGGTGATGCTTAGTCTAAATTGAGGTAGCACTAGGGAGTGTTGTTGGTTAACTGATACGATGCCCCCATTAAAAGCAACCAACGATTCTTGCTGATAAAGTACAGATATCTTCATTGACAAATTCCTTACATTGGGAGAAAAATAAAATTAAACAATGTTGAGAAAAGAATGTAATTTATGGTTTGCTTTTGCAGCCTCTATTTTTTTTAAAGCATTTCAAAAAAGTTTTATAGTTCTAAAATTTTTAGTTTTAAACTAAATTACCATAATTTGGGGAAACAAGAAAAAAAATCAATAGAAACTCCACTCTGGTGGGAGTTTCAAATCCTGTGTGCAATTTAATGAATTTTCACATCTAGCATATTTGTTTTTGCATCAGTTATGTTTTGAAAAAAAAGTAGAATTACCACAATAATTGACCACTGGAACATCCTTCAAAGATTTAAAATCATTACATTGAAGTAATTGGGTAGTGAAAGTATCAACATCTTTACATTAAATAATAAATTGTTAAGAAGGAAGAGAAAGGGATTTCTTACAATTTTCTTGCTACACGCTGCAGTTGTTCCAAGCATATCAGATTTTATTGCTGAGTGTAACTAGCTTGCTAAAAATATCACTAATTTACTAATATTAAAAATTGATTTGAGTATTTTTAAAATTGATTTAAAAAAATAGGTACTCCTAGATTTTGTTGTTGAGAGCTGTGAAAATTCATATCATATAATAATAAATTAAGAAATTCATAGTGACAAAGACTCTTTAAATGAAACTGATATCTTTAGTTGCTTTACATATAATCAATTGGATTTTATACCATGTAAAATAAATGTTATTCTTAGAAATTTAAAGTGTATCATTTGTTAAAAATGAGTTTGTGTTTCTTTTTATTTTTTCAGGTTGACCTGTTCAATAGCATTAAACCCTTGTTTTTGAATAAGGTAATTTTAAAAATATTTTTCTTTGTCTGTTGAAATCAAACTATTTATAGCATTTTTTTTTTTTTATCTAAAAGGTATGTTTGTAAGCTCATAATAATGCTCGTGTAAATGAGGAGTTAGAGAAGTTGCAAACTGTTATTGAAAATACTTAACTTTTTTTTACATTGAACCTTATTAACAAATTTGTCAAGTTATTTTATTGCAAGAGTGAAAAATACTTTTTCCCAGAAGTCATATCCCATGAACTTTCCTGTTTGTCATGGAAAATTAAATTTATGGACATGGAATGTAGCTTTATGAATATTTATAGGTTGAACTTCTTAGTTTGCGAATATGACACATTTGAGTTATGTATTTGTCAGCAACATATAGGGTGGTTAAAAATATTTTATGGAATTAAATTATTGATTTTTAATTGTAAAGCCATGTATCAATCATTCACTCCCCCCCCCCCCCTTCATAAAAGTGATCTAGAGTAATCTAGTAGAATTAGTCATTGTTAACCCTCTTAACAGTCGCGTGGTTGACAGGTGTCAACCAGTGAACTTTGACGTGATTCAATCGAAGAACAGTTAGACTAACTGAAGTGAAAAGAAAGGGGACAAGAGGGAAGGCTCATTTGAAGGTAGAAGGAAAAGGGGAGACTTCCAACCTTCCAATGGCCGCCATTAGGGAAGATGAAAGCAGGTTGGTGACATATGTCACCCATGCGACTGTTGGAGGGTTAAAAAATCCTTTTTAACACATACACTCATGTTTTAAGAGAACTTAAAGAAAAATTTACTAAACATTGGAATTCTTAGAGAACTGTTTGTCTTGATCCATTATGTAAGTTACATTGAGTAAAGTGTCTTGCTTAATAAAGTTTTTTTTCTTTTTATTTTTAGCCTACAGTAGTTGTTGCAAATAAAAATGATATAATAAGGCTTGAAGAGCTAGCTGTTGAAAAAAAGGTAAATATTTCTAAAATTCCCTTTTATTATTTTTTTCTATCATAGGCTTTTCAACTTTTAAATTTCATTAACTTTTTCATTCTAGCAACTAATTGATTCCCTAGCAGAAGAAGGTTTTCCCATTTTGCAAATGAGCACTGTTTCTGGTGAAGGTGTTATGGAGTTAAGAAATGAAGCTTGTGACAGGCTTCTTGCACACAGGGTTGAAGTGAAATTGAAGGGAAAGAAGGCAGGTGGAATTTTAAATCGTTTACAAGTAGCAGAACCAGAGCCTAGGGATGATAAAGTGAGTAATTTAAAGCTGACAGTTTCTATGTTAGTTTTACCCTCTTTAACATTTATCAGTGGGAATACAATATATATTCATTGTAGGTGAGGTTACCTTTCATACCTGAAAAAGTTCTGGAAGCAAAATTAAAAATGGAAACTGACTCAAAAAAGAAAAAATTGGTAAGTTTCAGTCATTACTACTTATTCACTTAGTTTTCTCATAATTACAATTGTGTGTCAGACTTTATAAATTTAAAACTCTCTTCAAACTTTTATATTTTAGGAAAGAGACCTTGAAATGGAACTTGGTGATGATTACATTCTTGATCTCAAAAGTAAGTTCTGACATTTCTTTATTTTATGCTGATATGTACTTTTGAGTTATGAGGCACTTTGCTTCTGTCCCATGGAAGACATGCTTAAATGAAATACTGGTGCCTTAAGTATGGGTTGCAGTCCTAGATGACTAAAACCCATTAAAATGTAAAATATATTTATATAAAAGATACATTTATGCATTTCAAAACTAATTCAATATTCAATTTAAAGAGAAAAGTTATAAATTTAGGAGGCTCATTTAATTGGAGGAGTGTAACTTTGAACAAAAAAGAAAAATGAATTTATTACTTAATTGGAAAGGAAATTGTATCAAACTTAAATTGTATATGTATGTTGATTGGAGAAAAAGAAAAATTTGTTTTTGAATTAGTTTGAAATATCACCTTTCTTTTAATATTTTAAAATTTATGTTAAGGTTATTAGGTGTTCAGTTTTTTTTAATAATTTATAGTTTCTCCTCAAAATTTTAAAGTCTTTGCACAATTTTCTCTTTAATGTAAAATAAAGGTGAAGCATTTTTAAAAATGCATGCATTATTAATTCTCAACAGAATAACTTGTCAATCTATATTGAGATACTCTGTTATTTAGATATCAATGTACCTGGGAAATTTTTTAATGTTTCTTTTACCTTTATTGCCAGTAACTATTTTAGTGAAAAAAAATTACAACTTCTTAATTTTTCAGAAAATTATGCGATACCTGATGAGGAAAAATATGATATCATACCAGAATTATGGGAGGGTCATAACATTGCTGATTTCATTGATCCTGATATTAAACAGGTAATGTCAGTCTTATTCTATATTTTCAGCTGTCATTAATGTTTAATATTTATTTTAAATTGAAGTGCAGTAAATAATCTTTATTATGACATACGTGTGAAATGTTCTGTAAAAAACATATTTGTTCAGTTTTTTAAGCTTTGCTACGAAAATACGTTTTCAAGCAAAAATGTCCCGTATTTTTACTTCCCCAGCACCATCGCGTTTTTTCCCCTTACATCGCATTTTCGAGATTCCCCTCCTAGCAGCTTACACTATACAAAAACTTCCTGGACAGCAAGCAGCTTCTACAACATTAGAAAGAAAGAGAAAGTCAACATCATGTGCTTCACCTAAAGTAATAAAAAAAAAAGTAAAATCGGCCTCATTTGCTTCACCAATACCAGTAAAAAAATTTAAATTAATGTCAAGTCCTTCACTCAACTCTGTAAAACAGTTGAAACCAACCTCATGTGCTTCTCAAAAATCAGCAAAAAAAGTAAAATCACTTGCAGAGTCACCCTCATCTACCAATAATAATAATAAACTCATATTGCAGTGGGAAGAAAGAATTTTTCTTACGTTAAGCTCAAATCTTGATCATGCTTTAGCATTTTTTGTGAAAAATGTGATTGTCATTTATAAAGCATATAATGTGATGTTTTGAAGTGAAGAGCCGAAAATTCACAAGATGAGAAGAGAGTTATCGAATTTTTTTGAATTGTTGGTGAGATTTGGGAAAATATCTGTCACAACTAGCTCGAAATGTGTATTTAATGTGAAATTTGATGTATTTAAAATTCAGAAGGATAATAAAGATTTAGTTATCCGAAACATCAGAATTTGTCAAAGAATTGTCTGAAAGCGATATTTTACAGTTCTATTCTTGTGTTAGAAAATATTATACAACATCTTGTTGCTCTTTTTTTTTTTTTTTTCTTTCTTTTTCTTCCTTCCCGATTCTGTTGCGCACTGTGTTTCTTATTATTTTCTTGGGAGGTTGGCAGCTATGTTATGAGATTTCTTTGTTCGGCTGAGGTTTTGAGCTGTTATCTAAAAAAACTTTTATTGACCCTTAAAGACTTTATGGGGGGGAAATCCCATGTGGTTAATCCCACGTGGGTTGCATTTTAATGTGTAAGTTTGTCAATTATGTTTGCACATAGTATTGAATTAAATGATGGGTGTATTTTAAGCTTCAAATTATGAAACATGTTGTCAATGTAGGGTCATCAAAAATTTCTTATGCTCTTAAAAATAACTCATTAAAAAGAATCAAGTTAATTACTAAAATGTTTTTTTTTTCATTATTACTAAGTCTTTGGAGTAAAACAATAACTTTTATGTCCAAAAAAATATTCTGTTTAGGGAAATGAAGGCAATGATATGTTATTACTTCATGTGACAGGCAAAATATTTCAGAATGTGTGAACATTCAGTTTCCGACTTCTATATCATAGATCAATAGTATTTGTCTTACAGGCACTCACTATTTGCATTCATTAAATTTTTTTTTTGGGGGGGGATGTTGTTAGGGGGTTGCTTTATGTATAAAACTGCATAATTTCATAATTATCAGATGTTATAACTTCTTGTTTTCAAAACTTAATCTAGTACCCATTTATTTCCTAGAAATTAGATAATCTAGAAAAGGAGGAAACTCTAAGAGAAGAGGCTGGTTTCTATAATGAATCTGAAAGTGAAGATGATGAAGAAATGAAAAATATAAGAGAATTAGCCAAAAAGTAAGTTTACTTTAAATTTGATCTTTTTAAAGTTAAAAAAATTTAGTATAATTGCTATTTGGATCTTCAGCTTATTTATAATGAATATCATTTCTATCATTTAGAATCCGGGAAAAGAAAGGAATTATGAAAATAGAATCAATTATGAAGAAAAATATTACTAAGCCAAAGATGCCTCGAACAGCAAAAACGGTAAGTTAAATTTCATTTTGTGTTCCCTGGACAAAATTTTTGTGTATACTCTGAATTTCTTATTTTTAATATATGAACTGTTTCAACTGTTAGACATTAAGGGGTTTTCTCCCCTGTCATTATAATCATGACGGACAACGCTGAAAGACCTGAGGTAGCCTATTGGTAATGTGTCTGTTTTCTGCACCAAGGGTGCTCTGTTCGAATACCGACAAGCGGCATTAAATACCTCTGTGTCTAGGGTGGATATGTGAATGTTAAATCCGTAGACCAGAAAGTCCCTATTTGAGGTCAGAGAGGGTACTATCAAGTCAGATGTTGCCCCAGGGGTGCTTTGGCAAAATTGAGGTGGCACCTAGCTAAGACAACTTTGACCCCTTGTGATGCTATTGTAAAATGGAGCCTTAGCCTGCAAAGTCTATATGTACCTGGTCTGGAATTTCTAGTCAGGTAGCATTAGCAACAACAACAACAACATAAATGCTGAATACTTGCTAAACCTGTAATTGAAGCTCTAGGATTAAGTCATAAAGTTTTCTCCAGTTCTAGCAAGATGTAGGATAGTTTCACACCAAATCTTCTGTGGGAGAGGAGGGGGGGGGGGTAACCCATGTGTCAAACAATATCTGCCTGTTAACATTCCTTTTAATGTTAACAAGTGAATATTAATAACTCCAGTAATTCTGGCATTGCTACTAATTTAAGTTGCAACTAAAATATATTCAAATTTTTGTGATACTGGTAGATAAGTGAGCAATTTTTCTGTTATAAATCTATCTACATTACTGTATTATATTAATGTCTGTGTTTGCCTTGTATTAACATTTAAAAAATGGAAAACTTATGTATTTAAAAAATAGAAAAGTAGGATGAATGTTATACTTTCATTTAAAAGTAATGTTTTAATTTTGAATGCAATTAGTCTTTTTTTTTATTTATTACGTCTTTTGCTATTCATTTGAATTTATAACTGGCAGTAAAATCCTGTTATGGTAGAAAATAAGTTCATGTTAAATACTGGAAATATAAACTTCTACATACAAAGTATTATACACTTTATGTCATTTTCCTAATTTTTTCTTTTCTTTTTCACAGAGAACTCGCAGTGTCAGCCGATTGAGGAATGAAATGAGAAGTTTAGGTGTTGATTTAGATGATCAAAAGGTATGGTTTATGTTTAAACGTGATTTTCTCTTTTTTAATTATTTTTTAAATTTTATAAGCCTATCTTGTTTATAACTGTCCTCATAACAACCTGATTACCTTTTTATGTATCTGTGTAAATGTTCATTAATTGCATGTGATGCATGTTCACCAAAATGTGCATGTTTGTTATATTTAAAATATTTAAAATTTTTGAAGTGCTACTACATTATGTGTCTGCTTAACTGGTGTGTATATTGTTGTAAAAAGTGCAGTTCAGTGTTATGTTTCTTTGGAATAAGATCATTTGATTCAATGATGTTAAACAGATGACTTTTGCTTATAGAAAAGTATCGATAAATTTGTTTTTAAAGAATACAATTTATATTTCTGCTATTCACAAAAATCCTGACAGCTCATGAATTTTATTAACCAAATTAAAAAATACTGTACTATAAATGAAATGTTTACTGCCTCTAAAATGAAATTTCATTTTAGTTTTAAAATATTGTTGCAATTAAATTTCAATTGGAGGTTGTCAGGAAAGATAGCCCTTTAGCAATTTTGACAGTAATTTTCAAGCATAATTATTTCTCTACTTATGATTAGGTGTAAACAATTGCAGTATGAAAGCAAAAATGTTTACAATGAGCAATTCTCATTATAAACAATGTTTGTTGTTCTTTTAGATTTTTATTTTTAGTTCATACCCTACAGATGTTCTTGCATCAACCAAAAACAAGTATGAAATAGATTGAAATATTGAGTTGGAAGAATTACAAATATTTAAATGTGACTACATTTCATAGGCAATCTTAGTTAATTTTGTTATTCTTGTAGTCAGAAAAAAGCTTAGGTAGCCTTACTATTGATAACATGTGACTAAGGTACATTATTTAATTTATACATTGTAATAATATATTTAGCGCTTAAAGTTCTGAGTCTATCTCCTTGTGCCAACATCTAAATTTTTGTTTTAGGCCCATTTTGATGATGCTGTTGTAGATGGAAAAGTCAGGCCAGTCAAAAGAAAGAGAGAAGATAGTGCAGGGCGTGTTCGTAGTAGCTCAAAGACTCCTAGAGATGAATCTGGTATTAGAGATGTACAGGTATAAAATTTTTCTTCTATAGTTAAAATATTCTAATTTAAAAGAAAAAAAATCCTATGTTATTTGTATACTAAACAAATGTGTACATACACATACACATATTCTTTTTTCTTGGAAAAAATTTCCCCTCTTTGTAGAACCACCACTTGGTTAAGTTTTGTGATTTTTTTTTGGGTCAATTTAATAACATGTATTTTATGACTGAAATCCGGGTCACAGCTGAAATACTTGCATCATTTTATACTGTTACAAATATATTGACAGTTTTGTTTTCAGTTTGATCTTAAATTTCTCTAGTAATTAATTCACTTCTTAAAGGCTGAGAAATTTATTTCTGTAGTTCAATTTTTTATGTATTTTAAAGATCCCAAACAGAACATTCCTTATGTTGTTAGATAATTGAAAATTTTCAGTTTGTGAACTTTTAACTGTTTGTATTATATGTATTTTATTCTAAATTTCATGTTTATAAATTTTAGTTGCTGACATATGTATCCCAGACTGTAACTCTGTGTCTTAGGGAAATTAAATTTGAAATTTTAAAAGTTGCAGAAAGAGAGCCAACTATGTGCAGTTTTGGCACCTGGGCTTTTCAAAGAATTAAAAATGAAATTTTTGAAATACATGACACATTAAATTACAGTAATTATATTTTTTAAAATTGTTATCGTTGGTATTTGCATATTCATAGATTTATTTTATTTTAAAAAATCTGATAATAGTTTCTGATTATTTTAGAAATTTTGTAGATTTCTGAGGGGAAGACTATATTTAAAACAAAACAATTTGGTGAATGATTCAACTTGAATTCTGGAATGAGCTTTCAATTTTCTATTTGTGTGTTTGTAAACAATTTATAATTACAAATTGAAGTATGATTGGGAAATGCATTTATTTTAATGTATTTTCTAATCACTCTTCAGGGAAGTGTTTAAAATTCTGAAGAAAGCTTTATTGTAGCATACCATAATTTGTCTGCATTTGTATGCAAATAAAAAAATTTAGTAACTTCAAATGTTTTTCTCTCATAGGCTCGAAAGAAAGCTAGGAAACTTTCCAAGATATCTCAACGTGGAAGGAACTTGCTATCAAAGAAAGGTGAAGCAGACAGAAGATTCTTAATATGAAACCAAAACATCTTTATGTTGGTAAAAGGTCGCTTGGAAAAACTAATAAGCGATAAGCATTGTACAGAGAATATATCAAATAAATGTAAATATGTATGTTTAAGTTTAAAGAAATGAACTATATTTAAAAAAGCCTTTTTCTCTCTTTGTTCAGATTTTTAACAAAGTTTAAGAATTACTTGACCTTTTATCTTCTGTAATAAAATAATTCTCGTGAAGGTGGTTGGTGCTAAAGATTTATTAAAATATTAATGGTTAAGTTTTTCAAATACATAATTCTTCTGGAGTAGGGAGAAGCAGCTGTAAAGGCATCTGGTATTTGGGTTCAATTTTATCAGAAATTGTTTTTGTTTGAAATTTCCGAATGCATTTACATTGAAGTGGAGAAATATGAGTGTGTAAGATGTAACAGACAATTCCAATAATGAAACTTAGGTATGGTATTTCATGTTGGGTCATCCAAGAATGTCTATTTTTGTATCAAAGTGGCGGGAACTGCAAGAGTATGTTTGGCTCAAGTTTGTTTTCTTAAATAATAAGCATCTGTATATTCGTTATATAGATGCAGTTGTGCTTAACCTGATTGGGTTAATATGGCTGGGTTATTACTGCATTAAATAGGTCCACAAGTAAGCCTGGCCACACACTGAATGCAACAAAACATTGTGCAACGTTTCTGTTCCTAGCTTTCTGTATCAGACGCATCGTCTGCAATGTAATCAAAGGAGAGTGCCGTACACTGGATGCAACATTGTTTTGATACATATCGCATCATTTCGGAAACGTTGCTGCAACAAAAGTGTATGCTTCTTCGACCGATGTTTCTCGACACACAGCTGGTGAAACATTTCATCTGCGCATGTGCGGGAACACGTGCATTTTATTTTCATTAATGCTCCGTGTTGATGATTTTTGCTTTATTATAATAAGAGATGGAGGTTGATGCTGACAAGTTGATAGTTCTTGTCCACACAAGGTCAGAAATTTATGATTTTAGAGCAAAGGACAACCAAAATGTAATAAATAAAATTTGGCAAGATATAGCTGAGGAATTGAATATTCCAAGTATGTACCACACCATTTTATCGCATTTAATCGAATAAACCTTGCCCTCAAGTAATCCAGACACCCCCATTTTTTAAGATATGGTAAGAAAGGAAAATAGCGTTGCGTCACTCAGGGCCAGATCTAGGGAGGCGCAAGCAGGGCATCTGCCCTGAGCGGCAAAATTGGTACAAGGAGAAGAAAAAAAATTGCGTGTAAGTTGTTTTTTTATTGCTTTTTAAAAATATTTTATAAGATGTTTTTCTTTGATTTAAAAGTAGATACTTCATTTGGTATTTCTTGAAAAATCATTTTCATTGTTTGAGAATAATAATCAGCAGTTTCTTAGAATTTAGGAGAATGCTGTGTCAGGTAGTTATGTAGTAAATATATATATACTTAATTAACTTTTAATGCACTTATGATGAACCATACACCATTCCGAATTGATTTTGAGGACCTTATTTTCCCACTAAGACTATCTGATAGTGCATTTCTTTTTTAGTGCATGTGATAGGTTAAGGTAAATTTGGTATCTCTTGAAAAATCATAATTTTGATTATATGAGGGTAACAATCAGCTGTTTCTTAGAATTTAGGACAATGCTATTTTTTCAGGTAGTACATATATATGTATATATATACAGTGGTACCTGACTTAAGAGTTTAATTCGTTCCATGACTTAGTTCGTAACTCGAAATACTCATATCTCGAATCAGTTTTCCCCATTGAAATGAATGGAAATGCCATTAATTTGTTCCGAGCTCCCCCAAAACATCGAAATTTTTTGTTACATGTTTTTAAATAAGAAAAATGTGCTTATAAACAACGAACATTGTATAAAAACGCAATACATTAGAATGTACTGCGATAAATTTGTTTTATCAAGTGTAATGTAGAACATTTACCTTGGAGATCAGACTTGAAGATGCTAATGGAAGAGGAGGAGAAAGGCTGAACTGAAAAATTAAATCTTATTCGTTGATTTATGACTTTTTTGTCCCGCTTTCCTCACTTTCGCTTTTATTACCAGCTACTCTCTTAAAGTGAACGAGTGAGACACGGAAGCTGGGCGATTGTTGCATCGTTCACTGTGGCTGGAATGTCCAGATTCTTTCTGAGAATCCGAAGAACGTTTTCTCAGAATCCGTAGAAGGGGGACAGCTTGCGATTCTAGGACCAAGGTCATCCCATCCCTTAGACCCCATGGGGAATTCCTCTGTGGGGGAGTGAATTGAAGCTATCTCTCTGCGATAGAGGTTGGGCGCTGTTCGGTTTCAGAGGGCTACTCAAGTTTTAGCTGAGCAAGCTGCCCCGGATGGTAATTGTTCAGTGTTAATCTCTCAGTTTAAGACTGGATCATAGTCTCAGAATAATATTATACAATTGTATAATAATTGTACATAAAGGTTGTAAATATTATATGCTTCTTGTGCTCTCATTTGATGAGCACGTAACATGGCATTCGATGCTCAAACTAGCGGTGGGATATCTGAAGGTTGCTCGTAACCCAAATTTTAGCTCGTAACTCGAAGCAAAAAATCTACAGAGAGAATGCTCGTATCTTGAAAAACTCATAAGTCGATGTATCATTGTATATATATATATATATATATATATATATATATATATATATATGTGTGTGTGTGTGAGTGTATATTTCTATATATATATATTTAACTTTGAAATTATGCACCTATGATGTAACATATACCATTCTGAATTGATTTTGAGGACCTTATTTTCCCACTAAGACTATCTGATGGTGCATTTCTTTTGTAATACATGTGATAGGTTAAGGTAAATTTGATATCTCTTGAAAAATCATAATTTTCATTACATAAGGGTAATAATCAGCTGTTTCATAGAATTTAGGACAATGTTGTTTCAGTTCATTATGTAATACATATATATGTGTGTGTGTGTGTGTGTGTTTGTTTATATATATATATATATATATATATATATATATTTAACTTTGAAAATATGCACCTATGATGAAACATACACCATTCTGAATTGATTTTGAGGACCTTATTTTCCCACTAAGACTATCTGATAGTGCATTTCTTTTGTAATGCATGTGATAAGTTAAGGTAAATTTGGTATTGCTTGAAAAATTATCGTTTTCATTATATGATGGTAATAATCGGCTGTTTCTTAGAATTTGGGAAATGCTGTTTCAGTTAGTTATGTAGTAGACACATACACATAATGTATATATATGTATGTGTGTGTGTGAAAATATGCACTTATGATGAAATATACACCATTCTGAATTGATTTTGAGGACTTTTATTCCCACTAAGACTATCTGATAGTGCATTTCTTTTGTAATGGATGTGATAGGTTGAGGTAAATCTGGTATCTCTTGAAAAATTATCTTACATGAGGGTAATAATCAGCTGTTTCTTAGAATTTAGGACAATTCTGTTTTTTCAGGTAGTTATGTAGTACGTACACACATATATATATATATATATATGTGTGTGTATCTATATATATATTTAACTTTGAAATTATGCACCTATGATGAAACATACACTATTCTGAATTGATTTTGAGGACCTTATTTTCCCACTAAGACTATCTGATGGTGCATTTCTTTGTAATACATGTGATAAGTTAAGGTAAATTTGGTATGTCTTGAAAAATCATAATTTTCATTATGAGGGTAATAATCAGCGGTTTCGTAGAATTTAGGACAATGTTGTTTCAGTTCATTATGTAATACATATATATATATATGTGTGTGTTTGTTTTTATATATATATATATATATATATATATATATATTTATATATATATATATATATATATATTATATATATATATATATATATATATATATATATATATATATATATATTATATATATATATATATATATATATATATATATATATATATATATATATATATTTATATATATATATATATATATATATATATATATATATATATATATATATATATATATATATTTAACTTTGAAAATATGCACCTATGATGAAACATACACCATTCTGAATTGATTTTGAGGACCTTTATTTCCCACTAAGACTATCTGATAGTGCATATCTTTTGTAATGCATGTGATAGGTTAAGGTAAATTTGGTATCTTGAAAAATCATAATTTTTATTATGAGGGTGATAATCAGCTCTTTCTTAATTAAGGACAATGCTATTTTTTTTTTCAGGTAGTTATGTAGTGCATATATATATGTGTGTGTGTGTTTGTTTTTATTTATATATATTTAACTTTGAAAATATGCACCTATGATGAGACATACACAATTCTGAATTGATTTTGAGGACCTTTATTTCCCACTAAGACTATCTGATAGTGCATTTCTTATGTAATTCTTACAGTTTTAGTTATTTTAAAAGTTAATCAAATAATAAAATATCTAACATGCATCTCAGTGATGAAACTTCTTGTTCTAATCAATATGATGATAATTAGAGGCTGTTTCTGAGAGATAATGACATTAGTTGATAAGTAATTTTGATATTGAATTTTTTTTTTATCTACATTTGACATTTATGACGAATCATGCACCATTCTGAATGAATTTTGTGGCTATCTTTCCCACTTTGTTCTGATAGTGTTATTCTGCCTTTCTGTTGGTTATTTTATGTAAAACTAGAGGACCATATTTACAAATTCAGATTTTTATAATATTATGAGAAAGTGTTTAAATTTTCACAAATGTGATGCTCTTTGTTCTTATTACCATGTGATGATAATTAAGGCTGTTTCTGAGAATTGTGCATAGGACTTTAAAGATCAGCTTATAAATAGTTATAAATATAGATATCATTAATTTAAAAAATTTTTTTTTGCCCTTTTATGCATCATTCACTATTTTGAATTGGTTCTTTGGATATTTGTTTCCAAATAGTACTGTTAGTACACTTTATGTTGTAGAAGAGAGAAACCTATACTTGTACTTCATGTGAACTGTTTTCAGTAAACGGACCTTAGATATTTAACATTATAGAAAAATTTACTGGGGTTATATTTTACTATAAATATATAAATATTTGTACATTGTTTGTAAATGGGGCAAAAATTTGGGGGATTAGAATTTTTTTATACATGAAAATTAAATCAAAGTCTACTCGTAATATTAGAATTTTCAAAAAGGGTATGACCTATAAATGAAATTTTTTAGTGCTGGGAAAGCTTGGGTTTGAATTCTGTCTAAAGGATGGATGTTCTTGTGCTGACCCTGCTTAGGGAGTAATGTTGATTCATCTGTATGGTGCTCCTATGATAACGAAGCCAAGAAATTTGAGGTAGGGAATGGGCAAATGTCAAAAAAAAACAGTTCTTTCTGCATTAGAAAGAAAAATCTCACAAAGAAGCCACAATGTGAATTCCATCATTTTGACATTATTGGTTAAGTTAGTTTTTGTTCAGCAAATATTTATTTGTCCTACAAAAAAAGGGAATATTCCTGGGAAAATCCAAATTAATTGCGATTCTTGACTTCCTCATGTAAGCATTAGGAAAAGTATTGCAGGGAAGACACTAGCAGAGAAATAAATTTGATTTTATTTATACCCAAGCAGTTAAATTTTGCTTTAAAACTCTTTATAGTCTAATAACTCTTTATAGTTTGCTTTAAAAATTTTATAGTCTAATAAATATTTTGTCTATGCAAAAACCTACATGTGACATGTTTTTCACCAGTTTAAAAGCTGAGCAAAAGCACCAGTTTTGTTGCTTATCACTGTTATTCCTTAAGTAAAAAAATGAAACTACCTCTCAGTAAAAAAAGACCTAGTGTTCTGACATCCTGTATGTCAATGCTCTTTCAGAAAATGGTTAGAATTATTGGGGGTGACAGGTATGTCACAGCTGTAAATTTTTTTCTTCTTGGAATAGATACTGTGCCATCCCATAAGGAAAAGAAAATTTTGAAATTCTTAGAATCTTGAGCACGCTAAGGTGTTTCATTATGAGTTGGTATGTAGTTTTGAACTGCAATTTTTCACTTTAATTTATAAGCAAAAACGATGAATCATGCACCATTCTGAATTGATTTTGTGAATATTTTTCTCACATATTCATTATCATTGTGTAATTTTGCCGTATTTTAAGTCTGATATTGGTCAGTATTTTATGACTAGTTCAACAAGGGAAAGCAATATTCAACTCCTAACGATTAATGAATTCCTAATCATATTAATACACGATAGATATTAATCATATGATTTCAGAAACAGCCTCTATGTATCACATGAAGATACATAGAGGCTGTTTATGAGAGATGTAGTTGAAATGTCGTTAGTAGATTTTTCACCTTTTGTAAGCACAAATGATGAATCATGCACCATTCTGAATTGATTTTGTGGATATTTTCCCCCACCTTTGTTCTGATCGTGCAATTTTGTCAATCTTTTAAGCTTTTGATATTGGTCAGTATTTTATTTAATACCTCAATAGGGGAAAGCAGTATTTAACTCCTTATGTCTCACTGATGAATTCTTAATCATATTAATACATGATGATATTTAGAGGCTGTTTCTGAGAGATGCAGTTGAAATGTCTTTAGTAGATTTTTCATCTTTTCTATGCACAAATGATGAATCATGCACCATTCTGAATAAGATTTTGTGGATATTTTCCCCACGAATTCTGAATGTGCAATTTGCCATTTTTTAATTCTATTTTATTGATCATTATTTTATGACTAGTTCAACAGGGGAAAGCAATATATAACTGGTAAATTTCACTGATGAATTCCTAATCATATTACCTGATGATATGTAGAGGCTGTTTCTGAGAGATGCAGTTGAAATGTCTTTAGTAGATTTTTCATCATTTGTAAGCACAAATGATGAATCATGCACCATTCTGAATTGATTTGTGGATATTTTCCCACGAATTCTGATTGTGCAATTTTGCCAATTTTTTTTATCCTATTTTATTGGTCATTATTTTATGAGTAGTTTAGCAGGGGAAAGGAATATTTAACTGGTAACGTCTCACTGATGAATTCCTAATCATATTATTGCATGATGATACGTAGAGGCTGTTTCTGAGAGATGCAGTTCATATAGTAGATTTTTCACCATTTGTAAGCACAAATGATGAATCATGCACCATTCTGAATTGATTTTGTGGATATTTTCCCACGAATTCTGATTGTGCAATTTTGCCAATTTTTTTTAATCCTATTTTATTGGTCATTATTTTATGAGTAGTTTAGCAGGGGAAAGGAATATTTAACTGGTAACGTCTCACTGATGAATTCTTGATCATATTAATACATGATGATATTTAGAGGCTGTTTCTGAGAGATACAGTTGAAATGTCTGTAGTAGATTTTTCACCTTTTCTATGCACAAATGATGAATCATGCACCATTCTGAATTGATTTTGTGGATATTTTCCCCCACCTTTGTTCTGATTGTGCAATTTTGTCAATCTTTTAAGCCTTTGATATTTGTCAGTATTTTATTTAATACCTCAATAGGGGAAAGCAATATTTAACTCCTAACGTCTCACTGATAAATTCTTACTCATATTAATACATGATGATATTTAGAGGCTGTTTCTGAGAGATGTAGTTGAAATGTCATTAGTAGATTTTTCACCATTTGTAAGCACAAATGATGAATCATGCACCATTCTGAATTGATTTTGTGGATATTTTCCCACGTATTCTGATTGTGCAATTTTGCTATTTTTTAATCCTATTTTATTGGTCATTATTTTATAACTAGTTCAGCAAGGAAAAGCAATATTTAACTACTAACGTCTCACTGATGAATTCTTGATCATATTAATACATGATGATATTTAGAGGCTGTTTCTGAGAGATACAGTTGAAATGTCTGTAGTAGATTTTTCACCTTTTCTATGCACAAATGATGAATCATGCACCATTCTGAATTGATTTTGTGGATATTTTCCCCCACCTTTGTTCTGATTGTGCAATTTTGGCAATCTTTTAAGCCTTTGATATTTGTCAGTATTTTATTTAATACCTCAATAGGGGAAAGCAATATTTAACTCCTAACGTCTCACTGATAAATTCTTACTCATATTAATACATGATGATATTTAGAGGCTGTTTCTGAGAGATGTAGTTGAAATGTCATTAGTAGATTTTTCACCATTTGTAAGCACAAATGATGAATCATGCACCATCTGAATTGATTTTGTGGATATTTTCCCACGTATTCTGATTGTGCAATTTCGCTATTTTTTAATCCTATTTTATTGGTCATTATTTTATAACTAGTTCAGCAAGGAAAAGCAATATTTAACTACTAACGTCTCACTGATGAATTCTTGATCATATTAATACATGATGATATTTAGAGGCTGTTCTGAGAGATACAGTTGAAATGTCTGTAGTAGATTTTTCACCTTTTCTATGCACAAATGATGAATCATGCACCATTCTGAATTGATTTTGTGGATATTTTCCCACGTTTTCTGATTGTGCAATTTTGCCATCTTTTAATCCTATTTTATTGGTCATTACTTTATGACTAGTTTAGCCGGGGAAAGCAATATTTAACTGGTAACATCTCACTGATGAATTCCTAATCATATTATTACATGATGATACGTAGAGGCTGTTTCTGAGAGATGCAGTTCATTTAGTAGATTTTTCACCATGTAAGCACAAATGATGAATGCATGCACCATTCTGAATTGATTTTGTGGATATTTTTCCACGTATTCTGATTGTGTGATTTTGCCATTCTGTTAAGTTTTTGTTATTTATCAGTATTTTGTGAATAGTTGAATAGGGGAAAGCAGTATTCTAAACATCTCGCTTATGAATGTTCTATTAATGCATGTTGATAGGTAGGGGCTGTCTGAGGGATACAGTTTTTGAATTTTATGATGAGTTGAAGTATTTTTTGTAGATTTTTCACCTTTTATATGTATGTATGAATGATTGAATTAAAAATTGAGTAAATGAATTAAAAATGGTGAATCATGTACCATTTTTAATTCATTTTCTTGATACTCCCTCACCCCAGGTTAGAATGTTTTCACCTCAATGATGAAGCTTCTAGCACTTACCAATCTCTGATGATAATTAGGCTGTTTCTGACAAGTGTTTGTCATGATCAATAGATCAATATAATGCACAGTTTTTATTTATTTTAATTTTTTGTCCAGAGTTTCTAGTCCACTGTTTCTAGAAAGACTAGCTTAATATGATTAATTTTATTCTGTTATCATTTGTATAATTGATGGTTTATGAGAACTTGTAAGGATAATTAATCTTAGTTGTAACTTTAATGATTGAGTTTTATTTACATTGTCAATACTTAAATAGATTTCTATGTCAATAAGTACATATGATGAATTATGCACCATTCTGAATTAATGCTGTGGATAATTGTTCCCACCTGATTCTGACACTGCATTTTATACATCTGTTTAGATACTGATTTTATGGTCTTTGTGAATAAAAGTGTGTGTATTTTGTCCAATAGCTGTTTGTGTAATAAGCACATGATGAATCATGTACCATTCTGAAAAATTTCTGTGGCTATTTTCCTAAATTATGAACAGAGGTTAATTTACGCATTTCTGGATTTATCTTTGACCAAGTTTTTATTGGCATCTTGTCTCAATGTGCACTAGTCAGTAGTACCCTTGTAAATGTTACTTTTTTTTATTTAATGTTGTCTTTGCTGATAGTTTAATGATTGAAAAATTATAAGTCGTAGTCAAATCACCAAATTAATATCTTTGACTACCTGAGTTGATAGGTCATGTAATGTAAAATTCTCTATAAATAAGCACAATAATGCTTTCATGGCCCCAGTTTTTGGACAGTCTTCTGAACGTTACTCTATGTATCCCCCCCCCCTCCACACACACATACAATAACCAAGGCTTATTAATTGTTACAATTTGAAATAGATGATTTTGCTTCATTGCCACTTTAAAATCTGGAGTCAGTGGAAATATTTTTGTTTCACAATGAAATATCTTAGCTGTATATCAAAATTTGTTGATATTTAGATGGTTTCTGAAACATATGGAAATCGATTAATCTATAAACTTTTATTATTTTATTAAGAGGGCAATAGAAACATATTCTTCACATTAGCATTCATGATAAATCATGCACCATTCTGATTTGTATCTGTTGATATTTTTTCCCACCTAAATTCTGATAATGCTTTTGTTTGGATAAATTTTTGTTTATAAATAACAGCTTCTTAAAATCACTAAGTAAATTAAAAATTGACTACTGAATCTTAAACTAATAGTCTAGTACCTGTCAATGAACTACATGAAGTAGTTGCTGTGTCATAAATTACAAATTATACTCAGTTTTTTTAAAAATTTCTTTTTGATTTTTAGAAGCTGTTATATACTGACTTATTGTCCTCTACAATTTTCATGTAATTAACCCCCTTTTCCATTTTAATCATGCATAATCTTTCCTATGATTTTGAATTGATTGGAGATTGATTTCATATATTTTCAGTCTCTTGTTGGAGAACTCTTCAGCAACTGATTTATAAGCTAACATTTATATCTATTATATAAAACTGAAGCTTACTTAAGAATCCTTAAGTAGAATGCATAAGATTAGTTCTTTGGAATAGTACCAAGGCCATATAAAGAATATTTTGTGTGTGCTGTGGAAATATTCCTATATTAATTTACCATTGTACCTCAAAAATGTTTTGGTTTACAATGCCTTATCTGAAAGTTTAAATGCATATCTTGAAAGTCTCCCCCCCCATTTCATTTTTGATCTCATGGATTTTTTTCCATCTTCTTTGAGTAAGAATAGACCAGATGTACATGAACTATTGAAATAACTAACCTTTGAACTATTTAAACATTGAAACTCTATACATTATTCTTTTAGTTTAATGGTGGCGAACTTTTCAGCAATGATATAATCTTAACATTTGTATCTATTTCATAAAATTAAACAGATTACTTAAGTCTCTTTATAAGTAAAATGCTTTAGATTAGTGTTGTTGTTTCTAATGTCCCTGAACCAGAGGTATTCCTTACCAGTATTTAAAGATGCTTGTCAGGTTTTGATCTCAGCACCAAAATCCAACACTACCACTAGACTACCTTAGGCCCTCTTTGGAATAGTACCAAGGCCATATAAAGAATATTTTGTGTGTGCTGTGGAAATATTCCTATATTAATTTACCATTATGCATCAGAAGTATGTTTTGGTTACATGCCTTATCTGAACGTTTAAATGCATATGTTGCAAGCCCAAGCCCCCACCACACAAACACAGCCATTTTCAACAGTTTTTCATTTTTGATTTCTAAGACTTTTTTTCCTTCACAACATTTGGGTAAGAATAGACCAGATGTATATAGTTGAACTATTGAAATAACTAATCTTTGGACTATTTAAACATGGAAACTGTACATTCTTTTAGTTTGATTTCATATAAAAATTTGTTTGATGTTCTTCACTGATTAAGACAAAGCTTGTTTGCTTAATGGTTTTGAAGTACAAAATCTAACAGTAATTATTTTTCTTTTCTTTTAAAAAAATATTGTCAATCATTTAATGGGATAGTACCAAGGCCATAGAAAAGAAAAAAAATATTAAAAATAGTGTGCTATGGAAATATTTCTAAAGTAAAATACCATTGCATTTTGCATCTAAAATCTATGCATTTGGTAACTAATCATAGCTTTTTGGTTTGCTTGTGTGTGTGTGTGTGTCTTTGATGCTTGATAAACAGCTAACAAAAACTGTTTTGATTATCATATTTTTAATAATATAAGTCATTCATTATAGAGAGTGAGTTAAAAACAAACACAAAGCTCATTTTAATTATATATAACATCTGATTTCAGTGCATGACAATTCTATATTCATAAAATATGAGTACAAACTTGCATGCTAAAGAAATGGGAGTTTAATTAGCATCCTTTATCTAGGTTGTTCAGTCAACTGCCTTACAAATTATAATTTGGTATCTTAACATTCTTACTATACACATCTGTAATTTGAACTACAGTGGCTCCCTTAAGTGATCGTACACTTACGATTTTCAATGAAATAGGGGGTCTATCCATTAATTAAAATGAATATTTCAGAATGGGTATTTAATAATGGGATCTATAATCTATTCTTAACAAAACTACATGAAATATTTTGAAACCACAGTAAAACTTTATTTTTAAGAAACCAATAATCCAAAAGTAACAAAAGCTTTATCTCACAAAAGTCATCATACACTTGTAAAAATCTCTACATATTAGTAAATATTCTAATTTTCGTTAAATTAATATTTAGTAGGATATCCTTGGCATCCACAACAGCTTTTAAACGTCTGGGAATAGATTGCTTTAGTTCTTTTGTAATTTTTTGCATCAACGTTCCTCGGCAAATAAGACATTCCGATATGTTTGGGGCTTATTTATCATTGATAGTGTGAAGGAAAGCCCAAGCTTTTTGTTTTTCTCACTCACAAAAAATTTTCTACGGGCAGAATGCCCATGTAATCCAGCTACTCTGAGAACTCGTCAAACAGTTTCAGGTGAAATTGAAGTAGAAAATGTTTCATTAAATTCTGCAGAAACTTTTGCAGCACTCAACGTGGATTTTTCACAAATTTTCTAATTATAATCTCTGATCACGCTTTGTTAACTTTGCCGGACGGCCTTTTCTTACTTTGTTTTCGATCCAATTTTCTTCTTTAAAGCGTTTTTTCACATACTGCACAGTAGAATGGGATAAATTAAGTAATTTAGCAATATTCCAAACTGATTTACCACTACCATGATGAAAAATAATCAATTTTTGAATGCTGTTTGTTGTTTTTTTACGACTAAGAGTCATTTTTAAATAATAAATAGAATATTACGGAGTAGGCAAGCAAAAATTAAAGCCAAATGATATTTTAAATGCCACCACAATTCAAAAATAAAGCGCCAAGCGATAATTTCAATTATGAATTTATTTGAAAATATTTTAGTGTACGATGACTTTTGTGGGATAAAGTTTTTGTTACTTTTTAGTTACGGGTTTCTTAAAAATGGAGTTTTACTATGTTTTCAAAATACTTTATGTAGTTTTGTTAAGAATAGATTATAGATCTTATTATTAAATACCCATTCTGAAATATTCATTTTAATTAATGGATAGACCCCTATTTCATTGAAAATCGTAAGTGTGCGAACACTTTTGGGTGCCACTGTATATGAAAATTGTCATTGAACAAAAAAATATATATATTTGCTACTTAGCATATAAAATTAATGGACTAGTATATAAAGATAGGCGTTACTTCACTTTTAAGTATTTGAACCTAAAATATTCTGTTAAGCTATAAATATTGTATTAGCTATTTACATAATTAGATTGCAGCCATGAAATATTTTGTATATTTATTAAAATCATGATTTATTTCTGAGTTATGGTATTGCCTTGATGCAGTGATTTAAATCTGGAAAATGCTTGTTGTTAAATTGTTCTTTTCGCATTTTTCATGTGATCTGTCAAGAAAATTGATAAGTTACTGTTGCGGAATAGCATTTTAAAACATAATGTTCTAAAATATATATTGAAATGAATTGTACTGAATCATACTAGTGTAGATTGTAGATGAATTTTAAACCAGTTGGAGGTGAAGCAAATCCATAGATCAATAATTATTCCTTATTACTACTGAACTTATCTTCAGACATGTTTCTGGAAAGTCAAGCTACCTTAAAGGATTTTAAGATTTCCCCCTCCTTTCTGCAATATTTAGTTTAGTGCATGATTGGGTATTGTAAGCATCTAAGCAAAATCAGATAGCTTCTATGAAGATAAATTTTAATTTTTTCTTTTAGAGATGTTTGTGTTGGATAATTGCATCAGATTTTATTCATGGTCTGCTATTGTTGCTGACTTTCAGTAGAAATGCTTTACAGACATATCACATGGTTAAGTAGATTAATTAGCATGTTCTCTGTAGAGAATTATACTAGTCACATGGTAATTTTTGCCAATATATTTTTTACGTATGCCACTTTACAAAAATAGCTTTTAATACCAAATTACATGTGTGTTTCCCTGCTGTTCTCAGCAATAATGCTTAACAAACATGCTAAGAGAAATAGTAGATTAATTTCTCTAGCATGTTTGTATTTATGCATGTTTTCCTTAGTGGGAAATTTGCCAATCATTTACAAACAATCATTAACCCCTTGAAAATTATGTAAAGGGAAAGAAGAGATTGCTCTTTTACCATTGCTTTCTGCTACCTGGCAGTATGGAGTGTCACCCATTCTGAGGCATTATCATAAAGCATAACGGGGGAGGGGGGGGGGAATTCCCATGAAGCCGATATTTATTAAAATGTATTGATTTTGCTTTAAATTATATGTATCTCATCTTTCAAGAAGCCTGATTCATAATTAAAGTGAAAAGTAGGTTTCAAATAAAATTCTTTATTTTCTGTAGAGAATACCAATTTTACTTTCACTTATATCAAGTTTGTAGAAAAATTTAAGCCTTAGATGTTAGAAGTGAATTATCCTGCTTTATCATCTAAATAGTCATTATTTTATAAAATACCTGTGAATGTCTTAAAGTAGAGCTTTGAGATTTCCTCCTCCTATCTGCAAGATTTAATGTTGAGTAAAGAATTGGATGTTGTAAACATCTAAGCAAAATATAATTGCTCCTATGAAGATTTATTTTCGTTTATTCACTTTGAGATAACTGTTGGATAATTGCATCAGATTTTATACCTGCAATTAATGAATGCATTAACATGTTTTCCTTAGTATATTTGCCAGTAATTTACAAAACTGTCAGCAGTCCTTTAAAAAATTGCACCCAGGGGGAAAAAGTGTGTGCCTGCCCCTAAGAGCTGCCAAACTATTATGTATGTCCTCTTTCGCGGAATAGTATTGAATACTAAATTTCGTGCATGTTATCTTGCTGTTTTTTGGCAATAATGCTTCATAAACATTCTAAAGAAATTTGTAGATTAATTAGCATGTTTTCCTTAGTAGGAGACTTGCCAGTCATCTACAAATACTCATTAACCACTTAAAAAATTGCACCAGGGGAAATAAGTGTGTGCCTGTCCCCGAGAGCTGCCTATTGTTCTACATGTCCTCTTCCTCGGAAAGTATTGAATACTAAATTTCGTGCATGTTATCCTGCTATTCTTGCTGATGTTGGCAATAATGCTTCATAAACATGCAAAAGAAATTTGTAGATTAATTAGCATGTTTTCTTAGTAGGAGACTTGCCAGTCATCTACAAACAGTCATTAACCCCCGTAAAAAATAGCACACCAGGGAAAGAAGTGTGTGCTTGTCCAACTATTGTTATGTAGTTGTTATGCAGTGTTCTCTTCTCAAAATAGTATTTAATACCAAATTTCATGCATGTTATCCTGCTATTCTTGCTGTTGTTGGCAATAATGCTTCACAAACAGGCTAAAGAAATTTGTAGATTAATTAGCATGTTTTCCTTAGTAGGAGACTTGCCAGTCATCTACAAACAGTCATTAACCCCCGTAAAAAAATAGCACCAGGGGAAAGAAGTGTGTGCTTGTCCAACTATTGTTATGTAGTTGTTATGCAGTGTTCTCTTTCTCAAAATAGTATTTAATACCAAATTTCATGCATGTTATCCTGCTATTCTTGCTGCTGTTGGCAATAATGCTTCACAAACATGCTAAAGAAATTTGTAGATTAATTAGCATGTTTTCCTTAGTAGGAGACTTGCCAGTCATCTACAAACAATCATGAACCCCCGTAAAAAAATAGCACCAAGGGAAAGAAGTGTGTGCTTGTCCAACTATTGTTATGTAGTGTCCTCTTTCTCAAAATAGTATTTAATACCAAATTTCATGCATGTTATCCTGCTATTCTTGCTGTTGTTGGCAATAATGCTTCACAAACATGCTAAAGAAATTTGTAGATTAATTAGCATGTTTTCCTTAGTAGGAGACTTGCCAGTCATCTACAAACAGTCATTAACCCCCCTAAAAAAAATAGCACCAGGGGAAAGAAGTGTGTGCTTGTCCAACTATTGTTATGTAGTTGTTATGCAGTGTTCTCTTTCTCAAAATAGTATTTAATACCAAATTTCATAGTCCGCAGATGTCGCATCTAAATGTTTAACAAAAATGAAATTTATAAGAAGTGGAACATTGGGAAAGATTCATATTTCAGTCATAGGTGTGTAGCAGCAAGATCAGAACAGAACTTGTAGAAAATGCATTTACCGTATTGATTCAGAATTATGCGATATTAAAAATAGAAAACCTCTTACTAAAATGAAAACTGCTTTATTCCGTTTCGGAAAGTACACTATTAATGCCAAAAGTGGCAGCACAGACAAACTCGTTTAGAATTTGTGTACTACACGCAGTAAGTAACCGCGATTTTCATTGACCGCCCAATAGAAGACTAGATTTTCTAACGAACTGAGCTTTGAAGGAACGCTTTTGTAAATTCTGATAGAATTTTAAAAACTTCAATCAATATTAACCCTAATTTCTTCTCAGGAGGCGAAATTCTTTTTAATACTTCAACTACGAAATTAATTTTCTACAGCTTATACAATACACAATAAAAAAACACAATAAAGACAGACGATAGAATATAATTAAAAAAAAGGGAATAAAACAATAGCCATAAACTAAACTTAGAAAAATAAAGACCAAATAAGAAAGATATATGATTTGAAAAGTGTTAGTTTAAAGGAGGGAAAGTGTGAATTCGCGCGCTAGAAAAATGTCAACATTGAAGTCATGGTGCATAGTGACGTCAGAACCAATCACGTAGCGTTTTGAGGTCACATGATTTTTCAACACTTTTCGCTTATTTTAAATTTAAAATTCTTATTATTTAGATCTTTATATACGTTTTGATGTTTTCGAACAATTTGATAACCAATCTGTTAATAAAAAATAGAAATGAGCATTTTCCCCACATGTGCAAATTCCTCATTATAATTACAATTTTAAATTCTACAGCTTTGAATGAAACGTTTTCTTTTTTGAAAAAATAAACTTTTCTGCGAATTTCTTAATTAGGTATTTTAAGTAAAATTTTGATGAAATGTTCGCTACACACTTGTAGGGATTAATATCTCTCTTCAAAATAACGTTTACAGCTACCTAATTTCGAAAATTTTTGTGTGCGGGAGTTCTGTTGTTACTAGTTGCACCTCTAAATTCATTGTAATCGTAGATAGGAAAGCTTAACGATGTCATATTTATGTTCCCCCAACCTCGCTGTTAGCACGTCAGTTGCATTTATACGGTGAATGTGTACCCGTCCGTCTAATTTTCGATTTAAACACTTACCAGAATCCTTTGTTTGATCATTAACTGATCAAACAAAGGATTCTGGTAAGTGTTTAAAATAATCTGCAGCAAATTTAACGTTAACTTCCTATTTGTTGATTTCTTTGGTTGAATGATGTATGTGAATTTTAGTCAATAAATACTTTGTTGCTCTAATTTTGTCGTTTTATTGCGTCTCTCTATAAATTAAATATTTTGATAAAGGGGTTAACACTGCATCATACTAGGTCCCATCTGTCCGACGCCCTTTTGTAACGACTGTGCATTTGGTACATCTACCTGAAGCTAGACATCTGCAGGTATTTGAAACAAATAGCTTTTCTACAAGTTTTGCTTCTGTTTACAGGGTTGGTTTTCTTGCACTTCCAGAAGCGTGTGTTGTGGTGTATTCAAGTTTGCTATGATGTTGATTTAGTTTTCTAGTTACATGTTACCTAATAGAACGTTTTCAAGGGTGTTTTTGATTTAATCGATTCCGAGTATGCGAAATACCAGTATTTGGTGATTTTATGCTGCCATCTTTATCGCTCCAAGTGGATATAAAAATATGCTTTAAAAATTAAAAACAAAACAGAAAGCTAGTTGGTAACACAATTTATGCATTAAAAACTAGCGGGAAATTAGAAACGAGGCATGAATATTGCATTCGTTTTTCTTTTGTACTATTCCTGGACGCAACAGCTTCCTTTCAAAACTTAATTCGAATGATAAACGATCGTATTCAGAGATATGTTCGTCGATTGTGGCGAAATTATTAAAATTGGCTTAAACCCTGTATTTTAAATGCAACCATCAAGTAGTAGTATATCCACTGAAGAAAACTGAAATAGACAAATGTATTGATCAAGTTCGTTATCGGCTCTACAACATAACCATGAAGGAAGATATCAAAAGCACGGATATCTAATCTGGCCAATTCCACCTTAACCTATCACCTTCGCCCGTGCATTCACGTCAGGTTTGGGAGTACTGACAAAGATGTTTTCATTAGTTTACTAACAGCAAAATCCGAAAGAAATCTGAACCGGAATAGTGGTCTCGTATAACTCATATTCCCGGCGCACTTTCACTTTTATTGTAGACTAGACGTCAGATATATGCATTGTCTTTATAAATACAGATGTCTCTCTCTCTCTCTCTCTTTTAATACATAAACTGGATTGACTATAACACTTGAGTACACGATATGTCATATCGGGTACGCGCAGGTCGTTGATATTGTTAGGGACTTTCAAATAATCCCTCAACAATTAAACTGTATTAAATTTATTAAACATATAATATTTCGTCATATACAATAAAATGGAGCCCCAAGGCTCAATAATAAAGGTGAGTACGATAGCTCGCAAAAACTACTGACTTCGAACAAGGTCAAGGTACTAGTTTTCTTCGAGTACCTAACGGCGCGACAGCGCCGCTTTAAACTCTTATCTAAAGTGAGATTATAAAATCATAAATTAGGAAATTTTCGAACTTAAAAAAAAGCCGTAGTAGCGAAATGACAACTGTCGTGATCCGACAAGCGGACAACGACAAATGTCGGCGCGAAAGTTACCTAAAATGCACTAAAATGATGATGGATAAGAGCAAAACCGTAATGTTCAAGAACTAAGCCTTGACGATGACAATAAAAGAAAATTAAAAGCAGAAACTTCGAAAAGGGGCTAAAAAACAAATTTTAAGTTGAAGCGAACGCTCAAAGCGAGAAAGGAGAGACTTGCTCCCTGGCGCTATCTATTGGTGGAGGGGAAAAGCAAAAGCGAGTTCCCGAGAAAGGAGTGAAATTAAAATTTTAGGAAAAAAGGAATAAAAGGAGGAAGGTCGACAAAGCCGCGAGTCCAGAAAATGACAGAAGGAAATAACAAAGTAAGAATTTAAATAAACCGTAGAAGGCCCTAGGAGATTTGACTAAAGTAAAAAAAAACGAAATTTGGAAAAAGGGATAGAAATTATTCCTGAGCGGCTGAGAGCTTACAAATGCTCTCGTAGAGGTGAAATACTCTGTCCATAGGATGCAGAGCTTCGCGGAACGCGACTAGTATTAATTTTCTATTGTAGTTGGCTTCAAATGCCATAATGTTATTAATAAAATCGGTGCCAGAAGATTCTGAACAGAAATTTGGAGGGTTTTTAAGGTTTAGCAGGTTCTTTATTTTCTGAAACGATTTTAGCATAAGAGATAGAGGTGTCGACCTTATTCCTTGTCTGAGGAGTAATTAAATCAGTATCACTATCAGTCTCAAAATCATGAAGGATCGGTTTAGACGGCCATCTAGATTTTTTCCCTGTGGGGAATTTAGGGCATTTCCTATAATTCGCCGTGTGTAGACCACCACAGTTGGCACAAGTACAATTTTCGTCCGGGAGCTTTTTACATTGCTCGGAGTTGGTCTTCTGTGGGCCACCGCATTTAACGCATCGAGGGGCCAAGCGACAGACATTACTGGAATGAAAGAATCCCTGACAATTATGACATTTACTGGGATCTTTCATTCCCCTATAACGTTGAATGTGAACTAAAGTTCCTGTGATGTGAGAGATGTTATAAATTTGGGAAGGATCAGAGGTACGATCGACCTGAACATAAGAGGGGCATAGGAATTCTACTTTTCGGACCTTTACACATTTGGGTTACCTTGGTATTAATGTAGCCCTCTGATTCAAAGTAGTTTTTGATATGAGTGACCGACGTACAAGCAGGGAGACTCCTGATGACGACTTTGATGGGTTTATCATTATCTAAGAGAAAGGTTTTATATTCGATATTATTTAGATCAAAATGTTTAGTGAGATCACGAAATTCTTTGATTTCGTTAACGGTCAGTTTGAGAAATCGACCCTTCATGATCGAGTAGACGGAAGGTGCAATATTTTCTTTAATGAAATTCAAAGTTAAATGCCAAGAGGGCTTAGGAAGAATGAAAATAGGGGGAGGTTTTTTGAGTTTAATTCATGGTGGGGATCGCTGGAATCAGCATCCATATTATTTTCATCAGGATCAACATCAATGGGAATGTTATTGTTAAGCATAATTGGTATGCCAGACTCCTGTACTTTAGAAATAATATGTTTACGGGCAGTGTGCCGAGCAGACACAGGGAGAAAAGGATTTTCATCAACGCTTGCGGATTTCTCCGCCTTTGAAGCAGCAGCGTCAGCTGAGCGTTTAGGTTTAGATTTTGAATTAGGAGTTGCGTTGTGTTTAAGTTATTTTGTTAAATCCAACCCAAAGCTCTGGACATCAATTGACAATAACGAACAGATCAAATAGACATAAATTAAACAAACTCATTACGTTTAAAATAGATCATAATTTATTTACAAAAAAATACAACTAATATTTACAAATTATGTTACGAACATTTATAATCATAAACCTTTGCAAAATATTCAATTATCAGCTTTATCAATATTTCAAATTTTAAGCTTACACAATTATTTAATTAAAATATTTATCAATTTATTCACCACCTTTATAGGATTAGGGAGCGTAAAGACTTTAAACTATAAATCACTAATCTGACCCTAACCGAAATAATCCAAAACTTATCCTATTCCTCTAACACATCACAACTAACCCGGAACCGTGGGAACTGAACAAATCAAAATAATGCAAAACAACACTCACTCAGTTTGCTGATCTTTTGTGATAGCTAATCTTCCATTTACTGCGATGGGTCCGGGGATCAAAAGAACTTGCTTGGCATGGGGCGGTCGAGTCTGGCTTTATGATGAGGGAACCTTCTCGTTGTCTGGCAAGATGTCTGAATGATCTCCACTCTATACTTGCATCGATTCTTTATCTCATATTCGGATGCGGCCTTCACTTGATTGACGGTTGATGACCTCTATGCCAAACCTTAGAGGCGGGCTCCACTCAGCTACGGCCTAATTGTATCTTTTTCGTAAATTTATCTGTACGATTGACTAACAGGTTCACTCGTCAAAACAAGCTTCGAAAACCTAACACAGGGGTGCGGGGACCTTACAGCTTCCCCGACGAAATCTCAATCTAACATGCTACGATAAACAACGCGGGGGGGGGGGGGACTCTACAGCTTCCCCGTCAAAAACTTCATCATCCTTTTTTTTCTACTCGACCATGTATATAATTTCCTTTCATTCATCTTGTCCGAAAAATAATCCCGCATTCCCATAAAACCTCTAGCCATTCCACGTTTCTGCAAAAAAACCCAAAAAAATGTTTTTTTATTCGTCTATCCAAAACTCAAAATCTTCGATTGGCTATCTCTCTCCAATGCGTGCGCCTTCATTTCGTCACTCAAGAACACCCAAAGTCCACTCCACCGTGTCCTGCTGTAGATTCCCCCTCATTGACTCATAAATTTGTTCAAAAAGGCTTTGTAGTTAATGTCACTTGGCTCCAACCCCGCTATCTTGTTCTTGAATCGGAAACCACCGACAAACCGCTTTCGTCCCTCTTCTCTGTTGTCCAAAACATAAAAGACGCCGTCTTATTCTTTAATTAAAAGTCTTCTATGCCGGTACACTTCTCCAAAATGTAATGCTGCCGCCTTTACATATTTCTTCTACAATATTTCAGATAACTTTTATCCAAATTAAAGGCGCATCATTACAATAGCTACGAACAAGCTTCGAGGTGAATGAACTTCGGCATCCAAGGTTGCCGTACAAAGCAAAACTAGCGCCAAGCGCTAGAGAAGCGGTAACAAAGTACAAACTATTTGATTTTATTAGGTTTACTACAATTAAGTAAGTGTCCTTATAAAGTGTAGGGGCGTGTATGTAAAATTTGCAATTTTATTATTGTACAATGTACATAATATAATGTGCGCAGGAAATCTTTGGGGCGACTTTTGAGTCATAAAAAGTTTTCGAATGAGCGTGTTGCCACAGTCTATTCAATTGTATGATATATTTAGTCCAGTCAAATTGTGTTTTTCGGAGGAAATTTTGGGTAGTTTGATTTCTTCCATTTTATATGTTTTTTGGGGTGCTGAATCCGAATCTGAGGTTTGTTAACAAAATTTCGTGACGCAACATTGAAGAAAATACAAAAAAAGGTAAAACATTTCCATTTTTTGGCGGTTTTTTTGCTTATAACTCGGAAACTATCAACGTTTCGTATATAACTCCATTTATCAAAATTAAAGTACATAAAATTTCCTACAAATTTCACTAGTTAGGATTTTTTCTCCGACGGACCGTTTGGGCTCAAGCGCTATTTGAAAATTGGCGTATTTCGGCTGTCTCCACAAAAACCCACTTTTTCCACTCCAAAATTCTAATTTATTATTAATGGCTGTCAATTAGTGAATTCCTCCCAGTTCTCTGCACATACCTTATTTAGATCGTATATGTAGAGGTACAGGTAATTTTTTCAAAAATAAAATAATGTTGAAGTTATTAAAGAAGTCCGAAATTGTACAAATTAGTTGTAATTGTTACAAAAAAAGTTGAAATTCCAAAGAAAAATCTTGAAAAATATTACATTTTATTATATTGTATTACAATACACATGATCATATATACATTATTATATGAGCCGTTGTCGTTTAGAGGGTCCTGGCTGAGGTTCTTCGAAGAGCGACGAGCTGGCACAGGTTCGGGTTGTTCTTGTCGTCAGAGTCGGGGCTTGTTCATCTGGAAAATGAAAGAGGTGGTGCGAAAACAACTTGTGATACTATCTTAAGGAGAGATGAGTGATTACGAAATAGATGTGAGATTAGACATCCCTCAGCATCATGTAAGGTATTTCTTCAGTCTGTACCATGACGTGAAAGGTGCTGTATCCGTCGATTGTCTGTACACTTAAAATCAGCTTATCGTACACCTGCTGTGAAAAGCATGGCTGGTTAACTTTCAGCGGATCGCTGCTGACAGCTGATGCTTCCAGGCGGACAGCCTCTGTGTAAGTCAACAAAATCCCAATGAGGAAAACCACATCGACTAATTTTCTTGAGCCGCACTTCTTGTACAGAAACACTGCCAACCCTACGAGGACTGGTGAAACGAATGATCTGGGCCTCACTACTGCTACAAAACTATGAGCCAGTGCTGTGTTCTTCTTCCACATATCATGGTCCCCACGTTTTTTGTTTAGTACAACTGTTTCCATAAATGTACGGAGACTTTCAGGAATGAGTTCCTCATTTCCTTCCAAAAATTTATCAGGTGAGGGGTACTGTGCGGTCTCATAAACCTGGCTCCGGAAATCCTCAACAACAATTGCAGCAGCCGTCTTAATAATCCGGAGTCTTTCCTCTTGTTCATTTTTAACGCCTGCTGGACCAAGCATCATTTAAAATTTATACCCTGTGTTTTTGAACACACTACACAGCTTCTTGTTTGGAGAAAAGGTCATTATTATATCGCTTCCATATTTTTTGAGTAGATGAGCTTTAACTGTCTTTATGTCAGGACGATAATCACTCTTGATTTGGTCCACCAACTCGTCTAGCGTAAACTGACATTCTCCATCACTATTCTCAAGATAAGTGTAGACATATTCCATTTCTGCTTCAACATGATTGGCGAATGGACCCCTTTTCTCTTCTCTTGAATTTTTGGGCGATTGTACAATTTTCTCATGCATAAACTATGATACTGACAATCAGAAACCACCAAGTCTGAGACAGGCAAAAGACGTTTGATTATGGCTTGTCCATACTCATCACCACGTTCTTCTGCCCTTTTTATGATAGTTTCCTTGACTTTCAAAATTCGAACCTGATACACAATATTACGATTGGTTTTCTTTTTTCTTTGTTGTTCTATAAAGTCAGGTGTTATGACGAGGCCGCACATAAAACAATGAGTTTTGAAATTGAAATGCGCTTCAGTAGAACGTCTTTTGACCTACTCTCTACCCTGTTCCGCCTTCTTCAAATGAGCTGCAATCATTCTTTTATTAATGCAGTTTGTACGGCACTCATGAACATCACTCATGAACATCAACTGCAGATTTTTTACGTAGCTGAACATGCTGACCATCCTTCCTCTTCTTTCTTGACTCGATAAACGTTTTCAAACGTCTTTGCCGCACCGTTATCACCTTCTCTACGTTATTATCCAGCACTTCATCACAAATAAAACACACATTTGAAGCCATTTTTAACACTACGCGTAATATAACTTTTGAATCGTGTTGTCGTTGGATTCTAACACTGAACTACTTTTTTTCGCACTGCCACTGGTAGGAATCGGATGGCCGGTGTTTTTATTTTTTGTTTTTTTTTTGAGGGGGGAGGGGAGGAAACCTCGTGAACAATATGAAGGGACTTGAAACTGGGTCAACACCCCTATATCGGATATAGGGGGTGTTGATTGGGTACGCATGTACACGGTGACGTAGTTGGCCTTGAATCGTCTGTGAAGGAATCGAATGGAAGGAAAGCGGGCTTTTAAACCAAACGGGGCAGTTATAAAATCATTTGGTGAGGCTAGCCGAGAATAAATTACATGAAAAGACGTACAAGACGAAATTATATTTGCACAGAATTTAAATACAATGTGATTTTGAAAATCCTACATTGTATTGGAAGGAGGAATTAAATGACAGCCTTAATGATAAGTTTTGGAGTGTAAAAAGTGGGTTTTTGCGGAGCCAGCCGAAATACGCCAATTTTCAAATAGCGCTTGAGCCCAAACGGTCCGTCGGAGAAAAACCTAAATAGTGAAATTTGTAGGAAATTTTATGTACTTTAATTTTGATAAATAAAGTTATATACGAAAAGTTGATAGTTTCCGAGTTATAAGCACAAAAACAGCCAAAAAATGAAAATTTTCACCTTCTCTTGCATTTTTTCAATGTTGCGTCACGAAATTGTGTTAACAAACCTCAGATTCGGATTCAGCACCCCAAAAAACATATAAAATAGAAGAAATCAAAACTACCCCAAAATTTTCCCTCGAGGGCCCCTTTTGAGCACAAATTGACTGGACTAATTGTGCTTTACTGTGTTAAATACAGTAGCTAACTCTACTAGAGCGATTTTATCACTTTCAGAGGAAACTTTAGTGGTAAAAAACTTTCACAGATTGCTGCTAGATGAATTAGTTATTTTGTTTTTCTTGTGCTCGACACCCTGAGCATGTTGAGTTACGTCACTCCGACCTCCACGGGCAACCAAAAACTCTAATTCAATAGCTACAACGTGCCTTATTGGCGTTGTTGGGACAAGGCCTGAGCCAATCTACGTCCTTCATCAGTGGCACGCCCATGATTTAATCTTGGGGGTGCGCCAGTCCTTCATCCATTCATCCCTAAAAATACGTAACCTTTTTTTGCAGCCCATCACTATTTGATTTTGAACGTTTACCACTGTTCATATTCAGGGATTAGTTTTATAACAAACACTGAATTCAAACGCTACTATCCATAAACACGATCACACACTAATCTGCATTCGTATTTAGCATTAGACTGAGACTGTTGTCGTTGTGACGTTCGAATCCCGGCGCATACAACCTTCTCGTCAAGGGCCTGTTCACATAAGAGTCCGGTAGCGGAAGCGTTAAAGTATTGAAATATATTTAACCAATGACAAACCTCCAAACGATTAGTAACGAAATTTTTAACGCCTATGATTGGTTTATTTCCGTCTAAGCGCCATATTTCCTTTTGCGCTTCCGGACCGGATGTGAACAGGCCCTTGTATGAGCCCAACTCGTATACAATAAATTTCTCATTTCGGCGAAAAACGGGACTTTTGCCGTCCCGTATCAAAGTTCCCGGAACGCTGGACAAAATATACAAATAAGGGACTGTCCCTTAAAATCCGGGACTTTTGGAAACCCTGGTGGTGTGTGTAACTCGAGTTTCGAAAGTGGCCAAGAGATACATTGCATTATAAAAGTAAAGAATTAAAATTAATTTATGAACATAGCAGCACATTAAGATTTTATAGAATTAACCCAGAATTACTTCTCACTGTGGAGTTACAAAGATATAAATCAGACTTAATTTAAGTTTACAGAAGGAAACTTACACCTTCATTTTATGAACATCCACGTGGCTCGGGTGTACCGCGTGTAAAACTTAAAAAAGATAAAACATGACTCGCATAGTTACTATACAGACAAGTCGTTTGATGACATCAAAAGTTCACTTTATTAATTTTAATAATTACAAGATAAAAAGAACTTTTTATATACCACGTTTTTAAATTTTCTGTTGAATCATATAAACTAAGTGCACAAACCTTCACTTAATTATTCTTTTTCACTTTCTTTATTTAAATTTTGATCACTTTTAGTCGTTTCCACTATCCACAGACTTTATAAACTGCTAACTTTTATAATTTTTTTAAAAAAAATTTCGCACATTTTTGTAAACAAACTAAATTCACGTGTATTCTGTTTCCAAAATCATCAAACACCGTTACGCTAAAGTGCAAGCATTAAATTCGATCGAAGCGCCACCTTGCGGATTTTTTTCCGAACTAACTCCATACAAAACAAAATTAACTGAAAATGAATTCAATCTGCTTAAAGATGGCTAACAATATTAAAAGAATGCATTATCATCGTGTTCTGAGCTTATTCTAAAAGTTCCAAATGTCTAGCTAGTCGGGAAGTTAGTTAAAAATCGATTGTAAGATTTCTACTCGACAAACACAAAAACAAGTAAGCGAGTTAATAAAAATGTGGTAAAAATATTCATCGGGAACATTCACTAAAAAAGGTAAGAAAAGGTTGTAGCCCTAGATCCATCTCTCTCGCTCCCAGCACCACACATACATACAAAAAGCGGGCTGAAGTACTAAATCGGGACCGTTTTGGCGAGATTTCGCTCTCGAAAGCCACTTTTGGCGTGGGAAGTATTCCCGCGCTCCGGAGAGCGTTCCCTTATGTGTGTGTATGTATGTGTATATATATATATATATATATATATTATATATATATATATATATATATATATATATATATATATATATATATATATATATATATATATATATATACATATATGTATGTATATATATATATATATATATATGTAGCATACTGGACAACCCAAGGAAAGAATGGGCGTCCAGCACATCACTGGGAATGAAGAGTAGTCGTGGCTCGAATAAACGACGCGGCAAGTTACGGCATTAAATTTTATTAGACGGAGAATACGTCTTTCCAAGACAGTTACAGAATCAAAAAAGCGTACAGGTTTCCGTTCATGTGGTTTATATAAACTTTGTCATGTGATCATCATAGCGATTAGGGATTTGCTGTTGTCGATAAGTCACATGTGGTTTTATGTAATCTGCGCAGAGCTTATCTAAAATATGGGGACGCCGCGCATTTTTGAAAAAGGAAGCCATTTAATATTTTTATCTCGAGGTTATTAGAGTTTAGAATCAAAAGCGAAATTTAGCTCGTACGCCCAAGGGAATTTAGAATAAGTTAGATTTTAAAATGGTATGGGTTTTTTAATGTTATATATATATATATATATATATATATATATATATATATATATATATATATATATAATATATATATGTATGTATATACATATATGTATGTATATACAGTTGGCTCTCTGTTTAACGACTTTTAAGGGACCGTGAAACATCGTCCTTAAGTAGAGATCGCCCTTAAACAAAATTTGTGAAAAAATAACATTTCCCATAACGCCGGAGAGGCCGGGACTGGGAAATATTCGTCTTTAAATAGAGATCGTCGTTAAACAGAGAGCCAACTGTATATACAGTGGCTCCCAAAAGTGTTCGTACACTTACGAATTTCAATGAAATAGGGGTCTATCCATTTATTAAAATGAATATTTCAGAATGGGTATTTAATAATAAGATCTATAATCTATTCATAACAAAACTACATGAAATATTTTAAAAACATAGTAAAGCTTTATTTTTAAGAAACCCGTAATCAAAAAGTAACAAAAACTTTATCTCACAAAAGTCATCGTACACTGAAATATTTTCGGATAAATTCATAATTAAAATTATCGTCTGGTGCTTTATTTTTATTTTTGAATTGTGGTGGCATTTAAAATATCGTTTGGCTTTAATTTTGCTTGCCTACTCCGAAATATTCTATTTATTATTAAAAAATGGCTCGTAGTCGTAAGAAACAACAAACAGCATTCGAAAATTGATTATTTTTTCATCATAGTAGTGTTAAATCAATTCGGAATATTGCTAAATTACTTAATTTATCCCATACTACTGTGCAGTATGTGAAAAAAACGCTTTAAAGAAGAAATTGGATCGAAAAACAAAGTAAGAAAAGGCCGTCCGGCAAAGTTAACAAAACGTGATCAGAGATTTATAATTAGAAAATTTGTGAAAAATTCCCATTTGAGTGCTGTAAAAGTCTCTGCAGAATTCAATAAAACATTTTCTACTTCAATTTCACCTGAAATTTTTTGACGAGTTCTCAGAACAGCTGGATTACATGGGCCGTAATCAAAAAGTAACGTCTCTATAATTGTCTTCAAGTTTTGAAAACACCACCTCAATCACCAGATTAAAACCTAATCGAACATAAACTGGAGGTTCGAGTACGAAAACACGACATTCACACGAAAAGCGAACTAAAAACAATTATGATGGGAAGAATGGATGAACATTGATGCAAAAATTACAAAAGAACTAAAGCAATCTATATTCCCAGACGTTTAAAAGCTGTTGTGGATGCTGTAACGTCCTCGGTGGAAAATGAGACACACGAGAGACAATTTTGTAACACAGAGCTTGTATTAAATTAAAAAAAACTGTACACTATGTACAAAACAGAGAGTCTAGGCTCCTCTGCATATGAGAGGTTCTATAGGAACCACAATGTCGTTTACAAGCCTCTCAACAGAGATGTATCTGTCCACTCGTAAAATCGGGAGCCGAGAGAGGAATTTTTTCAGACACTCGGTCCGCAACGGCCCATTTCCGCACCGTATTCGACGGACAAATTCGAGGCTCAATATCCAGCTACTTCTCTCCTTGCTTCCCAAAAACTCTCTGCTTTTCTTCTCAGCCAGCTGGCCCGGGTGGGGGGTGGGGGGTGGGGGCGTTGCAGGAGCGACCCACGATGGTTTCTTGGAATCGGGAAGAATTCGTAAAGGGATGGGCTTTTGCTTGGGTGGCCTTTTTCCCCGAAAAGGGCCAAGACGTAACAATGCTAAAGGATATCCTACTAAATATTAATTTAACGAAAAATTAGAATATTTACTAATATGTAGAGATTTTTTACAAGTGTACGATGACTTTTGTGAGATAAAGTTTTTTGTTACTTTTGGATTATTGGTTTCTTAAAAATAAAGTTTTACTATGTTTTCAAAATATTTCATGTAATTTGTTAGAATAGATTATAGATCTTATTATTAAATACCCATTCTGAAATATTCATTTTAATCAATGGATAGACCCCTATTTCATTGAAAATCGTAAGTGTACGAACACTTTTGGGAGCCACTATATATATATATATATATGTATACATACATACTTAACTGTTCCTACTTGGGACTTGGGATTGAGTTCCTCATTTTTTCTTCTCCATACAATAATTATACGCCCATCGGAACCAAAAGTGTTAAACTTGCTTTCATTGCCAAATAAGACATTATTCCAATATGTTTGGGGATTATTTATCATTGATAGTGCGAAGGAAAGCCTAAGCTTTTCTGTTTTACTCACCTCACAAAAATTTTCTACGGGCAGAACGCCCATGTAATCCAGCATCTGTGAGAACTCATAGAAACAGGTTTCAGGTGAAATTAGTAGAAAATGTTTCATTAAATTCTGCAGAAACTTTTACAGCACTGAAACGTGGATTTTTCACAAATTTTCTAATTATAAATCTCTGATCACGTTTAACCGAACGACCCTTTCTTTCCTTGTTTTCGATCCGATTTTCTTCTTTAAAGCGTTTTATCACATACTGCACAGTAGAATGAGATAAATTAAGTAATTTAGCAATATTCCGACTGATTTACCACTACTTATGATGAAAAATAATCAATTTTCGAATGCTGTTTATTGTTTCTTTACGACTACGAGCCATTTTTAAATAATAAATAGAATATTACGGAGTAGGCAAGCAAAAATTAAGCCAAACGATATTTTAAATGCCACCACAATTCAAAAGAAAAATAAGCGCCAGACGATAATGTTAATTATGAATTTATTCCGAAAATATTTCAGTGTACGATGACTTTTGAGAGATAAAGTTTTTGTTACTTTCTGATTATTGGTTTCTTAAAAATAAAGTTTTACTATTTTTCAAACTATTTCATGTAGTTTGTCAAGGATAGATTTTGGATCTATTATTAAATGCCCATTCTGAAATATTCATTTTAATTAATGGATAGACCCCTATTTCATTAAAAATCGTAGTGTACGAACACTTTAGGAGTCACTGTATACAAAATGGAATACCAATATAATTTTTTTTGATAGGTTGATATAAAGATTATACAGATTGTATTATTTTATGCTTTAAAAAATAATTTAAGGCTAATAATTATGCCTGTAATTTTAGGGCATTTTTATTTTGCATCAACCGTACATAGTTTATCCTACCTTTCATATCAGACTTCATTTATTGGTACCATAATACACTCATGTCCATAAATTAAGGATAATTCAGAATCACACGGAAATCGTACTCTATAGTAAAAATTTCACCTGTCGAATTATCACACACATCTTCAAGAATAATATGCAAATTACAGGATGCCACCAGATGACGCCGATAGATGACGCCACACTGACGAGAGTGTAAGAGAGGGGTATATAAGGAATGGTGGCAAAGAAGCACAATTGTTGTGTAATTGAGGGCGTGGCCCAGGAATTGCAGTTGCGACCCATTTCCTATGGTTCCTATGGCTAAGCACAATTGTTCACAAGCATTCTGTAAGTCACTCAGTGCCATAACCGAATAGTTATGACACAGAGGACGCATGTGAATGATTTTTTACGTGGTAGAATTATCGGCCGCCTGGAATGTGGACGTACTCAGATGGAAGTATCCGAGGAACTTGGAATTGCCCAAAGTGTCATCTCTAGGCTTTGGCAACGATTCTAAGATGATGGAAATATCAGTAGACGTTACAGTACCGGTTTGAAATAAGATATGCTATGAGAGTAATTTTGTCAGTGCTTGAATTTTCTGATATGCATATTCATTGAACCAATGGCTGTTTTTTGACGATAAGCGTTGGTACAATTAGCTAATATCATGCGAGAGAAAGTTCTTAAAATTTATAGTATATATACAGTGAAACTTTTCTAGCCGACCACTCCTCAAGAGGGCCGTGTTTTTTTTTCTTTTTTTTCCCGGAACGATTAGTGGCCGCCATAGAGAAATTTCGCTGTATATATATAAACTAGCTGAGTGGCAACCCGATGTGTTGCTTTTTCGATTTAAAATGAAATGGTTATATTTCTTAAAGATTAAAAACTGTTTAATGACTTTTAAATATATTAGAATTTTTAAAAAACGAAATAACTATTTAAATTGTCTTTTAAAATTTTGGTTTTTGGCTTCTGAAATAATTCTTTCAAATTTCCATTCTCAAATTTTGCTTTTTAAACAAAAAAGAAGTTCATCGCATTAGAATAAATTCTAAAGATTTTAACTTCTCATTTCCTAAAACAAAAATTATTTCTGGTACTTTAAAATTATTTCTGGATTTCAATTATTAAATAAATCACTCGTTCTCAACTATTATTTTCCTTTTGGCAACATGGCCGAATGTAATATTACATCTCATGGGAGAAAAAAGGCTTAAAAAATGGAAGTTCTATTTTTTTAAGATCTTCTGATGAATTCCAAATTGGTGGCGGAAGAATCCTCATCACTTCCTCCTTAATTAGAAACAAATTTCACGAATTTGCTGGAATTATTAGTGAGTAAAATAATAAGGTGAAAAATTACAAACTCGGCATTCAAGATACATTAAGATACTATGGCGATGAGCGCGGGAAATTTCAAAAGTAAGTTTTGTAAGTACGCTTTTTTAGACTGATAACATTTTTTTAAAAAATGTATTTGGTATATTTCGGAAGCTGAACATCTAGAAAATGCCGATAAATCGTAAAATTGACATCAATAGGTGCAGAAAACCGAAATATTTGTCCATCAAAATCGTCGATTTCGTGAAATTTGGGAAACTGCTTGGGGAAAAAGTTTCGTTTGCAGTGAAAAACATTTTTAATTTTATAAAAATGTGTATATCCTTAGAGATGAAGAGTTGTAGAACACATGGAAATAAAAAAATTGTCGATTGGTGGACGGAAAAGTTGAATTTTGCATGCATGAAAATAGTGGAAATTTACGAAACGGAAAGGAGCTGGCCCACCCGGAATGACAGCTGTTTCTATTGCCCGCTTCTTTTGAGTTCGGCGGGTTTTAATTTAATAATTTAAAAAGTTTAAAGTTTTGAAAGTTGAGGATGGTATCAGTGCACGCGTCTCGTCCGTCCGCGTCCATCGGTACCAGTCGCGATATCCTGCTATGCTCGGTTCGCGAGATTAGCCCGTCCCTGTGTCTGCTGATTGACAAACTAACATTGTTTACCTTCAGCTGTTAATAGTAAGATTATGGATAGAAATACGCATAATATATGTACGAGTTTGCGTATAATTCATGTACAGTGGTACCTCGGTACTCGTCGTTAATTGGTTCCAGAAGGCACAACGAGTACCGAACGATTTTTTCCCATATGGAGTAATGTAAATTGAATTATATTCGTTCATGAAAGCCAGGAATTTCACAATTTTACTGAGCAATTTATAAATGGATGTTTTTTTTTTTACAAAATATTATTATACAAAATCTTTAAACAAGACAGACGTAATTTAAAATAATAAGTAGATAAAATAAAGTAAAATTCATCGTCGCTCAACCTGCACTGAAATGAGTTGATGGCCTAATGGGATACTGGCGAATTAGAGAAGAAGAGAGGCTATTGTTTGGAAGGGGGGTCTCCATCTAATAAAACATCAGGCGCTTGCACAGGGATTCTTTCTCTTAACAACCCCGATCCCTCTTGTGGACTCAGATTTAAGGAGCTTCAGTACAAACCTATCAAGAGAAACTTGCTCCTGCCTACGTTTCAAAATGTTGCTGATGTGGGGCATTGTTTGATCTACTATAAACAAGCCCCCATTTCGGCTTGCTAGAGCTTTGTCAGGGTAATACTTTTCAACAAAATTTTTGTAATTCAACCCATCAGAACGTTCCCCTTTCTGTTTATTCCTTTTTTACCCCTTTGATCATGTGAAAGATTATATATAAAGGCAACAACTGGATGTGAATTATAATATAAGACCTTTCAAATTTCCTCTTTAAGGCTAAAATGTTTTATATTTTTCTATGTGTTTTGGAGTTCAGTTATGTTCGCCAAAAATTACGAAGGTTTCTTTTTTTCCAGTAAGAATTAATTGGAATATTTAATGGACCCATTACAGTAGGAGGACATTGCAAGACAAAATTCTTACCCGAGATAAATAAACCTGAATTTTTCAGTCGGGGACCACTAAGCAATTGACAGGGCCCTGACAGGGATTCAAGTCAGCTGACAACATCGTTAATGTAATTTTACGTTATTTAACTGCCTGTACATTTTGAATCCTTTAAACATGAGTCATTGATAAAACACTAAAGGGCGGTGAACTAAGTTTAAACTGTACATTAATGCCATTAGTGAACACCGAGTCTGATTCAGTGCGGATACCTGTGCTAGGAAATGTCAGAACTACATCTTGATTTACATATGAAGGCGTAATAATTACATAGATGTTACATACACGTATATATTTGAGGACTACAACCAATTAAGCTAAACTGAGTCCTTTTAGCGGAGACTAGCTATAGACAGAGATGGGAAGCCAATCAAGATTCTGGTTCTGTGGATACGTTTGTTCAATTCAAAGCAAGCTGAATCTTTCTAAAAAAAAAGAAATGATTTATAAAAACAAGAAGCATATAGTTGGCCTAAATATATTAAAAAATTTTAATTTTAAAAATAAACTAGACTAGCCCACCCGTAGAGTCTCCAACAAATTATAGTTTATAATGAAAACAAGCTATATTTGAATATGCACAGTGATGAAGATTTTGTTGGAAAATTTTAACTAAACCGTTTGTGAAATTTCAAATTGGGGTATCTGAATGGACTTAGTGCTCTTTCTTCCAGGCTTGATATCTCTTATCGGTCAGTGGTCTCAGGACTGTTGAAAATATTCAAGTAAATCAATCTAGTGTGGGAATTTTCTCCCACATCCAACTGAAAACTCCTCCTACAGTAATGAGTTCATTAAATATTCTTTTATTATTTCTTATTAAGAAAAACTAAGTTCCTCGAGGAATGGTGTAAGGGTATTAACCGCTTTGCGTTGGGGTTATTTTGTGCAAGAAACAGAGACGACACAAAAAAGACTTCCAGAATTTTGTCCCACACTTTTATTACATCGTTTTTAAGGGACACAGCACATACAACACATATAAAGTAATTTAAAAAAAGATGGATTTTGTATACAGAGCCATATTCGTCACAAAATGACCGTTGGCCTCTGCGTTCTCCTCTCTTGTTCCACCCCCGCATCGAACAACCACAAAAGCCCCCCTCCGAAGTAGGGTTGCCACACGCCAACCTTGACACGGGTTACCAGGCATGGCGCGCCTTACACGCCCCACCTAAGCATAAAATTCCTAAAATTCCTAAGCATAAAAGCCTTTCTTATCAGAATCATTCCATTTGGCCCTTACCGACCCATCATAGGATTTATCCTAGGAAGCATAGAATACATCGCAGTGCTTACCCAAGTCTTTCGGCTTAAAAAAGCCTTCCCTCTGAAGTACCCCTATGTGGACCGCCGTTTCGGGATCTAACGTTCGGAACATTTTATCCGCCACGATGAGTTGACACACTGATTCAAATCCTTTACTCCCCTGGATTTGCAGTAATACAACCACATTGATGTTAACCGAGAAGCAAACTGAGAGAAAGTTTCATCATTGTTACGCTTTCCTTTACGAAAATTTTCTAGACATAATTTTGGAGAAGGTTCAAATTCTTGTGGTACTAATTTTTTCAACGATTCATATTCTTTTAACTCTTTTTCCTCGAGATTAACTAACAAATTAGCTACTTTATCCCCTAATAGACAAAGCAAAACTTTAGGTTTAAATTCGTCACTGACATTTTCATTTACAAACGCCTTCTCTAAACTTGAGAAAAAATAGTCCCACCCATCTGACTTACTGGGAACCTTAACTGTTAAGAGCCTAACCATTTTGACTATTTCATCTAATGATTTGACGCGAGCGGTTGGATCACTAATCTACATTCTTACTCTTCCTAGCTAATTCTGCCTCTAGGCGAAGTTTTCGAGCATAAATTTTTCCTTTTCTCTCTCTTCATTAAATTTAAATCTATTTTCGCTTTCAAGTTTTTCCTTTTCTCTTTCTGCTTGAAATTTAAGTTTTTTTCGTTTTCGAGTGTTTGTTCCCGTTCTAACCTTTCCGCCACAATAGCTTCAAAATATTCTTTCGCTACTTCCTCTTCATAATGTTCATTAGCCATAATTAAGTTTTTCAGATCGGCTTTAGACATATTTTCGTCAGGTGAGTCACCAAAATCTTGAGCCAGACAGAATAAATCTGGTCGTCTACTTTTATTTAGGAAAGCCATTTTTCCAGCCACACCTAATGCCAGATTACCTTACAACACAATTCAAATCGAAAACAGAAACAACACTCAAAAGAAAATAATAGGCATGCAAAATCAATACTCAACTTATCTAGCTATCAAAATTCAAAAACATATTTCTAAAATAAATCAAAATCATTTAAAATCAAACGTTTACCATTAAACAATAAAACAAAACAACGCCACTCTCTTATTAATTAACAGAAAATTATGGAATCGTCAATGATTTCAGTTCCACCAATAATATTTAATTAAGTAAAATTGTCTCCTTCAATATCGTATTACGTTAAGTGGCTATAAACATATTTAAGTTAAATTTCCAATTAAGCACGTCATTCATATAGAATATATTTTAAAACCAAAAGTAATCAACAAAAATTTATATCACTGAACAAACATTAACTGTTATTATAATACCTTGAAACCAAAGCATTCGCTTATTTTAATTTGACTTGAAGAAGTCTTGAGAGTTAGTTCACTTTTTAACATTGAAAAATTACAGTACTTACGGGTCTTCGCAGGCTGTAATATAATTTCGTGAAATCGGCCGTTTTCCCTCACAATGATCACGACGAAAATTTGATGATGGCACAAAGCACAACTTGTATACACTCCGGAACAAGATTACGCACGACGGTACACTGTAGCATACGAAAAACTGCATGAATGCCAACCAAAATGGCGGCCGTTCGCAACTGAACACGCCATCACTGCCAAACATGCCTTTGGTACACAGATACTGTCCACAATAGATTATGCCAACAGGCAACACTGGACACGCCGATCGCACTCCTCAAAATTCAGCACCTTCGGCCGACCGAAAAACTTTTTCGACGAAATCACATAGCACCCCCTCGGAGATCACACCGCTCCTCGGAGATTCCAAAATCTTCGATGCACAATCGCCGGTCACCCTTTTTTTCCCTCTCTGCTCGCACGCCACTCTTGACACCAATGTAGGGGTTTTAACCGCTTTGCGTGGGGGTTATTTTGTGCGAGAAACAGAGACGACCCAAAAAAGACTTCCAGAATTTTGTCCCAGACTCCGGTTTAAATATTTAAGTGGGTTGTGATCAGAAATTATCTCTACTTGAGCACCATAAATCCACTTATCAAATTTATTTAGCCAAATAGCACTGCCCAAGCCTCTTTCTCAATGCTTGCCCAGTTCTTCTGTGTGGCATTGAACTTTTGGCTGGCAAACGCTATTGGTCGGTAAGACCCGTCAACATCTTGCTGAGTCAAACAACATCCCACACCATAGTCGGATGCATCACAGTGCACTTGGAATGGCAAATTAGCATCAGGGGTAGCTAGACCAGTTACTTCACATAACAAGGCCTTTAATTTTTCAAAAGAATCTTGTTCTGATTTCCCCCAGCAGACATCATTGGGTTTATTTCTCTTAGTCAACTCCGTGAGTGGAGCACTTATTTCAGCATACTTTGGTATGCATGTACGATAGAAACCCATGAGTCCTAGCACAGACCTGACCTCCTTCTTAGTGGTAGGTCTAACTAACTTCCGGATTGCTAGTATTTTGCTTTCATCGGGACCATGTCTACCCCTCCTATCACGTGACCTAAACATTTTATCCTCTCGGCCGCGAAAGTGCATTTGTCTAGCCTCACGAAGAATCCTAGTTTGTCTAATTCGGTTAGGATTAATCTCAAATGAACTAAATGCTCCTCAAAAGATTTCAAAAAGATCACGACATCATTCATGTATGCCTGTGCATACTCTGAATGAGATTTTAAAACACGATTCACTTCCCGTTGAAAAGTACCAGACGCCCCAGCCAGACCAAAAGGCATAGTTTTCCACTGGTACACAGCGTTGTGAGTAGTAAACGCCGTAAACAGTTTGCTTTCCTCGTCCATTTTTATTTGCCAATATCCCTTTAAGAGATCTAAGCTGGTCAACCAATTGGCTGATCCCGCAATGAATATTAACTCTTGCATATCTTTCATGGGAAAAACCGGAACTTTTGTCACGGCATTTAAAGCTCTAAAATCGATGCACATTCTTACCGAAGAGTCTTTTTTAGCGACGCAAACAATTGGGTGAGCAATTTCAGATTCCGATGGTTCTATTATATCTAAATCTAGCAATTCTTGAACTTGACGTTCGACTTCCTTTCTGTACGCAATGGGAACAATATAACAATGGGGTTTTTTTCGAATTGCATTCGGTAATAGTTCAATTTTGTGTGTGCCCACCGAAGCTGGTTGCACGGGTTTAGTAAATATATGTTTAAACTTTACGATTAAACCTTTAAGAGTCTTCAACTGAGAAATACTTAAATGCTCTACTATAAGATTGTCGAGAATTTCCAGGAATTTAGGTTCCTTGGTAGAAGTAGGTACAGTTTCAACCTGCCCGAATTCTTTTTCCTCTTAAAAAATGACATTTACCGAATTTAAACTAGCTATGTAATGCTTTAACTTATTTTGATGAATATGTTTGGTCGAACCATCCGGTAATTTGACCAGAAAAGAATGGGGATTACGTTTCTCAACAATAGTTGAAGGACCTTGCCATCTGGCAAATAGTTTATTGGTCGAATCAGGTATTAACACTATCACCTGATCCCCAACTTTGAACACTTCGTTAGACGATCTCAAATTGTGGTAATAAGCTGTTCTTTCCTGCTGTATTCCTGAAACAAGTTTGGCTTGCTCTGCAGCCTTCTCAAGTTTTAATTTTAAATCTTCCAAGTATTTGAAAATAGGAGTAGTATTTAACTGAATGGTATTATGTTTCCCAGTCCAAGTAGATTTTAAGATCGACAAAGGACCTTGCGGTTGCCTACCATACAATAATTGATATGGAGATACATCAGTGGTGGCATGGGGTATTTCTCTGTACGCCCACAGTACATATGGAATGTGTAAGTGCCACCCTCTACCTTCTTCCCTAACTACATGATGTAGCATGTCCTTCAAAGTTCTATTAAACCTTTCCACCAATCCGTTTGACTGTGGATAACCTGGGGTAGAAAATCTTGGACTGCTCCCTATTCGTTTCTCGAACTCTTTAGTCAGCTCGGCCATGAAATTCGCCCCCTTATCAGACGCGATAACGTTCGGTATACCTGTTCTCGAAAAGATGCTTAACAAAGCTTCACAGGTTGCCTTCGCACTAAGACTAGTCAACGGTACGGCTTCGCCCCACCTGGTATGTTGATCAACCAGACACAATATATGTTTATGCCCTTTTGAACTCGGAGGGTCAATCGGACCTATTAGATCTATATTCACTACCTGAAATGGTAATTCCGGCCTCGCCACCGGCGTAATTGGCGTTCTGTCACTAGTCTTAACTGCTTGAGTGAGTTGACACTCTTTACATTAGCCACAATACCTTTTGACATCAACCCTCAGACCTTCCCAGAAGAATGAGTACTTGATCCGTTCAAGAGTCTTCTTAGGACCCATGTGACTACTAAACACTGAGGTATGAGCAAGTTTCAGTACCTCCTTCCGTTTGCACTTTGGAATCACAAGTTGCTCAATACTTTCCCCGAGTATGTTATCTCTATGAAATAGATAACCATCTACCTCATAGTAGTTACCTTTGCCTTCTTTAGCATGCTTCCAAGCCACTGCTAACTCAGCACACTGCTCTTGCTCAGAGCGAAAATTATCAGCCACCCTGCTCCCCTGATCTATCTCAGCAGCTACTTCCCCGTCATTAGTATCAACCGTTCCCACTTCATTCCCACATGAAGTAATTTCCCTTTGAGATTCCTCAAAGACAGCGTTATCTCGCGCTTTCTCCTGCAGAGTCCTAGACGAAACCTCGGTTCCACCTAAAAATTCCTGAGTCTCCCTTCAGGTCATGAGAGTTCCGAGCCAGAGAATTCTCTTCACTCCGGGCCCCTCCCAACATGTTCAAAATTTCCGGGGGAAGTAACACATCTTCCACCAAAACCTCTGCTAAAGCACACAACACTTGCTGATGCACTACGTTAACCTGACCACCCGTAGCCAGACCTAACGGAACGTAAACTTATGGACACTTAACCGCCGGACCAAAAATACCCTTCAAGTAAATTGTGGAAGCTCCTTCGACTGAAATTCCAGGAACTAAGTCCTTCTTGACAACCGTGATTTCCGTACCCGAATCCACTAATGCCTGAGCTATATTCTCATCTACACTGATAGATGTTTTTATTAGTTTGCAAAGTTTATCCTCAATAGCCTGCCTAGGAACAGCTTTACCGAGTAAATCTACCCTAGCGACTAGTTTCTTCTTTTGATTCCGCCCCTTTGGCTGAAACCTTGTTTACATTAACCCTTTTATAATCAGTTCCCGCATTTTTCGGACAATCTCGTTTAAAATGTTTGTAAGATCCGCAGGTATAACAAGTAGGCTTTTTAAATTCAGTGACTTTTGGTTTTCCGAAATTTTTCTTAAGAAAAAAATTACTATTTTCTGGCTTTTTCTCGTAGAATTGTGGTTTACCCCAATTACCATGAACACCTTTCTTATCAGAATCATTCCATTTGGCCCTTACCGACCCATCATAGGATTTATCCTAGGAAGCATAGAATACATCGCAGTGCTTACCCAAGTCTTTCGGCTTAAAAAAGCCTTCCCTCTGAAGTACCCCTATGTGGACCGCCGTTTCGGGATCTAACGTTCGGAACATTTTATCCGCCACGATGAGTTGACACACTGATTCAAAATCCTTTACTCCCCTGGATTTGCAGTAATACAACCACATTGATGTTAACCGAGAAGCAAACTGAGAGAAAGTTTCATCATTGTTACGCTTTCCTTTACGAAAATTTTCTAGACATAATTTTGGAGAAGGTTCAAATTCTTGTGGTACTAATTTTTTCAACGATTCATATTCTTTTAACTCTTTTTCCTCGAGATTAACTAACAAATTAGCTACTTTATCCCCTAATAGACAAAGCAAAACTTTAGGTTTAAATTCGTCACTGACATTTTCATTTACAAACGCCTTCTCTAAACTTGAGAAAAAATAGTCCCACCCATCTGACTTACTGGGAACCTTAACTGTTAAGAGCCTAACCATTTTGACTATTTCATCTAATGATTTGACGCGAGCGGTTGGATCACTAATCTACATTCTTACTCTTCCTAGCTAATTCTGCCTCTAGGCGAAGTTTTCGAGCATAAATTTTTCCTTTTCTCTCTCTTCATTAAATTTAAATCTATTTTCGCTTTCAAGTTTTTCCTTTCTCTTTCTGCTTGAAATTTAAGTTTTTTTCGTTTTCGAGTGTTTGTTCCCGTTCTAACCTTTCCGCCACAATAGCTTCAAAATATTCTTTCGCTACTTCCTCTTCATAATGTTCATTAGCCATAATTAAGTTTTTCAGATCGGCTTTAGACATATTTTCGTCAGGTGAGTCACCAAAATCTTGAGCCAGACAGAATAAATCTGGTCGTCTACTTTTATTTAGGAAAGACATTTTTCCAGCCACACCTAATGCCAGATTACCTTACAACACAATTCAAATCGAAAACAGAAACAACACTCAAAAGAAAATAATAGGCATGCAAAATCAATAATGATAAACTCAACTTATCTAGCTATCAAAATTCAAAAACATATTTCTAAAATAAATCAAAATCATTTAAAATCAAACGTTTACCATTAAACAATAAAACAAAACAACGCCACTCTCTTATTAATTAACAGAAAATTATGGAATCGTCAATGATTTCAGTTCCACCAATAATATTTAATTAAGTAAAATTGTCTCCTTCAATATCGTATTACGTTAAGTGGCTATAAACATATTTAAGTTAAATTTCCAATTAAGCACGTCATTCATATAGAATATATTTTAAAACCAAAAGTAATCAACAAAAATTTATATCACTGAACAAACATTAACTCTTATTATAACTCGATACTTCTTTTCGAGACTCGATTTCACCGTTCTCTTATCCGGAACTTCATTTACTACGTTCATCAACTCCTCAAAAGTAAATTGGCACTCTTCAGTATTTTCTTCTAAATAATTATAAATTTTCTCCATAGCATAGTCAACATCTGAAAAATGACGATAACCTCTTTTTGATCCACTTTCAGATTTTTGGTAAAGCTTTCTGTAGCAAAAATGATGGTACCAGGCATCCACAGCATGCAAATCATCTTCATTCCTGATTCGATCCTGTATTTTTCTGCCCATTCATCATTGCGAATCTGTGCAGTTTTCATAACTGAATCTTTAATTGCTGTTTTTGTGGTAACTTTATGAATCAAGTTTCGTTTTACGGGTGGCAATTCACGTTGTTTTGACAAAAAAAATCTTCTTATCTTAGCACCTCTCGACACAAAAAACATTGTTTTCTAAAATCGAAACGACCCGTTCGTCCTCGTGTTGATGAAGACACGCCAGCTTGTTGATTACTCTAATGGTCTTAACAACGAAGAGCTGCATCGATCATTTTCTCATTAATGTAGCTTGTCTGGCAAGCTCTGTGTACTGTCACTTGTTCTAAGCTTTTCAAAACACTTTGATGACTAGGGTTTTTACGTTTAAGGCTACATTTTTTAAGAGTCTCTACTCCTTTCTTTTTCACTACTATAGTATCACCCTCACTTAAGTTCAAATCACAAATAAAACAAACTTCAACTTTTGAATCGCTCATATTTCCCGACGAACGAAAATGAAAAACTATGGAGTGACAAACTATTAAATTAAACTATAATAATTAACTACTAAAAATCACTTTTAACTATTATTAAAATAAAATAAACACGTTATAACACTGTACCGAGCAAAAGAACATTCAAGAATGACGCGATTAGTTTGATACAATCCAGAGAAAAACAGATCACAAGTAAAGACATGTAAAGACCAATACAAACGAAATAAAAAACTTCCCACGCTGGGGGAGGATTCTAAAAATAGAATCCTCCCCCAACGCTTCGAACCCAACCCGATTCGGACAGGTCAAACACAAGAACAATAAACGTGAGGAGTGTTAAAAAAGTAAGTTTTGCGTCTTTCTCGACAAGTTGTATAAAATATGCCATTTTCCTGACGCCGTAGTTCGCTTGTTATTGGGTTTAGAATAAAGATGTAAATGTAAGATTTGTTAAAAATTTTGTCTTCTTTAAGATTGTAACTGCAATCTAAGCTCTAGAACCAATAATTGCCGAGATATTTGAGAAAAACCAAAAAAAGTCAAAAAATTTCGTCGTTTTTTGGCCACAGAAAATTCCGCCAAGGTCTTTCGAATTGAAAAACTTGGTTTTTCACTACTGGACTAAAGATATACAAGTAGGAAAAAAAAATCTAATACCCGATCTTTTGTTCGGTAAGGCCATTTATTTGAATCCAGCTACTGGGCTAAAAGCACAACTTGTATACACTCCGGAACAAGATTACGCACGACGGTACACTGTAGCATACGAAAAACTGCATGAATGCCAACCAAAATGGCGGCCGTTCGCAACTGAACACGCCATCACTGCCAAACATGCCTTTGGTACACAGATACTGTCCACAATAGATTATGCCAACAGGCAACACTGGACACGCCGATCGCACTCCTCAAAATTCAGCACCTTCGGCCGACCGAAAAACTTTTTCGACGAAATCACATAGCACCCCCTCGGAGATCACACCGCTCCTCGGAGATTCCAAAATCTTCGATGCACAATCGCCGGTCACCCTTTTTTTCCCTCTCTGCTCGCACGCCACTCTTGACACCAATGTAGGGGTTTTAACCGCTTTGCGTGGGGGTTATTTTGTGCGAGAAACAGAGACGACCCAAAAAAGACTTCCAGAATTTTGTCCCACACTTTTATTACATAGTTTTTAAGGGACACAGCACATACAACACATATAAAGTAATTAAAAGAAAGATGGATTTTGTATACAGAGCCATATTCGTCACATAATGACCGTTGGCCTCTGCGTTCTCCTCTCTCGTTCCACCCCCCGCACCGAACAACCACAAAAGCCCCCCCCCCCCCCCTCCGAAGTAGGGTTACCACATGCCAACCTTGACACGGGTTACCAGGCATGGCGCGCCTTACAAATGGTTTTAATGAAAAACGTTTGGTCAGTTTGTCATCTCTCAAAGATTCGACCACTTTCACTCTTTATCTCCGATATTAGAGTTAATGTCGTTTTTCTGATAACAAATGTGCTACAGCTAAACAAAAAACTTCTTTTTCACCCGACAGTTGGAAAAAACGAAAATTTCAAGTGTATATGCTGTCTTTAGTCTAAACGCCATATTGTGCACGTTATGAGAGTTCAAAATATTCCTAACTTAATATTTTAAACCCTTATTTCATTAACACTTTAGCCCCTTATTTATACATTGTTTTTTACTCATATTAGGAGTATAGTATTCTTTATATACGGTGCTTTCAAATTCGTTTTTGATTTAATGATATTATAGACAAACTCAGAGTTATTATACCAGAATTATCGAAGAATTATACTAGAACCATAGGTGAGGCGGCGAGGCGCCGAATTGAAATAGGCACCAAAATGAGACATATTAGGAAAAATACACAATTTTTAACAAATTAAAAATATATATATATTGAGTTTAATCTAGTTCATGACGAAATTCCCCAAAATAAACAAATATAAGAGAATATACAGACTCTTTTTTATAAAATGCTGAATTAGAGATCATGAGAAATAAATTTTGAATGCCCATTTCCAAACGTTTTTGTAGCTCTAAGAATTGTACTACCACCACCTATAACTGTAGCTGCAGCTGAGAGTGGTTTTCTGAACGGAAAGTTTTAAAGAATTCACAGGGCAACATTGGTTTTGGTGCCGGGGTATTTGGAGATGATTTCATATGAATTTGATGCCCTGAATTTAAATATGGCATTAGTTTTTGCCTTGGAGCTCAAATTTCCAAGATATAACATTTTAGTGAAATATATGTTGCATTATTTTAAGTAAAATCCATGGATCAAACTAAAAAACTAAACACGGAATTTTTTATCATTATCATATTTTTTTTTAATGTTAAAGGAACATAAAAATCATAGAGAATATTGCAGTAGTACTTATCAAATTACAAAGATCAAGATAGAGGGAAAAGTCATCGATGAAACCAACTAGTCACTGAATACTTCAGAACCCTCTTTTCCGTGACATTCTTGAATGTATTTTGGAACAGTCCCTTTTTAAACTTCAGCAGTAATCTGCCACTGTTGCGTCATCCTACCTCCTCACTAGACGGCGCTTCGGAAGCATATAATGTAACTGTAACTTTTAGTTAGTTAGTTAGCTCTTCAGAATGTCAGTTGCTGTGTGGTGTTGTGTGCGTTCGTCCATTAAAGTGTTTTAAAGGAAATCAAGTCGTTTTTACTCGTTGCTCTAAAGAAATATTTCCGACATATAACATCTGGCGCCCAACGTAAAATTCAACCCAATTTGAAATGGCGAACATTTTATTTCTAGAACGAAAAGTTCTTCGGTCTACTGTCACGAAGACAATTACCGAATTAGATGCGTGCATAACTGTACAGAATGTTGCTTCTGCTACTCAGGCATTTGCTAAGCTTGAAGAGAAAATGCTACGGTTGCTATCCAAGGATGAGGAGATTGTCCAGTCCCATTTGTCGCAAAGCGAAAGTACTATGGAGGAGGGTGAGGTGGCAAAGCTCGATTCAGTTTTAGAACAGGAATTCGAGAGAGCAGAAACGTATCGAGACAATTTTACGTGTGCCAAAACACGGTATTTAGATTTTTTAAAGCCTTCCGACAACACCGTGCCACTGATGAACGTTGCTTCCAGGTCGTCCGAATTTTTAAATTTGAATTTACCAAAGTTGATGCTCACAGAATTTGATGGTAGTCCTAAAAATTGGTTTTCGTTTTGGTCAATGTTCCAGAAAATTGATGGAGATCCGAAAATCGAGGACGACGTGAAACTCGCTTATTCAATGCAAACTACCACAGGTAGGGCTTTTGATTTTGTTCAAACCTATCAAGTGTCTAAAAGTGATTACAAAACTGTCATCACAAATTTAAAAGCGCGTTTCGCAGATGACAGAGTTCTTATTGAACTATATGCTCGTGAACTCTTAAATTTAGTTTTAAATCCTACACATAATTTGTCTTTTACTGATTTAGTTGATCAATTAGATGCACGATTACGTTGCTTAGAAAATTTAGGTGTAACTAAAGAAAAATACGCATGCATGCTTTACCCACTTGTTGAAGCTTCCATTCCTGAAAATATTTTAATTGCTTGGGAGAGAGAAAGAAATTCCATTTCTCGTTCCAGTGATTCAAAAACGAATGACCTGGAACTTTTGATTCGGTTTTTGAAAACAGAGGTTTTAAGCGCTGAGCGATTACGAGTTGCGAAAAATTTCTGCTCCGAAGGGGGTAAAAATAAGAAGACTGTAAATGGGAGAGTAGATAGTGATAAATTTTTACCTGTCGCGACAGCTGCAACTCTAGTAAGTCACCATAATAGAAATGAAAAACGCGCTTTTAGTGAGTTTTGTTTGTTTTGTTCTAAAAAGAATTCGCATAGAAGTAGCGATTGTTTTGTGGCTCAAAAAATGACTTATCAGGAAAGAAAGGATCAAGTGATAAAAATGAAAGGATGCTTCGCGTGTCTTAGAATTAATTGTCGAGCCGATAAATGTCATATGAGTGTGCGTTGTGTAATTTGTTCCAGGAGACATTTTCCGATTTTATGTCCTAGTTTAAAACAAGATAATGAAAATGTTTCTTCCCCTGTGGGCAAAACAGGAAGTGTTGCGAGCAATAGCTCGTCAGGTTCGACGGATGTTTTTTTACAAACACTTAAAATAAGGGTTTCGGGTCCTTCCAAAACAAGGGTCGTGCGGTGCTTATGCGATTCTGCGAGCCAACGCTCGTATGTTTCTCGAGATCTCGCAGATTTTTTAAATTTAAGAACTGATCATTCTGAATTTCTAAAACATAGTTTATTTGGCGGCATTGAAACGAAAAGAGTCAAACATTCCGCTTTGAAATGTGAGTTGCAGGAAATACGAGGGAATTTTTCATGTGAGGTTTTATTGTTAGATAAAGACACCATTTGTGGTCAAATACCTAAAATTAGTAAAGCCGATGCAGAGTACTTCAAAGAACATGGGATTTATTTGTCCGACAGTGAAAGCGATAATTTAGACATATCAGTTCTTTTGGGTGCTGACTACTTAGGGAAAATGTTAACTGGTGCCATCAGCCAACAACCCAATGGCGTAACTGCTGTCCAAACTTACTTGGGGTGGGTTGTAATGGGTAAATCCTTATTCGACAAAACCAGTTCTAATCATGCCATGCCCATCATTTCGCTACACGCTTCTAGCCAGATTTGCGACCTTTGGTCACTCGATGTTCTCGGAATTCGAGACCCCGTAGAGAATAAAACCAAAACCGAAATCGACGCAGAAACTGTGTCTTTTTTTTAAAAAACTGTTAAATATCGCGGTGGTCGATACGAGGTCAATTTACCGTGGGTCGAAGGACACCCGGAGTTGTTTGATTTACGTTTTCAATCAGAAAAACGTCTCCATACCATGACCTCTAAACTTGTTTTTTCAGGTAAGTTTGAATCTTATGACAAAATTTTGAAGCAGTGGGAACAGTTGGGAATTATAGAAGAGGTCCCTGACAAAAATGACGGGAAAGATATTTCTGAGCTAAAATGCAGGTATTTACCTCATAGAGCCGTGTTTAAGGAATCTAGCCTAACAACTAAGATACGACCAGTATTTGATGCCTCTTCAAAAGATGAAAATTCAGTTTCCTTAAACCAATGTTTAACTACAGGTCCAAATTATATTGAAATGATCCCTTCTGTTCTCAATAGATTCCGCAAAAGTCGATTTGGGGTAGTTTCTGATATAACAAAGGCTTTTCTTCAGATAAGCGTGTCCCCTACTGATAGAGACTATCTTCGATTTCTGTGGTGGAGGGATTACGAAAAGCGCGAAATTAAAATATTGAGGCATTGCCGAGTTGTATTCGGTTTGTCTTCGTCACCTTTTTTGCTTATGGCAACAATTTATCATCATCTTGAAAGAGAAAAGAAAGGTGAGAATGATGTCGTAGTGAAACTGCGAGACTCGTTCTATGTCGACAATGTTGTGACAAGTGTCGAAAATGAGGCGGAATTACAACATTTCCAAACGACAGCTTGTCACATCATGTCAAAAGCAAGTTTTGAACTCACGGGTTGGGTGAATTCTTCAGAACGACAAGACCTTGGTAAACCCAGTTGTTCTGTTCTTGGCCTTTTATGGAATCCAAATTCTGACGTAATCGCGTGCGGTCTTGGAGGTGTTTCGACTGAAATTTGCGATACGTGTTCAAAACGACAACTTTTGTCGCTCGCACAAAAAATCTTTGACCCGATTGGTTTTACCGCGCCCGTGACGCTCATTCCTAAACTATTGATGCAAAAGGCTTGGAAAAATGGAAAGTTATCTTGGGATCAGGGATTGCCCTCGGAAATTGTAGAGGAATTCAGGAATTGGCTCGCAAGTTTGGAGTTTTTGAATTTAATTCAAATCCCGTGTTACTTTTGGGGGTTAATCGATGAAACAACCACCACTATTCATATGTTTAGCGATGCAAGTGGGAAAGCTTTTGCTGCGTGTGTGTTTTTGAGAATCGAATGCGAAAATAATAATGTTCAAATTAGGTTGGTTCAGACAAAATCACGCGTCGCTCCTCTTAGGAAGGATCCCATCACCAAAACCAAAACTGAAATGACCATTCCTAAATTGGAACTAATGGCTGCTGTAATCGGGACTCGTCTGGTCCTGAATGTAAAAACTTCATTGAACATTCCCAACGTGCAAACCTTTTACTGGACGGACTCAAAAGTCGTCCTTTGTTGGATCCAAAATAATGGACCTTGGAAAACTTTTATTCACAATCGCATAAAAGAAATTCGATCGAACTCTCCGAAAGAAAATTGGTTTTATGTTCCATCTCAGATGAACGCAGCGGACATCGCTTCACGGGGGTGCAGCGCACAAACTCTCTTCAGTTTTCGCTGGTGGGAGGGCCCTTCGTGGTTGGAAGGCCGCGATTCCTGGCCGGACACCAAGAGATCGGATTTCTCAGATGTTGTGGAGCTGGCTGACAAGGAGAGAAGGCCAACAGTTGTGACAGGTCTCTCGTTGGGTACTGCCGAGCTTGATTTCTTCGAGTAGACCAGGCGGGTGTCAAGGTTTTCTTCAATCGTTCGAATTTTAGCCCTTGTGAAACGTTTCATCTTCAATGCTAAATCACTAGCAAGTGAAAAAAAAGATGCACTACTAAAAGGTAACCTAAGCGCAGAGGAGTTGAGAAAATCCGAGCTGGAAATTCTTCTTTACATCCAAAGAGACACATTTGGTAAGAACCGTCGCCTCATACCTCCAAATTTTGTTGTGTACACCGATTCTGATGGCCTCCTACGTGTTGAGACAAAACTGATCTCTTCCGATGATGACGACTTTTTCAGGCGACCAATCTTGCTGCCTGATAAGCATGAACTTGTTTTTCGTCTCGTCGAGGAACGACATCGAATTCACAGCCATGCGGGTGTGCAAACGCTTGTGATGATCCTACGTGAAAAGTATTGGATTTTGCGATCAAGGAAGACCGTGAGGTCTATTGTGTCCAAGTGTGTTGTTTGCCAAAAGTTCAAAACCAGGTATTCTACGACAATGTGCGCTCCTCTACCCGAAGATCGCGTCCGAATGTCTGCGGTTTTCGAAACAACTGGTGTGGACCTAGCCGGTCCACTAGTCCTTCGAGATCGTCGAAAGGTGTGGATCGCAATTTTCACTTGCGCGGTTTACCGCGCAGTTCATTTCGAACTTGTTACGGATGTCTCAACGCAAAGTTTTCTGCTCGCTTTGAGGCGTTTTATCTCTCGTCGTGGCCGAGTGAAAACAATTTACTCGGATAATGGAACGAACTTCATCGGCTCGAACAACGAGCTCCGGAACGTCGATTAGAGCGCTATTGTTGCACATTCTGATTTAAAACGAATTACCTGGCACTTTAACCCACCCTCCGCCGCCTGGTGGGGTGGTTGGTGGGAAAGGGTAGTCAGAATGCTCAAAGAATTGCTGAGACGCAATTTGGGAAAAGCATGCCTTAATTACGATGAACTTCACACCGTTGTGTGTGAATGTGAGGCTTTGCTGAACAGCAGGCCACTTACTTACCTCTCCGAGGAACCATCTGATCTAGTGCCTCTCACACCATCATTATTTTTACAAGATCAGATTGAAGTGTGTGTCGAAGATTTAGATCAAAACGACCTACAAAATCTTCGCAGGAGGGCGAAACACCTTCATGCAATAAAGCATAAGCTCAAAGCGCAGTTTTATAAGGAATATATCTCCGTTCTCAAACAGTCAGGCAATCTTGTTCAAACTCCGCTTGTTGTTGGCGATATAGTTTTAATTGGTTCAGATAATAAAAAACGCGTTAATTGGCCTTTGGCTAAAATTGTTGAAATTTTCAAGGGACGTGATGGTGTTTCCCGTGTTGCGAGGGTCAAAACGCTAAGTGGTGAAATGATACGACCATTTCAACGGTTGTACCGATTAGAGACTTCCGGTAAAATTGCTGAAATTATGAGAAATACTCCAATAACAACCAGAAGTGGAAGAGTTGTTGTGCAACCTAAAACTTAAAATTTTCATTTTGAACAATTTTCTTTTCCTGCTTCTTGATTATGTATGCCTTTCAAAACATGTGTTATGTTAAAGTTACACTTTTGCGGGTGGAGGATGTTGCGTCATCCTACCTCCTCACTAGACGGCGCTTCTAACGCGCGGCGGAAGCATATAATGTAACTGTAACTTTTAGTTAGTTAGTTAGCTCTTCAGAATGTCAGTTGCTGTGTGGTGTTGTGTGCGTTCGTCCATTAAAGTGTTTTAAAGGAAATCAAGTCGTTTTTACTCGTTGCTCTAAAGAAATATTTCCGACATATAACAGCCATCATGTGCGTATGCCATATTCCTTGGTTGCGGTCCACCATAGTTTTAATATCCTGGTGAAATCTTTCGCCTTGTTCCTCACTGGTGTCTCCCAATTTTCAGGAAATGGTCTAAGTGGCTGTTGTGGCTATTCACCGGAACAGTCACATAATACCCGAGAAAAAACTCAATCCCGGCAATAAATAATGAAACCCGAGGTGACATTTTACTAATTTAATGAAGACATAACAATTAATTATAGTATAACACAAATTTAACAATTATACAGGAACACACGAAAATACGCTGCTACAAGCACGGAAATATTGGATCAACTGCTAATAGTTCTTCTCAGCAAAAAGAGTTCAAAGGGCATCGCCACGAACTCTAGTGGTTGTTTTCGTCCAAGGAGTCAGAGTTTTTTGCGTCACGATGCCCTGTTTAAACTAGTTGGTTACACTGTGTAAAATAGTGCACCTTAATTCTCATGTTACACCGAAGGGATCTGAAACTATTTAGCATCTCGTTTACCAGTTCAACATAGTTTTCAGCTTTGCATTTGCCCAGAAAATTTCCGACAACTGCAACAAATGAAGTCCAGGCTTTTCGCTCAGCCTCATTCATGGAATTTACGAAGGCCAGGATCCTTAATGATTTGTCTTATTTGAGGACCATCAAATATTCCTGCTTTAATTTTTTCCGTACTCAACTTCGGCATTTTCCCCCTATATATGCAAAGCATGATCCGTTCTTATCAATAGCCTTTACAAACTGCTTCATTAGGCCAAGCTTGATGTAATGGAGGAAAGATGATTTTCTCTCGTCCAACTAAGGGGTCGTTAATGACATTCTTTTCCCTAACGTCCATGTTTTCTCTCTTAGGCCACTCTTTTCTAACCCAGTGGTGTGTTTTGTCTCTGCTATCCAAGAGGCACACGATGCAAGGGTATTTGGTGCAGCTACTTTGCTGTCCAAGGAGCAAGTTTACTATTTTCCAGTCCAAACAAATCACCCATTGATGTTCATGATATTTTATCTTCTCCGAGACCAAATCTATGGTCTTCTTTCATTTTCGTTGAGTGAGCAATCGGTATTGAACCATATTTTTTTCCATTGTGTAGAAGGACACATTTCAAACTTCGCTTTGTGCTGTCAATAAATAGGTGCCAATCATCTGAAAAATATTCAGGAAGACCCATTTTTTTCCCAGGAGGACAAATCACCCATATTTGAATATATTGAATAGAAAAAAACATTGATAGATAGATAAGTGGATGTACAGTAAAACCTCGTTTATCCGGCTCTCGTTCATCCGGATCATATTTGTAGACATTTTTATTTGATGTTCACATTAGATTATACAGAGGCTGTTCACACATTTTTTAGACGATGTATATTGTATTCACAAAACTAAATTACATAAAATTCTTGTGTTTTAAATGTTCTATTTGACATCCCTTATTCTCAACTATATTTCGACACCGCAATTTCCAGGATAATAATGCCTTTTGAAGTGTCAGAAGAGGTATTCTATCCCATTCCTCCTGAACAGCTTTCCAGAGTCCTGTAAGGGTTTTGGGACGACGTTTGGATAATGCAGATTTTAAAAGTCCGAAAGCACAAAAATCCATAGGTGACACATCGGGAGATTTAGTAGGGATATCAGTGAAGGGTATGGCCTTGATACCAGTTTTTTGTTCTATTTCTTTTAGGAAATTTACAGTGGATTTTGATGTGTGACTGCTAGCTTTGTCCTGAGGGAGTCTCACAGATTGATCGCACTGTGGGTAAAGCGATGGTATTTCATTCAGAAAAATTGGCGATAAAATATGTTCCTGATAGTATTTGGAGTTAATCTTGACATTTTTTTCCCACTCTCTTTATTTTTAACTTGCCATTATAAGAAAAACCAGCAACAATCATGAATCCCTTAAAAAAACTTTCTTTCGATTCTTTGAACCATGTACTTAAATTTTTTTTCTCCTCTTTAATGATAATAAATGGCTCTTTTTTTGCTGCAATCATTTAAATAGACCTATGATTCATCTATTGTGACAATTGTTTTCCATTTTTCTTTGGATAAGCGTTTCTCATATAGAATTCTGCAGCGTGTCCTGCGTTCAGCGATATGATTTGGAAGAAGACGATGCACATTGCGTTTTTTCGCTTTCTTAAGATTTAAATCAACGTTTATCATTTTGTTTATAGTGGACACCGAGCATTTTAATGATTTTGCAACTGTCCTTTGACTAGGGGGATTTTCTTTTAACATTAAACAACGTACCTTTGCAATAGTCAAAGATGTCCGTTTTTTCCTTGGATAATTGTTTGGAATTTTTGTCCCACTTGAGGCTCCAATTTGACGTTTTTTTACTTTCTTGCTGTCGATATTACCTATCGACGCTTTAGATATCACAAAACCATGACTCTCACATCGTTTTTGGATAACGGAGTATACATATTTCTCTTCGGAAAGAGCATAAATGTAGCCTTCGAACCACTGCTTTGTTAAAAACGCCATTTTGAATAAAAACAAAACTTTCAAGCCGCAGACGATAATTTTGACTTTTAAAAACATAGTACAATTGCAATTATTTCTTTTGAAGGAAACGATTTTTTATTGCCGCTTACCAAGATCGTCTAAAAAATGTGCGAACAGCCTCTGTAATTGTTAACTATGGTAGCAAGAACGTAACTACAAATACACCAAATATTCGCTTTTTAGTTTGATTCAATATGCAGTTCCTGCATAGATTGTACAAGAAATTATGATAATAAAATGCTTTTGTTCAGTTTAAGAAAGCTTTACTAGACTTATGTGAAAAGTTATTTTTATATTTTTTAATGTCTTGTAAACAATACTATGTAATTTTGTTACAAAACAAAGTAAGTCTTCTTAGTTAAGGATTTTGTATTGCTTATTACCCATATTATCCGGATTTTCGATTGTCCGGATTGCCTATGGTTCCTGCTAGTCCGGATAAACGAGGTTTTACTGTATCTAAAAAAGTAGAACTGACAGAGAAAAACCGATTTCACATTTAGATTCAGCGCCCCAAATATAGCTAAAATCAGTTCTAAAATTCTAGGTACCAAGAAAATTTTTTTTTTGTAGACCTGTGTTATCTTGGGGATGCGACATCGATAACAAAATATCGATGTTTTGAAACATCGATATTCAATATTAAAACATCGATGCTAATAAAACATCGCCCCAAAACCATGGATCTTTTTAAACATCGATGTTTTAGAACATCCATTTTTTAAAACTGGTTTAGTAACCTCTAACATTAATGTTACTTCGGTTAGTCGTGGGGGGGAGGGATTTAATTTTACTCTCTGATTGGGCTGACACAAATACACAAAAATGACAAAAACTTGGTTGCTTTTGCCTTGGGCTACATTGATGACTCAAAATTCTCTTTGTAAATATCGCCATGTTTTGCCTTCAAATGTCCAGATAAATTTGTGGTATTGCCAGAAGTTTTGAGGGACTTAAGGCAAATATTGCATTTCGCTAATTTGTCAGAGGTTTTGCAAAAATATTTCAAAATGGTATTTTTAGGAGGCATCTTACTAATAATATTAACGTCAACTTATATAAAACCAGAACAAAACAAAAACTTAAATGGCTGCTGTCGTGTATATACTATTTATAAAATAAAACCCCATCGAAGGTTCTGGAGTGTCAAGAACACTCCAAGCACTCTGATTGGTTCATTGGTTGTTTATTGCCATTTGTCTGTTTGCTAAGCTATCGTTCCCCCTTTTGTATTCGTCCTTTACAGAATTCAGACTTACATTTACTGAGTGTGAAAATTATGCTACGTGGTAATTTTTTTCATTATGGTACTTTTTCATTAAAAAAAAAATCGAGACAACGTAAAACATCGAGCACAAAACATCGATGGTAAAAAAAACATCTGCTTCAATAAATCGATGTTTAGAACATCGATGTTTTTACCGATGTTTTGAAAACATCGACATCGATGTCGCATCCCTAAATTATCTATGAACAACTCAAGAACGATTGAATGATCTAGCAATCATTTCTATAGATAAGACGATACGAAAAACAATAAATTATAGAGATGCAATCGATTCATTTGCTGCAATAAAGGTTCGAAGAATGATTCTGAAATTATTTTTATTACATCACAAATTATATTCAATTTTATTTCCATTTTCTTGTGTAAATTCGGTAAAGTTCTATAATTTTGAAATTTTTACGTTTTCTTTTTAAATAAATAAAAGTTTTTAAAAATAAATACATAATTTTCCCCAAATTATTGCATTAAGTATAACCGTTATTGTATAAAGTAGACTATTGTATAAAGTATCTTTAAAAATTTGAAAAGGCGCCGGTTTAACGTGCCTCAGGCGCCACAATGGATCGGCCAGGCTCTGTACCAGACCAACTGAAACCCGTTGGGTTACTGACTTTTCATAGATTGGATTCAAGCAGATTTGATGCTGCCCTGAAATGTAGTTTTCTTGGGGTAACTGAATATTTTTGTTAATTTCTCTTATTAATTCAAGAATTCATAGTAATCATTCCTCTGCTTTTTAAAGTCACCTGTCAGAGTTCGATAAAGGACGTTGTAATGGCATTTTTGGTCGATCGACAACTATTTCAAAATTACTAGAGCATTTTCTTTTATTTTACCATGGTTTTTAACCCGTCGTTACCAAGTTAACGCCATTTTCCATAACCTAAAATCAAAGAGTCCTCTTTTAGTCGATACAATCGACAGTAGATAAAGTCGATGCAGGACTAGTTTTTGAAACGAAACAGTGTTTCTTCTTGATAGAAAACAAACTGAGACTTTTAGTTTTATTCTTATAATGACCCAATTCAATGAATAAGTTCTTTTTTACATTCGTGAAACATTTTTGTTCTGTATTAATAAACGTACCGTGAGCACAGAGTTTATCATTGACAACCTGAAAAAAATATTTCAGGTAGTCTCATCTAACGAAACTACCGCGGGTTATTAACGTAGGATTACTTATCGTTTGCCTACCTCTTTTTTTTTTATGGGGGGGGGGCGCGCATTTTGTACTTTTCTGTTTAACTGTTTACAGCTACTGGGTTTGGCACGCTGCCAAAATTATAACTCGCGACGCAGGACAATTTTTTCCTCTCCGAAGGACCGTTATTGAGGAACGTAATCCTACGTTAAAACTCGGTTCTAGATTTAAAACACGAAGCAAGGTGTTATAGATTAAATTCATATTTTTTTCGTCCTTTGTTAAACGTCGCCAAGGCAATTACGATAATACTTGTTTTATATAAAAATTCTGACGATCTTCTCAAAGATAGAAACGCAAAACAAGTGATAACAGTAGAGCCAGTCCATTTTCACGCCCGAGGCAAGTTTTCAAAACGGCACCTTTTCAAATTTTTCTAATAGTGATACGTAAGATTGTATCACTATAAGAAAAAGTCTAACTTTATTATAACGATCATTTTGGAAAAATATGTATTAATTAAAAAGTAAACCCCCGAATTCATCGAGCATTTATTGCAGCAAACTGCTCGATTGCATGCAGGGCCCGACTTAGCCTAATTGGGGCCCTGGACAAAAACTTCTTTGGCCCCCCCCCCTCTGCTTCACTATTTCAGTAATGAAGAACTTAATACTTAATACTAAACTTTTTAGTCGATTTGGGGCCCCCCTCTGATGTGGGGCCCCGGGGCAACTGCCCCGTATGCCCCTGCCTTAGTCAGGCTCTGATTGCATGTCTATTATTGACTGTTTTAGGTACCGTCTGTTCTATGGAAATGATTGCTAGATCAGTCAACCGCTCTTGGGTTATTGTTGTTCGTAGATAATTCTCTAAAATTTTCAGTTTAGAATAAACTGCGCTCAGCTGCTGCTACAGTGACAGGAGTGTTATTTGCAGTCTTAGAGCTACAACAACGTTTGGAAAAAAGCATTCAAAATGCATTTCTCATGAACTCAGATTCAGCAATTTATAAAATAAAATAGTCTAAGTATTCGTTCATATTTGTATGTTTTCACGAATTTCGCCATATGTCAGATAAAATTATTAATATTTTTTATTTATTGGTTACAAATTTCGTATTTTTACTATGTTTCATTTTGGCGCTTATTTCACTTCGGCTACTAGGGATGACAGAAGCACCCTAAGACTAAAAATGCATGCAAAATCACTGTATATTTATAGATGTGGCTTGATATGTCCTTATGTGCGCGTGAGTGAGGAGGGACCAAAATTCATGCTTGCTTTAGGCGCCAAAACCCTTGAAATGTCGGATAAAATATAAGCTAAGAATTTTAGTAAAGTAAGATATTCAGTATATTATTTTGAGGGCAATTACTAAATGACACTGTGATCACAAAGTAGAGAAATTCTCTGAAATGTAAAATTCTTTATGTTAAAAAATATGTACCTACTTATAACATGTACATTTAAAAAGAAAAAATTTTACTCGTATATGTAGCGGAATGTATTTATGCACTCTCGTGAGTGTGACGAGGTGGCCGAGTGGTTAAGGCGATGGACTGCTAATCCATTGGGCTCTGCCCGCGTGGGTTCGAATCCCATCCTCGTCGACTATGGTGATACATTTTGCTCAAAAATATTTACACGCTTTCTGAAACTATTTTTACAATGTCGCCCCCCCCCCCCCTTCTGTATTAAAATAAATGTTATCCAATATGTTTTGTTTATATTTGGGAAATTTTACTCAAACTGACTTACAACGTGTTAAATGATTAAATATTTAAACATATTATTTGTACAAGTAATTGATCCAATGATATTTATTTTAACCCGAGCTTGTTTGTCCTTCCATGAAATCGTCATTACATTAAGCTTTTGCAGAGATGGAATGCAAATTTTTACCAGAAGAAATTCCTGTTTGCTCTCATTGTGAAGGCAGAATGTTTTAACACATTATATATATATATATATCTATATATATATATATATATATATATATAAACACCGAAATATTAGGGAAAAATAAAAGATATCACTTAGAAATGAACAATTATTTATTTCCTCTGAAAATGAATTCTTTATGAAGATTTCTTAGGACACTGGACAAAAAAATTATGCTGAATTAAAAGCTATTTTCTTATTGTTTTAACATAAATTTATTTTTTTAATGCTGGTACAAATTTTCAACTAAATATTGAATAAAATCATATTGAAAAGAAGCTAAAATTTTCGCAGAAAATGGACGCAAATTTTCCTGTTTTTAAATAATGGAACATCTTATTTTAATGAAACATGAGATCGTTTTATTAAGTTTGGAACGCACACACACAATAATAACAATAACTGAAACAAAAAAAATGTAGACCAGGAATTTCGATTTCCTTAAGTAAAAGATATGAAAACCACGTAGAAATGAGCAATTATTTATTTCCTCTGAAAATGAAAATGAATTATTTATGAAGATTTCTTACGACACTGGAAAAAAAATATGCTGGATTAAAAGATATTTTCTTATTGTTTTAATAGAAAATAATTAAAAGGCTAGGAAGAGATTAAAAAAAATTGATCAAAATTAATATTACACAGATATTTCATAAAAGGAGTAAACAAATATTTAATTTTTTATTCGAAATTTGCTTGGGTATCGCAAATTATTAACTTTTAATTACGAGCTTATTGGCTATCAAGGATATCATCAACCTTTCTAGCACACCATCGTTTCAATATTTGTTTGCTGTCTTACAAATAACTGCCAAACTTGGTTTAACACTTCTGATTTTTTTTATCATGAAAACTGCAGTTTTATGTTCTAGTAACTCAGTTTCACAGATTATTGGTAACTAGTAAATTCTTAATTTGCTACTGTTGGAATCATGAAGCTAGCAATCAAAGTAATCAGAGTTTTCCATATAACGAATTATTTCGATTGGATAATATTGGTATGCATTGTATAGTAATGATTAAGCTCACCGTTCTGTGAGAGAAATAAACTAACATTATATCCACTACTAGAACTCCTTCTGTGTGACCAGTGGCGCACCCAGGGGGGGGGGGGCCCAGGGGGCCCTGGCCCCCCCCCCCAAAGAAGTAGAAATATAGATTTTGCATTATAAATATTTTTATTCGTTCATCTCGGCCCCCCCAATGCATTATAAATATTTTTATCCATTCATCTCGGCCCCCCCCAAGAAAAAATCCTGGGTGCGCCACTGTGTGTGACAGTTGAACGTCTTTTAAGACTGAAACGCGACGGAAAAGGAAGTTTTACGATGATTATCTCTATCCTTCCTCAAGCACAAGTCTTCAAATGCGTCTGTTACAGCATATTTTCGATATTACATTAATTTGTAACGTACGAAATTTTTAATTTTTAGTAGATACCAGCAGTAAACTCGTTATCCATTACACTCAAATTATAATTATTATGAAATCACGTTAAGAATTGAATCAATATATAATTGTTATCTAAATATCTACATTCAGAAACATAGAATAAGATTTTTACGTTCGAGATAATGAAACGTGTAGAAAAAGAAAAAAGAATAGCATGTTTAATTGAACATTTAACAGAGTTTTATAAAGAAAACTAGGTACAAAATTACTACCGTTCAGTAGATGATAGATTGAAACACGTTTACCTCCATTGCCTGCAAATTATACTTATTATGAAACTGTATAGACACATAATTTATACACAACTTTTGCATTTATATAAACCATCAATAACACAAGATAAAATTTCTGCGTTCGAAGTAATAAAAATTATTATTGAACAAAATACAAATTAAAGTAAATCGTATTAGACAACTGTAGTAAAGTCATTAAAATTCACTAGATGGCAGCACTAAATTATTTACTCCATTACATTACGACATAGCGGTATAGTAACTAATACACTATCGCGTATCAGTTATTTTGATCTTTAATTGAAAATTAGGTGAAGAAAAGTAGAAAAAAAAAACGAAGATGATTGAAATAAAAAAGATATAATTATACTAACTCTTCTAAAACTAAGATTGTTCTACTGTCTGATATTTTTTAACCAATTTTGGTATTTTTTTGAGGCGAATGGACTGGACTAGAAGGTTTTACGGCTTTTGAAAGCAGAACACGTTCTGTATATTACCTGATCCCATTAATGACTGAAAAAGTTTTCAAATGTACTTACAAAAATAATAATCTAATGTGTCAATAAACATAGCTTAAAATATTCGTGATACTTATTCACACATTATATGCAAATAAAATTAACGGTCAACTTAATTATTTTTTGGTCACGTACATAAAATATTGTGTATTCTCTTTCATTAGATTTCATCAAATGATAAGAATGCTCATTATGTATTTTGAAAATACTCTAAGAGCTCTGCCATTTTGTAAATGCACACATTATATGCAAATAAAATTATATGCAAATAATTTTATTTGCATATAATGTGTGCATTTACAAAATGGCAGAGCACTTATTCACACATTATATGCAAATAAAATTAACGGTCAACTTAATTATTTTTTGGTCACGTACATAAAATATTGTGTATTCTCTTTCATTAGATTTCATCAAATGATAAGAATGCTCATTATGTATTTTGAAAATACTCTAAGAGCTCTGCCATTTTGTAAATGCAGTGTCTACAGCAGGGGTGTCAAACTCAAAGGCTACCTTGGGCCAAACAAACAAGGTTTAACTATAGGTGGGACGCAAAAAAAATCAATATTAATAGAAACGTAGGATTATTTACCTAATTACAGTATATTCAACATAAATATATGAATTTTGTTTAATAATAGCAAAAAAGAGTATCATTAAAAAAACATTTAGTGAATTCTTCCTATCTTATTATAATTCTGCGTCGGTTATTTTATTATATATTATTGTGTGCCAATACATTGGCCGGGCCGCAAAAATGTTCGTCGTGGGCCGCATGCGTTCCGCGGGCCGCGAGTTTGACACCCCTGGTCTACAGTGTCTAAATTATCAGCATGCCGGGCATAACAAATATAGACGTAATTTTCAGTCGCAAATATAGTCAAAATATAGTCGTAAAAATATAAATACAGCCGCAATTTCCAATCTTTCGAGACACTGGAAAACAATCTCATACGTTGACTCAATGGAATAGGGAAAAATTTATTCTGCGCATAAAAAAATTTGAATAGAATTCAGCTAAGCAAGATTCTAAAATATTGTGAAGCAAATTTGTTGCACTTAGTTTTATATAAATATTTGATCGATAGATTTTTTTTTTTTTTTCCTGAGAGAGAAATGACTCCTTCCTGATTTTCATCGGAATTCTATGCTGTCTGGGGCAAAGCCATTTTTTTCTCCCTCGTTAACATCATCCATGATTATACACTAAAATCTTTCCGAATACTGATTTTGAAATAATCCAAATTCCGAAAAATCGCGTGACGGCACGAGTATTTCTAATAATTTCCAAGTTCATGCACTATTATTGATTTTCTATCATCAGTTTTTGCTGAACATCTCATTTGCAAAATTGTATAAAAAAAGACTTAATTATTCTTCTTTCCAATCCTAGCGTTGAGGAATTTTGCTTAAAAAGGTTATAATATGCTTAGCTTTGTAAACAGAAAGGAAAGATTATTATATATTTCTTAATCAATGTTTTTTTACAGGTAACAAATTTAACTAAGAGCAGGGGTGTCCAACCTATATTCTATATTGTGTTATTCTGTACATACTACACATTCTTGTGTTCAGGCAGCTGTACTACAAAAAATACTTGCGGCATTAAAAAACTAGTAATAGATTTGAAATCAGCGTGAAAAAATACATTATAATCAATAATAATAGTTAAGGTAGTACGATAATTTCATAACGATAAATGAAGTCAAACACAAAAATTTGGCAAAAATATGAGTGTGTTCAGGACTTTTTGCCACCACTGTATATATATATATATATATATATATATAAAAGAGGGAGATTCGCACCTCTATTTGGTTTTCTTGTTGCAGATAATCTCAGCGGTCGGAGATCCATAGAATGTTTTTTTTTTTTAATTTTATTATCGGGAGCTCATTTTGAAGATTTAAACCCGGGATGTCCAACCCGTGGCCCAAAGCAAGTATTAGTGCGGCCCAGAAAGAGAGCTCAGAACTAAAAAACATATCAATAGCCCGCCTCAGCGATGATGGCAGGCGGCCACCACAGATCCCGCTTTGTTCCCTCAACAAATCGACAACACATCATTTGAAATATCTTTAATTCTACACATAATTCCCTTTGCAATTTCTGTGTATTAATTTCATTACAAAAATGAAATGTGAAGTTTTTGCACATTTAACATTTCATATTTGTAATGATATTAATTGCCAAAATATCGAAACCATTTTCTATGTTGAATTTATTAAGGAATGCATGGAAAGCGTGGCAGATATAAGTTGCCCTGATAAGGAAGATGATATCTAAAATAAGTTTGTCTCATCAAACTATTTCCCGGAGTATTGACGACCTTGGGAAATATATCGAAAACGACTTTAAAAAGTACAGCTTCTAGTTTTAAGTTTTATTCTTTGTAGATGGATGAAAGAACTGTTACTACTGACACGGCTCAATTTACCATTTTTATTAGAGGTATAAATGACGAGTTTATTGTAACTGAAGAAATGGCTTCTTTAGAACCGTTAAAAGAAACGACAACCTCGAGATATCTTACTATTAACAGCTGCAGGTAAACAAATGTATGTTAGTTAGTGAGCAGACACAGTCCCGGGCTAATCTCGCGAACCAAGCATAGCAGGATATCGCGACTGGTACCGATATACGCAGACGGACGAGACGCGTGCACTGATGCTATCTTCAACTTTCAAAACTTTAATTATTAAATTAAAACCGCCGAACTCAAAAGAAGCGGACAGCAGAAACAGCTGACATTCCGGGTGGGCCAGCTCCTTTCCGTTTCGCAAATTTCCACTATTTTCATGCATGCAAAATTAAACTTTTCCGCCCACCAATCGACAAATTTTTTTATTTCCATGTGTTTTACAATTTATCTTTAAGGATGTACACATTTTTATAAAATTAAAATGTTATTCCTTGCAAACGAAGCTTTTTTCCCAAAGCAGTTTTCCGAATTTCACGAAATCGACAATTTTGATGGACAAATATTTCGGTTTTCTGCACCTATTAATATCAATTTTACGATTTATCGGCATTTGCTAGATGGTTCAGCTTCCAAAATATACCATATACATTTAATAAAAAAAAGTTTTCATTCTAAAAAAGAGTACTTGCAAAACTCACTTTTAACTGAATGCCGAGTTCGTAATTTTTCGACTTATTATTTTACTCACTAATAATTCCAGCCAGTTCGGGAAATTTGTTTCTAATTAATGAGCAACTGATGAGGATTCTTCCACCACCAATTTTGAATTCGACAGAACTGTCTTTCTTTTTTTAAAGCACTTTTCCACCCATGAGATTTAATATTTACATTCGGCCTTATCGCGATACACCTCCCATCTTGCTCACCTGCTTGTGTGCTGCCGCAGCGCAGTGCCATTGCGCTGACCTGATAAACCCTACGTTGTGGGTTCGGTCCCAGGTGGTGTCGCGTCTTCCAAATTTCCCTAACTTGATATTTTTTGTTTTCCCCCGCGGAACTCTGCAATCATGTCATTACGAATTGTTTGACCCTGCTCAGGGTCTTTTTTTTCTTTTATTATGCAAACTTTCTATCTTGTTTGCTGAGGGACATTTTTTCTAACTTTATAATTAATTTCAACTTATTTTCTTTAATTTTTTAAATTCTTCATTTTAATCTTAATTTATTTAATCTTAATATATTTCTAATTTTTAAATTTATCTTACATTTCTATTTTTTGAAGGTTTTAAACTTAATTTTTATATTAATGTAACTGGTAACTTTAAACTTAATTTAACTTAATAATTTTTTCTGTTGAGCAGCTATACATTGATAATAAGCATTTGTGACAGGAGTTAAAGTCAATAGACCCAGGAACTCTACTCTTCAAAAGAAATTCTACTCAGTTGCCAAAAGGAAAAATTATTAGTTGAGAACAAGTCTGAGAACGAGTCATTTAATAATTGAAATCCAGAAATAATTTTAAAGTACCAGAAATAATTTTAGTTTTAGGAAATGAGAAGTTAAAACCTTTAGAATTTTTTCTAATTGAATGAATTTCTTTTTTGTCTAAAAAGCAAAATTTGAAAATGGAAATTTGAAAGAATTATTTCAAAAGCCAAAAACCGAAAAATGAGAAAGAAAATTTTAAATTATTATTTCGTTTTTTAAAAATTCTAATATATTTTTAAAAGTGATTAAACGGTTTTTAATCTTTAAGAAATGAAACTATCTCATTTTAAATCGAAAAAGCAACACATCGGGTTGCTACTCAGCTAGTTTATATGAAGCAGTGAAGAAAACGTTGTTATGCTATTCTAATTAACTCTTGCCAACATATCTGGTATAGTTACATGTGGTGCCCCAGCTCTAAGAGGCAAAAAAGAGGGACTTGTAAGATTAATAGAGGACGATGCCATTGCTGTTGAAAATCCTCGTTTGAGGAAATAGCATTGCATAATACACCAGGAAAATATATACGGAAAGCTTCAAAAATGGACCATGCAAATCGTCGTCGGTGAATTTTATAAAGGCTAGGGGATATAATCATTGCCAGTTTCAGGAATTTCTTAAAAGCTTGGTTGCGGAGTATGGCGATATTATATACTTTACAGAAATAAGGTGGCTCTGTTGAGGGCTAATGTTAAAAAGAGTTTGTAGCCTACTTGATGAAATCAAATTGCTTATGACATTGAAAAAAACTTGTGCCAGAGCTTGATGATGACAACTGGCTTGCAGATTTATCATTTTTGATGGATTGGACTGCCCATTTAAATGACTTATAAACCCGGTTCAGGGTAACTGTACCAACTTATTGGTACAGTGTTTGAAACCATAAACGCGTTCCAAATGAAATTGAAATTATGGCAAGCCCGAGTAAATGTTAATAATTTTTTTTTCATTTCGAGACGCTTGGCAAGCATAATTCTAAAAATGGTAAAATAAATGCGCCGACTTGCTTTTCTATTTAATTTAGTGCAAGTATTTAAAAATCGATTTCAGGACTTTTGGAAAAATAAACAATTATTTTGAATCTTTGCAACTCCATTTACAGTCGATAGAGATATGCTGCCAGCAAATTTTCAAATGGAAGGCATAGAGTTGCAATCTGACATCCAACTTAGAAAGAGAAATTCAGTCAAGTCTCTTTGTTGGAGTTTTATAAATCCTACCTGCCCAGAGATAAATATTCCTCGCTGCATAGTCATGCGTTATTCATGTCATCACTGTCTGGAAGCACGTGCATCTGTGAACAACTATTTTCTAGAGTGAAGCACACTAAGAGCCAAATTAGAACCGAAATATCGGATGAAGATCTTGAGAACTCCCTGAGAATTGCAACCACTTCAATTGACCCTGATATTGATGCATTAGTTTCTCAAATTCAATGTCAATTAATTTATGACTCCTATAGATATCTTTATAATTATAAATAAAATTTATAATGAAATAAATATGTTAACTTTATATTATATTTTTTTCCCATCAACTATTTTTAATGTTAGGTATATTTTTGTGTGGCCCAAAGCAGTTCGTCTTCTTTCAATGTGGCCCAAGGAGGCTAAAAGGTTGGACACCCCTGACTTAGAGGTTCCCAAGTGTCAGAGGCTTGGGCCAATGGATTCTCTTGACCATTTGCTTATAGGGCTCTGGCTCTGGATATACTTGTACTCGTATAAAAGTTTATCACGGAAGACCGGAATTCCTGAAATGAAGTTGTGCCCAGCAAGTTAATTCTATACAAGAGGCGTACATAATGCTTAGAATTTTAGGATTGTAGACGCTGATTACGAAAATACACAAAATGTAAGACCAGGTGGTGGAATTATAATACAGGGTTAAAGTTATCTTTAAGATTGTTTAGGGTACAAGAAAAGGCCTTTTATATATGTTTAAAAGACTTTAAAAGGTTAAGTTCGTGAATAGCTATAGAATTTTTACAGAGAGTTTAGTGAAAAGGAAACGTTAAGCAATAAAAATATATTTATGGTGTAGGGGGAAATTGCTAGAAAGAGAGCGGGGGTTTTCATATGAATAGCCGGCGGTCAATCAAGAGGCCCCTTAGAATATGGATTATAAGAATTGAAAGGATTATATTGGAATTTGCGCAACACGGTGTTGTCGGGTTGTAGGTATGGGAGGAAGGTTTGAGAAAGGCCAGTCAAGGAAAAAATGTTTTGGATTGACCAGGTGTTAAGAAAATAAAAATATAACAAAAAATGAAGGAAGGAATGGAAAAACATGTGAGGATGAAAGGGCTCCAATGAGGTTTGTGAATTTAATAAAGAATAATTTTTAGGCCACTAGAATCTCAGTTTTGGAGAAGTGGGACGGTTTGGGGTAAGGAAAAATATTCCCATTGGAAGTCAGAGACTTTCATAGAAAGTTAGGTGAGTAATAAAAACAGGCTGAAAGGAAAGAGAGAGAATGCTATAATTTTTTTTGCGAGCTCTCTCTCTCTCTCTCTCTCTCTCGACTCCTCCCTGCAATAGTCTTAGCGAGCGCGGTCTTGAGCACAGCCGAATTGGGGTAAGTTTTTCTTGCAATATCATAATTGAGTGACCAAAGAAAAATAAAACTATAATTATAATTCTAATAGGATGGGGGCCCAACTTATTATTTAAAGAATATTAATCATTTTTAATACTTTTATACAAATGTTTATTATATTTTGTTTTACGTAAGATGTAACCTGTGGTTATTTATTCATTTAATCGAAACCTTTTAATGAAATGATGTAGTAAACTTAATTAAATGATAGTTGTAATAAAGTGTTAATTTTAAATATGGCCCTCATCATTTAATACATAAGAGTTGTTTCTTTTTCTATGGACTTTACACGCTGGGCATATTCGTACCTGGGAATTGTAATTTTAATATTTAATAATACTTAATGCAAACTAAGCCCATAGCGACCCAGAAGTTGGTAATATTATTTCTTTCAACATCCGTCTCAAGTGACGTCACAAACTTGAAAGAAAAGCAAGGGAGTAAAAAGGTCCAGTGTTCTGATGTAAAGAATTTTTGAACTATAACTGTTCAAATGTTCTTTTTATCAGAACATTGGAGTAATGATTACCCTCTTAAAAATTCCTGCTATGAAAATATTAGGCGTGGCCAAACTGTGGTTCGCGAGCCGCTCTTTTTCATTTTCTTAGTGGCTCTTTTCACAAACTTGTGCCACAATCAAAATAGCCAAGATTAAAATGTCGAATAACATCCATTTTCGGTATAACTTGTAACTGTGTATCCTTGTGTCCTTGTGTTCTGCACCTAGGTTGATGAAAAATAAACAACGCTCAATGCTCACAAATGAACATTTAACTGAATGGTTACAAACTGTAACAGTTCAAATCGTGCCACGTTTGAATGATTTAGCAAAATAATTAAAAGAAAAATAATGATTAAACGCAATGAAACCATTTAAGAATTTGGAAATATTAAAAAAATTCCAACAAATGGATAATGATAATAAACAAATTCGGAAAAAACAAAGGTAAAGTTATTTCAAATTATTTAAATAACTTTCAATTAGTTATTTAATATCACGATAATTTTAAGTAATGTAGAAATTTGAAAACTAAAATATTTTTTTTTACTTTTCACTGAAGCTGTACCATTAATTTTAACTTCTTTAAATGTAATAGTCCAAACTGATTAATCATACCATTTATGTTACTACCGTAAAATCTTGACTGTAATACGCACAAGTGTGTAATAGTCCAGTCAAATTGTGTTTTTCAGAGGAAAATTTTGGGGTAGTTTTGATTTCTTCCATTTTATATGTTTTTTGGGGTGCTGAATCCGAATCTGAGGTTTGTTAACAAAATTTCGTGACGCAACATTGAAGAAAATGCAAAAAAAGGTAAAAGTTTTCATTTTTTGGCGGTTTTTTGCTTATAACTCGGAAACTATCAACTTTTCGTATATAACCCCAATTTATCACAATTAAAGTACATAAAATTTCCTACAAATTTCACTATTTAGGTTTTTTCTCCGATGGACCGTTTGGGTTCAAGCGCTATTTGAAAATTGGCGTATTTCGGCTGTCTCCACAAAAACCCACTTTTTCCACTCCAAAATTCTAATTTATTATTAATGGCTGTCAATTAGTGAATTCCTCTCAGTTCTCTGCACATACCTTATTTAGATCGTATATGTAGAGGTACAGGTAATTTTTTCAAAAATAAAATAATGTTCAAGTTATTTAAAGAAGTCCGAAATTGTACAAATTAGTTGTAATTGTTACAAAAAAATTGAAATTCCAAAGAAAAATCTTGAAAAATTATTACATTTTATTATATTGTATTACAATTCATATGATCATATATTACATTATTATATGAGACGTTGTCGTTTAGAGGGTCCTGGCTGAGGTTCTTCGAAGGAGGCGAGTCCTGGCACAGGTTCGGGTTGTTCTGGCGTCAGAGTCGGGGCTTGTTCATCTGGAAAATGAAAGAGGTGGTGAGAAAACAACTTATGATCATATCTTAAGGAGAGATGAGTGATTACGAAATGGATTGTGAGATTAGACATACCTTTCGCATCATGTAAGCGTATTTCTTCAGTCTGTTCTTCAGTCTGTACCCATGACGGGAAAGGTGCTGTATCCGTCGATTGTATGTACATTAAAATCAGCATTATCGTACACCTGATGTGAAAAGCACGGCTGGTTAACTTTCAGGGGATCGCTGCTGACAGCTAATGCTTCCAGGCGGACAGCCTCTGTGTAAGTCGAACAAAATCCCAATGAGGAAACCACATCGACTAATTTCCTTGAGCCGTACTTCTTGTACAGAAACACTGCCAACCCTACGAGGACTGGTGAAACGAATGATCTGGGCCTCACTGCTGCTACAAGACTATGAGCCAGTGCTGTGTTCTTCTTCTTCCACATATCATGGTCCCCACATTTTTTTGTTTAGTACAACTGTTTCCATAAATGTACGGAGACTTTCAGGAATGAGTTCCTCATTTCCTTCCAAAAATTTATCAGGTGAGGGGTACTGTTCTGTCTCATAAACCTGGCTCCGGATATCCTCAACAACAATTGCAGCAGCCGTCTTAATAATCCGGAGTCTTTCCTCTTGTTCATTTTTTAACGCCTGCTGGTACCAAGCATCATTTAAAATTTTATACCCTGGGTTTTTGAAACACACTACCAGCTTCTTGTTTGAAGAAAAGGTCATTATTATATCGCTTCCATATTTTTTGAGTAGAAGAGCTTTAACTGTCTTTAAGTCAGGACGATAATCACCCTTGATTTGGTCCACCAACTCGTCTAGCGTAAACTGACATTCTCCATCACTATTTTCAAGATAAGTGTAGACATATTCCATTGCTGCTTCAACATGATTGGCGAATGGACCCCTTTTTCTCTTCTCTTGAATTTTTGGGCGATTGTACAATTTTCTCATGCATAAACTATAATACTGACAATCAGAAACCACCAAGTCTGAGACAGGCAAAAGACGTTTGATTATGGCTTGTCCATACTCATCACCACGTTCTTCTGCCCTTTTTATGATAGTTTCCTTGACTTTCAAAATTCGAACCTGATACACAATATTACGATTGGTTTTCTTTTTTCTTTGTTGTTCTATAAAGTCAGGTGTTATGACGAGGCCACACATAAAACAATGAGTTTTGAAATTGAAATGCGCTTCAGTAGAACGTCTTTTGACTTGCTCTCTACCCTGCTCCGCCTTCTTCAAATGAGCTGCAATCATTCTTTTATTAATGTAGTTTGTACATTGTATTGGACATTGTATTGGAAGAAGGAATTAAATGACAGCCTTTAATAATAAGTTTTGGAGTGTAAAAAGTGGGTTTTTGCGGAGCCAGCCGAAATACGCCAATTTTCAAATAGTGCTTGAGCCCAAAGCTATTAAAGAACTGTTTAAGACTTAGATATATTCATTATTCTAACAAGCGGAGTATGATATTTCCAATAAAAATATCAGGAAAAATTAAATTAGGCCGATTAAATTTTTTTCCGTATCAGATATGATCCTTTTTAATCTGATTTCGGCTCTTCTAAGTACATGCACATTCCCAAATGGTTCTGAACGCTGTTTATCTTAGCCACTCCTGGCGTAGCGTAGGGGGGGGGGGGGGACGTGCTCCCCCCAACTTAACTTGAAATAAATTAAAACTTAATAGAAGTTCAGTTAAAATCAGAAAATTGTAGAAAACTTTTAAGAAAGTTGGTTTTTTCCCGCCTTTTCAAACTGTGAAACTGAAGATTCCGATTACGTCTTTAGCCTTAACATAGTTTTTAACAATGATATGATCCAGAACAAAAATTCGATGATATATTGTTTTGCCCATTTTATTTATATTATTTTTATTTTCCTCATTGTATAACTTTAGAATACTACTCAAACATGAATTCTATTGTTATTCAACTTCAAAAAATCATAATATTTCAAATTTTAAGGACTGTCCGGCAGTCAATGCGCAGAGGAGGAAGCTAACTGAATTCAATTCGTGGTAGGGATGGGATATTGATATCGATATTATCGAAATATCGATATTTACCCTTATATTAGGCATTATAATATCGATATTTGATTTTTGATAATATCGGAATATCTATATTATATTCCCGATGTTATCGATTACACATTTTCAAAAGAATTTATTTGAAATAATTATAATGTATAAAAATTTGGGTTGAAAAATCTCAAAACCAAAGGAAAAAAATAAATGAGATTCAAAAAATTATACAGAAAAATTGCAAAATTAATAAATGAGGGTCTATATTCAACTGTTGAAACAAATGGATAAAAAAAACTATAATACAATGTTAAATAAAAGTTATAGGCCGATTCCACCATGAAGTTTTCTTCCTGATAGTTTAATCTTAAACGTCTTTTTCATCAGATTTACTACATGTGTAGATGTTTACTCCCTAAGACAAACATCTTTTGAAGCTTTTGGTTCATGTTGTTTTGAGTTGGAGATTTTTAAATTTAAAGGATAAAATTTTTTTGATTTTAAATAAAGTTCTCTGAGGACTTCCTGAAAACGAGCCAAAATAGAGCAAACTAATCCAGTAAGAATAAAAACTGATGGTGGAATTGGCCTATAACTTTTATTCAGTAAGAATTATATACCACATCATCCCATCTCACTAAGGTGTTTGAAAGTCAGTTCCACTATAAAACCTGTCAGAAAGTTTCATATCAATCAAGTAAACAAGGCTAAATATTTTGAGATATCTTGACTTTGGTATTTATTAGAAGTATAGAGTTGAAGACAGGTGAATTATTGCATCCAAATATAAAATAAAAAATTACTTAATTAAAATATTATCATTAATTATTTTAATTTATGAAAGCCCAGAAGTGATTTAAATTGTGAATAACTTATCTGAAAAATTTAATTTAAAAAAGATGCATATGTAAATCAGGCAAAATAATTAAACTTAAAAACATTATTATTTATTTCTTTAAATACAAATAATTTTTAATATATACATAGTAATTTTTAATGTAAGCAGTCAAAAAATGTGTGAAAAAATAAAAAATTGTTCAATATATAAAAATGAATTCTAGAAAGAACAAAAAAGGAATAATAACAATTATTGTCCATTAATTAAAAAAAAAAGAATTCTTCTCCCACTGAGTGGAGGAAAGAAGTTTATTCAATGTGAGACGATTTCTGGCTGAGTTAATTATATTGCTGGCTTGAGAAAAAATTCTTTCAGATGGCACTGATGATGAAGTCGCAGCCAAATATCGCTTGGCAACCCCTCACAGTTCCAGGTACAATCCAATTGATTTACTCCAAAAAGAAAGCGGACACTTGTTGATGTCATCTTCTGCAGGGGATCGCAAATAAAAGTCAAGGTCATCAGGAAAATCTGAGATACTTAAAGAACTCCGATGCTTCCAAGTTTTGTAAACCGTTTTGGAGTGTTCACTAAAGAAATATGATTCAAATCTTTCTCCATTGTCAGAATCGGAACTGTGTCCACTTTTCGGTGAATGGGCGCTTTTCAAAATTCCTTTCAGTTCTCGAATTGCTTTGGTAGTAGTTTCTGGGTAACTGAAGTATAATGTCTTTCATCGGGGGTCCAATAACGTAATTACGGCCATTCTCAACCATGAGCCGTTTTTTGCTGCTTTCAAGATTCCTTCCTTCAGTTTGAGGCCAATATTAGACGTAGGTGACACCTTGGAAATTTTATTTTCTACCATGGTTGCTATTGGAATCACGATACTGATTGTGGTGTATTTATCTCCTGATAACTGTTTTGTGGCTTTCAGAAGAGGCTCAAGAAGCTGGATGGTTTCCTGCAAATCTTGGTTCTCTGCAGCTGTTGTGCTTGGTGCCGATGTGTGTAGGTGGATGATGTTGTTGAATGTTGAGTCGAGGCTTAGAAAACGCTCGATCATTTCGTATGTAGAATTCCCCATGTTTCCACACTCTGCATGAGTTCCAGATTACTTTCTGCTCTCAATTCATATGAAGCCCGAACACTGTGTTTGCACCAGGTCACCACTTTCTTCACCTTTCCATTTAGTGGCATGAGCTCTGGTACGACTTCAATTGAACGGTAAGCGACCAAATTGAGGAGATGGGCAAAACATATTACATGTTTTTTTCTACCAAAAGCAATTTCCACGGCTTTAACCATGTTCGATCCTCCATCAGTGACCACTGAATTTAGTTTTTCTTTTTTCAAACCCCACTACTGCAGGATATGAAGGATTCTTGAAGAAATGTAATCTCCAGTATGGCTCTGGTCCATTTCAAAGACTCCAATGGTGCAGGAAGCTAATTTTTCATTTTCCAAATAATGGACTGTGACGTACAAAAACTTTTTGTCTGAAGGGTATAGGTCCAGAAACCGGTCATCTCCAATATCTCCTTCCAATTTGTTTACATACACTCAGTGTTGCCATTGCTTCACCCAAACTAGGATTTCTTTCTTTCTCTAAATAGAAACTTTTTAATTTGATAAAATATTGTTTATTGAAATGTTATTTCATTATTGAATTAAATTACGATTTTTTATCGTACTATTACCATATACTATATATTATTTTACTATACAATCATTCCTCCGAATACGGTTGACTGCATAGTGAAGGGAAAATATGTTACCGTTATTTTGAAACATCGTCTATATTTTGAAATATCGTCAATATTTTGAAATACGATATTAATAGCCGATATTATTAACGATACTCATATCGATATTTTGCTTTCGATATGCCATCCCTAATTCGTGCCCCCCCCCCCCAAAAAAAAAAAAAAGTTAGAAGCACTCTACGCCTATGCCCCTGGAATATATCGTTCAGCTGATTATTTTGAAGCGAGGTACGTTTCGTAAACATGACACTCTTTCTGCTCAGAAATAACTCTCTCTACTTGAACATGGAGTTCGAATTCACGTACTTAAAGACTCTTAATCTTACTTGAATCCAACGTCGTCGTCGTATGAAAAGCTTGCGAGGAGCCTTACAGCAAAAAGAAACTAACGCCTTTAGGGGCTTTATTCTTGCGGCATACGAAATTTTCACTCTGCGAAAATGGCTTCATCGTGACCGTTATTTTCAAAATCTCGAAGTGAGCGTTATCGTCGATTAATAATACACGTGAGGGCGCGGTAGCCCAGTTGGCAAGATCAGCGGGCCAGTGATCTGAACGTCCCTGGTTCGATGCTCGTCGCTGCAAATCTACCGCCGTGTTTACTAATGGTGGCCAAGGCACGTAAAATAGGGCGTGGCTACAATGTCCTCTAAGTTCTCAAATTTACCTCTGGAGGTGCGGGGTCAAGTGTTCCGGTCTCGTCACTTGACTCAGTTCAAAATTACGGGACCGGTCATTTAGCCAAGTCGGACTCCGACCCTTATGGTGCTAATTCAAAACAGGAGCCGCACCTTCATCGCCCATAGCCTTCGGGACTTTATCTGATGTTACAGTGTCGGTCAAGGGGCATAAGCAACAACAATAATACGTTACGGTGACGTCATTTTCGGACGGCGAAATTTTAGTTTGCTCCGAGACTATTCTTAAATGCTGATTGTAACTACATCATAAAGCTAGACTCTGAATCACAGGTTTATATTTTGAATCCTTTTTCGTGTCTTCTGCAACGTTTTAAGATTTGCTTCTTTTAGTGTTGCCATTTTTTTGCAAAATAAATTGGTAATTAAGCCTCATTTCTTTAATTTAACCTAATGCACGTTGCTTTCAATGAATTTACCCTAAGGATCATTCTCTATTCCACCATTTGTTAAATCTCTCTTTTTCTTTTAAACATAAGTTTCTTATCATTTATCAACATTGTTTATTCCTAAAAAGCACTAAAAACACTAAAAAACGATAATATTTTAAGAAGAAAGTACGTCGTTTAATAAATGACATTTGGATGGGTTCTCATTGAATGCCTTATCTATGTTTTGTTAATCTGTCATCCCTTTGTTAATAGACGAACAGAGTGCTGATAAGTTGAGTGCTTTCGAGTGCTAATAGAGATATTGACGGTCCATAACTTACGCCATCATCTTTCATCTTTCCCGTTTAAAGTTGAGTTTACATGTCGAAAAATCGTCATCTTAAGTTTCATCTGTTTACACAATTTTAATTGCTAACTTCGGACTGAATAAACAGGGAAAGGAGGGAAAGATATCAATTCGCAAAAATGGATGATAAATTTATAGATTAATAGCCGAAGAAATACTACTGCAAACAATTATATCAGTTCTTATTGGCAAATTAAGACCTCTCAGTCGTTGTTTTGAATAAAATGTCTAAGCCAAATGCTTTAAAAGGCTTCACACAATAATCTATTTTTAAAACGTGAATGAGATGTCACTCTAGTTACACAGCAAAAGATTTTGTAAGACTTTAGGAATAAGTGGGATGAGAATTTTTTTGGTTTTTCTTTCAAATTTAACTTTGAAATATTTTAATGTTACGTTTGTTTGAAATATGTTCTGCAATTTTCGAAACTAATCTCGTATTATACTTTTAACTGTGTTGTAGAAAATGTAGCTAAATCCGAGGGACTCGCTTGCCACATTGCATTGGTTAAGTCCTTAAAACAAAAAGGGCAGAAAGTGATAAAATAATATACATTGTTTTTAAAATTCCTCTGAAAATATAAATTCAAATAAAAGTCGTAGAATGTATTTTTGCAGATGGAGCTATTTGACGACGTATAGTATCTATAATAGAATGTCCTTGGAGTCATCGTTATTATTATTATAATTTTTGCGTGACTAAAGGACTTAACTTATTTGACAAGTAAAAAAAAGAACATCCAATTCAGTCTTTAAACTATTTTTTTTTACTACACAAAAAAAAAAAAGAAAATAATTGTTTAATAATTCACAAGTACTAACTTCTGCAGAAGTTAAACTGTAACTGACTCATTTATTTTACTCTTTTTGTGATAAAGCAACACCAAACGATTGACCGTTATCATCAAGTAGTACATGCTTCTGCGTTTGAATAGCATTATTGCAACGATTTTAACTTGATCGGCATCTGAAATAAGTTACTTATTTTTCGATGGCCCCCCCCCCCCCAAAATTTTTTTGTCACTGAGTGGTGTTAATACTTATTATTCGGGAAATTTATTAGGAATGTGTAAAAAGTTAGGAGTCCATCGAGAGCTTTGACACTAAAATTTCAAAAAGTGGACTTAACCGATTTGGCTTGTGAATGGCTCAAATAAAGAATATCGAGCGATTCATTCCGGTTTTCGTGCTTATTAAGTTTTAATCATGAAGCTATAGAAGGAGGCGCAGCTCAGTGTTAAAAATGTGTCTCCCTTTTTGTCGCCGCCACTAGAGGGCGCTCGCGTGCTCTGAAGGGCGGCTTAGACACGGACAACCATATGCTTTAATATGGATTTTTCGTATTTTTCCTAGCGAAAACAAGTTGTTTTATTTTAGAGCGTATTTAATATGAATTTATTTATTCAATTTAACAATTTTTTATTTTCATTCAAAATCTTTATTTCAAGTGTTTTTTTTGCTACAATTCAATAAAATTCTTAAAGGAAATGAGTAAATAAACTTTTTCAGAATAATTGTGTATTGGTTTCAGAATAAATGAGTTCAGAATTTTGTAATAATTTAATAATTAAGGAAATGAAATTACAGAAAAGAATTGTGAAGAAAGTTTTTTATCATTGTTCATAATCTCTTATGGAAAAAAAATTGTGAGAAATAATACTGATTAACCAAAACACACACACACATAGTAATATAAGAATATTTTTATTTGCAGATAAGTATGAATAATACATCATATATAACAGGCCTTTAAAAAAAAAAAGCAACATTTTCTATCAATCCCAAATAAATTCTTATCAGGACTAATAAAATAGGAAGTCAATTCAGTATTTAATCAGACAATACTTTAAAATATCTTCCTTTGGGAAAAAAAATCAGTCAAAGCATCTCAGATTACACTTTTAAAAACTGGAGGTATAATCGTCAAGTTGGTAAATTACAGAATACAAATTTTTTCAGCAAATTAAAAAGAAAAAAACAAATAACTTTGACTAGGACAAATCAGCTATATTTTTGAATTTTCACAAAGTACGCATTTAATTGCATAAGCAGATTTTGTACGCAGATTTTGCATAAGCATTTATAGTAACATTGTTTATCATACAATGAAAAATTATTTACTTATCAACTAACTTAAATAGTGATTAAATTCAATATTATGGTTCCAGCATTGTCAGGAATTACCTTCAAGTTGGTAAATTATCGATTACAAATATTTTCAGCAAATTAAAAAGAAAAAATCCCCAAATAACATTCATAAGTACATATCAGCTATATTTTCGCATTTTCACAAAGTATGGGTTTTATTGTAGTCACAGTAAAAAGATAGGAAAATATTAATTTTTTTAAAAATTATACTCAACAGATTTTGCATAAGCATTTATAGTAACAACATTATTTATCACACAATGAAAACTTATTTACTTATCAACTAACTTAATAGTGATAAAATTCAATATTAAGAAAAGTTAACTGGAAATATTTTATTTCTGTGCACAATTAAAAAAAATGATGGCTTTAGTTCAGACGTGTAGCTCAATTTGCCATAACCACAAAATATATTGAATAGAAGAAAAGTATTTCATAATTATAAAGAACTGAAATTAACAACATACACTATTAATACATTATTATAAAATAAAAATTAAATGTGTGATATACAATTTACTATAGATAAATTTGATCAAAAAATTATACATGACAGGTTTTGCAGATATTGATAACATTCTTCATTGATATTGACAAGGGAATAACTTCAGACAAGAGAATAGTTCAATTCAAAAGTAATATAAATGAAAGCTTAAATTTAATAATACAGAATTATAATTTAGATTGTTTTCTCAATCTTTTAACATCAGCGCATAGTTGAGCATTTTTATTCTCTTGTTTGCATATAAAATGCATGCGCGTAATGAGAAAAAAATTGATAACCTTTTGAACTAAATCAAAGTTATGCTGCTCAGTGCAACCAATTACTGGCATAGGAGGACCAGTATAAATCTCTTTTATCACTTGAAAAATTAGTTTATCATTTATTTTATTAAAATTTAGAGTTTTGATTATTGTTATAAAAATAAATTTCAAATGTTATATTTAAAATTTTTCCTTTAAGGTTAACCTTCTTCTTCAAACGAGAATTCATTTGTGTAATATATTTCATCCGTAACGCAATTTTAAATTTTTTCTTTGCTGCAAGCCGCAATTCTTTTTTTCTTTTCAAGTCATTTTTTCTCTTCATAGATAGACAGCACACACTACACAGTGTTTGCTTATTTTTCTTAGAGAGATACCCAAGACAACTAATAGACATCCTAAAATAAAATGAAACAATAAGTAAAGTTCAAGAACAAATGTTACCACCCAATGAAACAGATTAAAATTAAACTTACACTGATTCAGCATTTTTGCAAATTACTAAATCATTAACACGCTGTAGTAAAAATGACAGGATTTCAATATCATGCACATCAACATCCAGTGATATTTCTATATTTCCCAAAAAAATCTGAAATTCGAAAAGCAGTGTACTTCAATTTCTATTATTAGCAATATTTAATGATTAAAATCAATATGCATTAATTCATTACGTCATGTATTCTTAAAGTAAAGAAATCTGTTTAAAAAGTACTTATGATTACATTAATCAACACAACAATTGGAAACAACTGTTCATTACTTTTATATCTAATAGTTAAGGTGGAAGTAATATACTTAGAACATTATTTTACACCATTTAACATTTTAAAATTAACCATTAACCATTTTGCAATTTCAACTTTTTTAAACAATAATATTCTGTACATACTTTTACAGATGAATCCTGACAAATAATGACTCGTCGCTCACAAGAATATTTAGAATTCCATTTTGAACATATCAAATACTCTTGAGTAGATGCTACTGTCCACCATGAATCTGGTTTTTGTATATTTTCTAAATGAATCAAAAATGTAGAATAATAATTTTGCTGTTGTTCAGCTTCTGTATGAGATTCAACATCTGTACTTATATTAGGCCTTTTGTTTTTTTCAAATGAAGAATGACGAGGAGCTGGAGCTTTTCTCTTGCGTGTTCTAACAGACAGATATTTTGGTAAATTTGGGAATAATGTTGGTATAGAACCTGCTTTTAAAAGAGGTGACCCTCTCTCAAGAGTAAATATTGTTCCATCAGTGAGTTTAGTCACATATGACCTTTCTATACACTCTTTTTCAAAATGCAACTCACAGAGCCTGTCACGATTACTGAAAACTTTGTCTTTTCTGGGGATGGCTTTTTGCCATTTCTCCAAAAGTTCACTATCCTGGAATGAGTAGAATTGAAATGAACAACAAACAAAATCAATATATATTTATAAAATGAAAATTGTATGCTTGGTATAAAATTCACTCTCTGATAACTTGTTACATACCACAAACATATCAAATGAATTACAATCGCTAATGAAGGTAAATTTGTAATTAAAAATTTGAAAACCATCAAAAACTAATGCTTCATTATATACGTAAGTATCGTACATCTTTTATTGATGAGCTATTTCCTTTAGAGCAATAGTATGAGTAATTATTTACATTTTTTTACATACAATAGAGCTTTGTGAACACGTCATGAATTATTTTTGATGGGATATAGGGATGATTGAAAAATAAAACACGCTTATTTCCAGCAGAACTTAAGATGTCTTAACTTTGCGTTCACTTAAAACACAGCAGCTGTACTTTTCTCTCATTATTATACATCTTATATTAACACAAAACAATAATAATGTTCTTAACTTAGGAGCAGCAAATATACTAGGATTTCTCTGTCCAGTTTCTTTATTTCTTTTTAAAACTGATCTATAGCCAGTAGAACAACCCGGAGCAAAACACGTGTGTGGCATATTTCTCCACGCATAATAAATTTAAAAATTTATAAAACAACTTTCACCACCACGCCGTATAACTCAATGTAAAATAGTCACTACGATTGCATGTCGCGCCCTCTACCGGTGAGCGACAACAATCGGTTCATTTTTCGAAAAATTCTCCATTGAAGCTTCCGCTCCTTCTGTAGCTTCATGGTTTTAATCTATATATATAAAACAGTTCCTTAACTGACTGACTGACTGGAACGGACTGAAAACACGGACTGGAAAAAAAAAAAAAAATTTAGCGTTATCTGTACATATATACATATAAAACAGTGCCGTGACTGACTGACTGACAGATAACGTACAGACCAAATTGCTGAACCTAAAGGGCTGAAATTTTGCATGGCGATTCTTCTTATAGTGTAGGGGTGCACTAAGGAAGAATTTTGAAAAATTATTAGATTTTTTAAAATTAAACTTTTAAGCTGTTTTTGTAACACTCTTTAAAGTTTGCATTTAAAATAATAATTTGAGGATTATAAAATTTATATCACGAGAAAGATCATAAAAATTCCTTTAAAATGAAATCTTTTATGAATCTTTACCTCCATTTTCTGATTTTTGGAGAATTTTTAAAGATTAATTTTTAGAATTTAATTTATTAAATGCTGATCACGTGGTTTCTTCTCTTTTTGCGATACTTTAAACTAATTTTGCGTCAAGTGCATAACAACGAAATAAATTGACAAAAAAAAATTTGTTTTTCTTTCTAATGCGGCAGACGATTGGACAATATCCAAACAAATATTAAAATACAGTAAAAGAAAAGTTCCTCAAACTGTACTATATTCTTTAGTATGTTCTATTAGATTTAATTTGAATATTTTCTACTACATTATTTTTTCTATAAAAATATCCGTTACCTTTATTTTTTATAAATATATTTTTGTTTGGCATTAATTGTATACATTGACCGTTGTATTTAATTTGAATGCACTCCGTAGCGAAGTACGGGTATTCAGCTAGTTATTATATAAGAAATGATAAAGTTCACGTAGATGGTAGTTTTCTACGGTTTTAATTATGCAGACAATATTTCTCTAAGATGATGAATATAGATATTAAAATTTCGGTTAACAAGAGCTTGATAATAAAAAAAGATAAATAAATCAGTTAAACGCATTATATCTGTAAACTAATTTGCTAAAGACTGTTGTCTGATTTGCGCAAAATTTTTTTCTATACCATTCCACTTGTGATATGAAGTTTAAAAGCAATTATTATACAGTTATAATGTTCTAGGTTACCATAGAATGTTATAAACTAATAAAGTTTATTAAAGGGTAATTTATTTATGAAGTAGCTCCATTCCTGTTTTTCAATTACATAAATTTAAGTGTAAAAGGACAGAAATTGATTGAGAGAAATTTTATTGAGTCAGATTACGACGATTAATGTTTAAATCATTAATCGTTGTTATATAGACAATCTTTTATCATTGCAGTTATCATGTTCTAAATTTTGAATTTAACATATTTTTTCCTGTTTATTTGAATGTCATACTTTTTACATAGTCCTCCTAAACATTCAAACAATGAAAGTATATATTTTATTTAATCCGGTAGCATCTAAGAAGAAAAAAAAATGAGATGCCAAGACAAATTAAATTGTTTCAATAAGGACAGATATAATTTCCATCATTATTTTTATTTCACTCAAGCTAATAATGCTTAATGTTATACAATATGATTCGCTGTGATAAATAAGACGATATCATTTAATTAATAATGAATAGTAAGTTAAAGACGGTTTTTAACATGTTACTGATGGTTTCTAATGTTTTATTCAATATAATTTTTCATACGCAAAGAACATTTGAAATGACTTTAACAAATTAACAATTGTGTTGTACTAGTGATTTAAAAAGAAATATGTATACATTAAACTATAAAAGAAAAATTATCAGTGTAAATTAATAAATCTATATTGTATTATACTTTTATTGAAAAGTGTAGATATAGAATTGTTGGAAATACCACTTCGGCCAGGTAAATAGAATTAGGTTGAGCAATGTATGATAGTTGAGGTGGTCATATTTATTGAAGTTCACTGTATATATTAATATTGTGTCTGGTCAAACAATAAAATAGCATATATACAGTCGAACCTCCATATATTGAAGTGAGAAATTGCGCAAAAAAAATTCGATGTATAGAAATTTCGGTGTATAGAATTGAGCTTAGTTTCATCGTAATTCTCCTAAAAACAAATTAAAGCTAATTTTCGCCAATTTATATGCGAATCCCATTAAATGAAAGTTAATAACTAAAAAATGAATTAATATGAAAGATTTATTGATTACTACATACCTTTATAAAAACTATAATGCAGACAGTGTTTACAATGATCACAGTTAAATTCTTTAAAAAAAAAAACTACGAATATCTTGCTGAACAGTTAGTTTTGCGGAAAGTTCAAAGAAATGTTCGTATTTATTCAGTCCACTAAAAGCTTCATCGGGGACATTTTCCGCGAATTGAAAGTCCACGACGTATTGTTTCAAATGCCAAGAATTTGTCTTGAAAAAAATTCCGACATATAGAGATTTTTTCGATATATAGAGACAATTTTTCTATGTAATGAACATGGAGATTTGCTAAGAGTTCGATAAATAGAAAATTTCGATATAGGGAAGTTCGATATATGGAGGTTCGACTATATATATATATATATATATATAATAAAAAAAAAAATGACCTCCCCGGCGGGGAATCGAACCCCGGTCTCCCGCGTGACAGGCGGGGATACTGACCACTATACTACCGAGGATAAGCCATTTGCCGAAACCCGGGATCGAACCAGGGACCTTTAGATCTTCAGTCTAACGCTCTCCCAACTGAGCTATTTCGGCACATCAAACTGTCTCAAGGTTACGAACAGCTCGTCGTTTCTACCCAATGTAAGATAAGATGTCGTCACGTGTCTAGGATCAAATGAGTTGTTAAACTTTTTATTTGTCTCGATGTGAGATGTGAGTAGCTTGTCGGTCAGCTTGAGATTTCAGTGTACATTTGTACCGTGAAACTAAAGTGTACAAGTCATGAAGCTCTAGCTCTCATACCTTCATGATTTGTATACTTGAACTTCGGCTTGCTAGAACGGTCACATTTAGTATAGATACATAATTGCACACTAAAAAATTTTAGTGTTTGCACTGAATGAAGTAGTCAGTCTTTCTTAAAAATTGAAAACATAAAAGATAAAAAAGTAATTTAATATATAAGTAATTTAAGATATACAAATACAAATACCGGCAAATGAACTGTTACAACTATTTATTTCAAATTTATAATTTTAAGTAAAATAATTTCAATGAATTAAATAGAATAAATGATAATCATCATACAGGAGACTATATGAATAGGATGAGGTGCTTGATAATAAATATGAAAGTACCGGAAATTTTGTGCTATTTATTATAATTGGATAAATTTTGCAGTCATTTTTTCGAAGGAAAAGGTGCATTGAAATTTTAACGAAAATTCATGCAGCATTTAAAAACTAGCAGAAAAATAGCAGGCCTGTAACTGGACATTAAAACATTGCTTTTTTTTTAGGGGGGGGGGGGGTGTTGATCCTTTTAAATGGAAAAAAAGCGCATGAAATAAATGGCAATTAAATCTATGATTACTCACAAATGTCAGTTACCTCAATGTTGAAACTTTCAGACCAAATATGGGATGGAAAGCAAGCATTTTATGAAAGTTTCCCGCTCTGAAATGTCTGCAAATGCAAATGCAAATGAAAAAAAAAAAAAAAGCCCCCCCCCCCCGATACTTAGAAAACTGCTTTGAAGGGTAACAAAGCTCATGGTTCAGCAAATATGTACCATTATGTACTTCATGAGACGAGACTGAGATGGGTGGTTTGTATCAAGCTCAAGATGAAAACTGACTTTCGAAATTCCCGATCAGTTTTATTTTCCGGTAATTGATTGCGATTAATTTCAGTTTTTTCTATCCTGCCATCATTCACTCGTAAGTAAGGAGCTATGGAGATCTCCGGTTAGATATCTTCTGTATTTAGACGTTCCACGTGGAGAGAATTTTTAAAGCTATTAATTTTGCGATATGAAAAGTACATTTTTGTTACTTACGTGATACAGAGCTGTAATACATCTTTTGCCGCCAAGAAAAGTAATTTTACAATTTAAGAGAAATGTGATGATTTAAATGAAACATTGAATTCGAGTAAGAATATTGATTTTTCACAGTATTCGGGTTTTTATTGAAAGAATGCTACAAAACGAGCAAATTGTAGTGAAACTTCGACTGTCATATCAAGACAGTCTTAGGAAAATAGTCACATGTTTATCCAAGAGATGGCAGCACCGTGACGTGTATGAGTAAGAAAATTTTGAGTGAATCTTATAAAATTCAAGATAAATCAGTAAAATGATAATTTAAAAAAATGGAGAATAAGTAAATAAAAGTTGGTATATTTTATGCGAGGTGTTTTCATCATTACTGTGATCAGTGGCTTAAACAAAATGAATGTTTTCATTTTCCTATTATGAGCTGGTAAATACTACATGAATGACCAGTGAAATTTAGAACTGTTTCCTGCGAAAAAATGATTGTCCAAATTATAAAGATGAGAGTGCAGAACTTTTTAATAATTTAATATCTATTTTGAAGTACCTCATATATAATGCTTTAATCTATATACATATCCCTGAGTGATGATTATCTTTTATTCAATTAATTGCATTCATTTAATTGTGTATTTACATAAATTATACGAGGACTATAAATCATCTCCGATAGAGACGGCTCTTGGAAAATATCGCACCTCAGACGAAAAGCAATAAACCCCTGTCTTTGGCAGCTGTTTTTCCTGAAGAACAATAGGTATTTTTTGTTATTGTTCCATAAAGCAATAAGATTTTAATTTAAAATGTACTTAATATTTGAAAATGTACCTAAGAGAAATTTAATGGGAAAATAAAACCACTTAATGTAAACCCATGAAAAATTTCCCCTACCGTTTATAAACATAATAGAGAATTGTGTTGTTGTTGTTTCCAATGCCCCTGGCCGGAAGTATTCCACACCAGTTACATGTAGGCTAGCGGGCGATAAATGTGTTTTGTGGTACAATAATTAATTGTATAAAAAAGAAAAATGTTCTGTCCTTTTAGGATACTTACGGTAAAACAACCTCTAAAATATGAAGCTTCTTAAAATTCGACAATAAATCAGAAAAAAAAAATTACATAATATTCGATGAAATATATTCAACCTAACATTCTCAGGAACTAATGTTTAAAATTTTAGGTAAAAAAAAAAAAAAAAAAAAAAAAAAAATCAGAAATGTCTAGACTATATTGAACATCTATAACAAGAAATATTTATATGTACTTCCTGAAATCGTGACGCATTTCGCTCAATGAAAGAAGCTGAAATTTTTTTTCAAAAGAACATAGCTAAAAACGTTTAAAGTGAGTTGATTAAAAAATTAACGGCAATTCTATGTCAAAAGTATGGCAACTTCGTAAGAAGTCCTCGAATCTTGAGGACAGACCTCAAATTTTGAACCTTGTTACTCCAAAATTGAAAAACTGCTTGAGTTCCCCAAATTATCAAACTGTCCTCTGAGATTTAACGGCGTCGACCAAAGGCGCATGCAGCGAAAGACGTCGAAAGAAGGGTAGCGAACAAATTGGGCCAAATTTCAAGGAACAAAGTCGGCGTTCCTTTCGATATTCGATTATCCGCCACATTAACAAACCGAATATTTGTTTCAGCGGTTCGTTGATTTTCGTGTAGTGAATTGTTGCGGTAAGTTATTTCTCTAGCTTTATTGAGTTACGATAACGAACAAAGATATAAATTTTTCCATGCAAAATTTTGTAAAAATTACATGCTAAACTATAGGCTCTGTACACATACAGCGAACGAAGGCTAACGAACTTCATTTGATGTACGCTTAGTGAGCGAACCCTGGCAAAGGCAAACAAATGCGTTCCTTGGCGTTCTTTACCCTTCGTTGCTGTATGCACAGGGGCCTCAACGCTGTACGTTGCAAGTTTTGAACACAAATAAAATGCAGACGTAGGAATGGCCGAGAATAGCGATACGACTCAGATCCCGAACGTCAACAAATATCTCCAATTTAATTCTTCGTCTATTCCCGACATCTGTGCAATCACGGCACTGTCCTCGCGAGTGCGCGAGAACTGAGTCTTGAGTCGGTTAATGTTTACCGGGAAAAATATCACAAAATTTATTAACAGCTGTGACCTTTCCGAACAGATTCATTTATGCCGGAACTGCCGTGTTTACATTAGGCATTGCGTTTCTGCTTTCCGGCCGCGTTGTTGATTCATTGATAGTTCGAGTGTTGATGGTGAGACGGCTTGTGTGATCAACTCAATATATATATATATGTGATCACACAATTTTAGGATATCGACCTAAAAAAAATCGGGATACATCCAAAATAATCGGAACTCCTTTGCGTTGCGTTGCGTTGCTAGATCTCATGACTAAATACCTTTAACACTTGAGCACACTTCCCTTCTGCCATTAAAAATCAATACTTCTAGTCCCAAACACAACTTATCTATGCAATATCCTAACTCTTATAACGAATATCTCAAGATTTCAGAATAACTTGGGAGACAAGAATATCCAGATAAACTAAAATAACCCCAAAATAGTTACGAGGAGCATAAAACTCCGATTCATAAAATTTGTTTATTTTGCATTTAAAACTCGCCAAACGGGAAGTAGGCTTTTAAAGTTAAGGGCTAAAAAATTCATAGCATTGCATTATTGAATCAAATGATCGATGATTCTGGCATTACGTCGCACAAATTATGTTGCATAAACATCGACTGAAAAATATATAGATCAGTTAGGCAACTTTGGAATTTATTTCCTTCACTATTATTTGCAGAAGTGTGTATGTGTGTGTGCGCGCGCGTGGGGAGGAGCATGAAGTATGCTGACATTCCCCCCAACAAACTTGTTTATGTATTTATAGTGATCTTTCATGTCGCACTGTTTCACGGAGAGGAGACCGCTGTGTTCTATTTTCTTATTCGTTCTCAGAAATCTCCGCCACAGTCACGCTGTGCACAATTGTTTCATCTGTCGCAAAATATGATGTCACGGTTTATCTCTTCACCAGACCCCACCGGCTCCGCCCCTCGCACATTTTAATAAATCCCCTGGAAATGTCACTGGGATTATCACTTCTTAAGGAAGTTGTTAATGTCTTGAACAACTTTATTTATCATGAAGCATTGCGAAGACCTTAGCAGTAGCGGCCACCGGACTTTGCCGGGAGAGTGAGAAGAGAAAGGGCCTGTTCACATAGGAGTCCGTTGCGTTGCGTTAAGGAAAAGATGACCTTGAGACGAAAATAAACCAATCATAGGCGTTAAAAATTTCATTGCTAATCGTTTGGAGGCATATGATTGGTTTATTTTCGTCTCAACGTCATCTTTTCCTTAACGCAACGCAAAGGACTCCTATGTGAACAGGCCTAAAGACGCGCGATTGGATGACGATACAAAAGTTAGGGAAGAGCGGCCAAACTATGGAATAGCGCGGGAAGATCTTCCGTTCAGTGTATATAACATGGATATTTTCTGATCTCGCTGTGATGTTTGATGTGGAAGTCGCGTGGTTTCCAGAGTCATAGTCTTTCCAAGGATTAATTGACAGTCACGAGCGCGTTCTGCTTTCTGTTAGTCAGAATGAATTTGTAAACATGTCTTATTATCGTATAAAGACTTTATGAAGCCTATGTTTCGGACCGTATACTATTATTAGATATTTCGAGCGCTTGTGTAATGATTGGCACGTGTATTGAGGGCAAATGTAAGTTATTAACTATATTATTCATAGATCGGATTTTAGAAGAGGGGTTGTGCTGTATTAGTTAGAGAATTTAGAATACGCATTAAATATAATTTAATAGGACGCGTTGTTTATTACTTACTTACTTACTTACTCACTCACTCACTCACACACACACACACACACACACACACACACACACACACATATATATATATATATATATATATATATATATATATATATATATATATATATATATATATATATATATATATATATGTGTGTGTGTTTGTTTGGTTGTGACGATTTACCCCCGATCTCTCTATTTTATTTTATTTATTTATTTATTTTTATGCTGATACGTCCACTCGTTTCCAACCCATTGGGGGAGTTTCCTTTGGTCCAAGTGTTAAGTTCAAGAGGCTGTGTTTCTTTGTTTGGTGACAGGGAGAAACCTGGGGAATCGCCTGTTATGGGAGCTTATACCCGTATATAAATTTATTATATGTACTAGTATATAATAAATTGAAAACACTTAATTGTTGATTAAGTGCGACTTAATTGTTCAATAATAACTATAGTAAAAAATTGAAATAAAGCTTAAAGTAAATATTTACACTGGAAGGCGCAGATCGTAACACTTTCCTATATAAGAAGAAAAGCATATAAAAGTTGAAACTGAAGACCAAGACTTGAAGGCAAACCCAGTAAAGATACCAGAGGAAAAGGGTTTTTTTTTTGGTCTACGGGGCCGACATTGTTTAGTTTAATACCAGCTCTGGGGCCAAAAAGATATCACCTTTAAACTACTTTTTCTCTAGTATCTTGATTTGGTTTCCCATCGTGTGTTGGTTTTTAGTTTCAACTTCATTATTTTACATTTAAACTCAATAGTGGCAGAGAGTTTGAAGAATAGGCAACGTTCAGTTCCAAGACACTGTCACGACTGAAGAAGAGAGGAAACGTTCAGATAATGTATAAAATATTAATTGGGCTTCATGGTTCCCAGATGCTCTGCCAAGGCAGGGCTATTTGCGTATAGGTGAGGTAGTGATACAGATAGCTAAAAACGCAAACGTTTTTTTCATATCAAACGGCTACTTTCTTCAACATTCTTTGCAAGCCAACAGCCTAACTACTTACTCAAATTTGCGTAACCTACCAGATTTTTTTAAACATATTTTTGGTACTGCAGGTTTTCCATTTTTTAAAGATACCATAACCTACCGACCTCGGTAAATCAAATATGAAAGCAGTTCTACGCTAACTCTTTTGAAAATCTGTCTCTCCGCTGTAGATAGGCCTAAAATGCACTGCAACTACACGGTTACAGACTTAGAACACCTGTGCAGATGTGTTAGCGTCTCTCCGAATATGTTACATAATTTAGCGAGCGTCAAAGGCACCCCCCCAAAAAAAAAATTAAATAAATAAATAAAATAATAATAATAATAATAATAATAATAATTTAAAAAATAATAGGCAAAACTTATTAAAATGAATAGGTACTGAATAAAAAATAACATACCCTGCCCCATTACGATGCATTTACATACTATCAAGAATTAATTATGCATCTGTAAAAATGGCACCCCCCCTCCCCTCCAAAAAAAAAAATCGATATTTCAGAGAGTATGGCAGGTGCCTCATGTTCGAGCGTTTTCTGTCGAACTTTTGGCCTTGCGTCTACTTGAGAAGTAAGTGATTCATAAACAAATATGAGGTCTGGGGTGCCCAGGATGCAGGATGCACGCGTTTACCACGTGTGCATCCCAGAAAAGCTGATATTTTCGCGTTGTTCACCTCACGATCACGTGTTTTTAGAGCCGGTATTTTGCAATTTGCACGAGGACGGATCGTTTGCCGAGCCTGAATTTTTATTATAGGAGTGGCAATGATGTTACGAACTTTATCACTAGGTCTCGTTAATCACACTCCTAAAATATTTTTGTTGTTATGCTTTATAGAAATGAACCATGCAGTGAAGTCATGGTCATACCGTGATGTCACGTTTTACATCATTTTACATTTTTTAGGCAGGGATCGGAAACTGTTGCTAACTATTTCAAACTCGAGAGTAACGTGTCTGAACGTACGTTGCTTTTGTAGTATAGTTTTAGCTAGTAATGTGCGAGAGAAAAGTCAAACGAACATGTATGTGTGATAGATTATATATAAACGCACGTGCTATCAAATCATTAACCATTATACCTGAGGCTTGTTTCACAGTTACACGACTTTTATCGTCTGTCGTTTAAATGATGTCGTCCGACATTTAGCCGACCACGACACGACAGTGGATTTTTTTCACACTTACCCGGCTGTCGTGTAAACGACATCTAGCTGAGCCGACAGTTCCGTTGTTTAATTAGCCCGTTTTATCCCATTCTTCTATTAAAGGACAGCTGAAAAATAGCATGTGGAAATCAGTAATTGTTTATTGAGAATATTTTATCGGCTGGAACATGTAGTGGTATGTATAAGCTTCTGACAGCGTGAGTTATGTGTCGCTCGTCCGCCGCCTGCCTCTGGAAACTTTGCCCGCAAGCCTCCTTTATTATTTTATTTTATTATTATTATTATTATTATTATTATTATTAACCACGACATTTCTCGGGCAAGTGTGAAACCGGCCGTACACTCTTCGCCCTGATAAAGTATACACGACATCGTTTAAACGACAGACGATAAAAGCCGTGTAAGCGTGAAATAAGCCTTACAATGTAGATGAGGCTACAAACGTCGATGCCACTCCTGAGGAATAAATTTCCATTTATTTGATTTGCTTTTTTTCTGACTGTTAACATGTTGTTGTTCCAATGCGGCAGGCACTCACTGTTTTGACTTTCGCCTAATCACTGCGCTATTTGTTAATTTCTTATAATGCATGTACCGCAAAGGTGAACCAACATATCACCTAGTGCCACCACCCTTTTCAACTGAGCGTCCCCAGAGGAAAAATCTATTGGGATTCTACCCTCCTTCCACCCATATACCACATGGAGGGCTTTCCGGCCTACGGATTCAATACACCCATGCCCGGTGTAGACACAAGGGCATTCAGTGGCGCTTGCCGCGATTCGATCCGAGCATCCTCATTACCGAATTCAGGCACACTAACCACCAGGATGCCCATTCTCTCTATATAAATAAATAAATAAATAAATAAATATTGTGTAAATCAATCTGAAAACGAAAAATTACGTAAATCTAATAATAGAATGTATATCTGAAAATGGCAACTTAAATGTTTTAGAGCAACATTCTCGAATTAAAGTTCTATAAGCGCTATCGAGAAATATAACGAACAAATTTTGATACTTTCTCACAACTGAACAATATTTATACTTTTAGAAGATGATGCCTGGATATCGCGAAAATATAGGTTGAAAGAGCTCTTGATAAAGAACTATCAGTAATGCTTGCCCTGTATTACTTAAGAAAAAAAAATATTCTGGAACATATTACTGGGTATCTTTTCTTAAATAGGCGATCATCAGCTCTAAGTTATTTAGATAAAATACAGCACGAATTGATTATGCTGTATCTCAGAGGGAAGACACATGTATAAGTTTTGTATAAATATATAAGAACTTATCGATAGCCTAGTTTTTATTTTTCTGTCACGTCCGCACCTCGTGCCTCTTATCGTTTATATCGATGCATGTAAACACATACCTTTGCGATTAAAAAAAAAAAAAAAAAGTAGTCATAGATGTGGCCTGTGTTAGTTCTTTGGCAGAGCACGGTAACAAAACTACTTTGTTCCGCGAGAAAATGATAAAAATAAAAATAAAATAGAAAGGCTAAATAACAAGAACTTTTTTCAAAACAACATTCACAGTTTTGTTGTATTATAAAAGATTACTTTCACTTTCTTTCACACACACACACACACGCACACACATATACATATATACTATCTGAAAACCTGCACTTCGCTACGGAGTACATTCAAATTATATACAATGGTCAATGTATGCAATTAATGCCAAGATATATATACACTGAAGTGCCACTGAATTAGGGATAGCAAAGCCTATGCAAATTGTGTAGCGCTGCGCATCATGTATGCGCAAGTGAGGGCGCTGTGGTAACTGCATATATAGCGCGTACTGTGGTTGTTCTGAATTAGTTGTTGGAATTGCCAGTATGGGTAAACTGCCTGATTTAGACGCCTTCGATCGCGGACAAATCGTAGGTGCGCGACGCAAGGGCCATTCAATTTCCGAAATCGTCAGACAGCTAGGATTTTCAAGGTCGACAGTGTCAAGAGTATACCAAGAATACATGCATGGTGGAAAAAAACTAGCGATCGGGCAAACTGCAAAGGACAATTAGCCTTGACAGTGCGTGGTGAGAGACGGCTCAGGCGTATTGTACGTAGCCAGCGAAGCCAAACATTAGCTCAGATTACCACCCAATTTAATGACGGTGCCAGTCGTACAGTCAGTAAACGGACTGTGCAACGTTCGCTTCACCGTATGGGTTTCGGGAGTCGTCGACCTACGAGAGTACCATTGCTCTATACTTGCCATCGGGCTGCACACGTCTTGCCTGGGCAAGAGAGCACAGAGACTGGAGTGTAGAGGACTGGAAACGAGTAGCATGGAGTGATGAGTCTCGATTCCGACTACTTAACGCCGACGGGAGGCTGAGAATATGGCGTCAGGCTCATGAAGTCATGGATCCTGCATGCCTGGCTGGAACTGTACAAGGGCATGGTGGCTCAACCATGGTCTGGGATGTTTTTTCGTGGCACAGTTTGGGATCTTTGGTTCGTGTACCAACCTCCCTCAATGCAATTCGGTACGTAGAGTTGCTGGGTGATCACCTCCATCCGTTTATGCTGTTCTGTTATCCGCACGGTAATGGAGTTTTCCAGCAAGACAACTGTACCTCTCACAAGTCCCGGTTGGCTACTGGCTGGTTGGATGAGCATTCCTCTGACTTCTCTGTCATGAATTGGTCACCTAGAAGCCCAGACTTAAATCCTATTGAGCATCTTTGGGATGTTTTGGAACAAGGCGTGAAAGGTCATCACACAGCACCAAAGAACCTTACTGAATTATGGACAGCTTTAGCCAATATTTGGCAAGCCATTCCCGTGGAACGTTTCCAGAAACTTGTTGAATCTATGCCTCGTCGTGTTGTAGCCGTTATCAAGGCCAGAGGAGACCCAACTCGTTACTAGGTAGGTATCCCTAATTCAGTGGCACTTCAGTGTATATATATATATATATATATATATATATATATATATATATATATATATATGTATAATAAATACGACGATCAATGTATACAATTGATGTAAAAAAATATATATATTTATAAAAATATCGTAAGGGATATTTTTATAGACAAAATAACGTAGGAAAAAATATTCAAATTAATTGAATAGGACATAATAAAGAATATAGTACAGTTTGAGGAACATAATATCTTTTATTGTATTCTAATATTTTTTTGGATACTGTCCAATCGTCTGCTGCATTAGCAAGAAAAAAAAATTTTGTCTATTTAATTGTTATGCACGTGACGATAAATTTATTTAAAGTACCAGAAAAAGAAATCATGCGATCAGCATTTAATAAATTAAATTATAAAAATGAATCTTTAAAAATTCACCAAAAATCAGAAAATAGAGATAAAGATTTGGAAAAGATCTGATTTTAAAGGAATTTTTATGATCTTAATCGTGATAAAAATTTTATAACCCTCAAATTATTATTTTAAATGCAAATTTAAAAATTCTAATTAAAAAAAATCTAAGAATTTTTCAAAAATCTTTCTTAGTGCACCCCTACACCATAAGAAGAATCGCCATGAAAAATTTCAGCCCTTTAGGTCCAGCGGTTTGATCTGTGGACACATACATATGCGTGTATGTGACTGTGTGTGCTTATATTGTAGCGTCACGATGAAAGATTAAGGCGATTCTCTGAGGCGTTGCTAAAAATTACTACTATGGAATCCATAACAAAGCAAAGACAGAGTCCTAATTAAAAAGCGAAGGCCAATTTTTTAAAACAAAAACTTAACCAGGAAATTTATTTACAAACAAATTTAACATTAAAACAGTGCAACATATCCAATTAAAGTCCGTGTAGATTTACAACGTACGGAGCCTAAAACACACACGTCCGTCCAGGCCGCGTTCTAACTAGCATCTCTCTCCCAAACAGGGGGTCGGCAAACATTGGTGACAGTTCCTTCGTAACTTTATTGCATTCCAGAATCGTTAGGTCGACAGCTTTACTGGCTGCATCTGTGGGAAAACTTTTTTTAATACCCCCACGTGTTCGGAACTGGTGGAAACGAGCAACACTTTCTTTGAAAAAACACGCAGCTGTGTTTCAAGCACTTGTGGGGGTTTAGGAAAATAAGAGCATATTTCCAGTACGCTACAGCTCCTCCACGCTCCAGAAAACTTTTTCTTCGCAGAAGAAAAAGTTGGTCCATCGTACACACGTGAATCACAAGTGGCACAGTTTGTGCACCGCATACAGAAGAGTTGACGCAAGATCCCATAAACAGTACCACTCTTAACACCCAAGTTGCAAACAAAATTAAACAAAGCACATAACCAAAAATTTTGAAAATTAATAATCTATTACATTCTGCGTTCAGTGCATTTATTTTGTACGGGATGTCATTCTCAATAAAAACACTTAAATTCCATAAATCAATATTCATTCACTGATAAGAAACAAAAATAATACTAATAAACACTTAAATACAAATACCAAAATACAACAATCATATACCTTTCTATTGCATGAAAAAAATCAATTTAATAACACATACAAGCAATATAAGGTAAATCAATCTCCGGTGTATTTAATCTGGATTTTCAACATGGGCTATCCACTTACTAATACTTAAAAAAATACAAAAACATGATGCCCATGTGAACCACAGGTGGATGCATAGTGCAACTCATTCCAGGCTTACAACCCGAAACGAAATACAAGTCAATCAAATTCTCTCCCAACCGATCTACCTCCGAAATCAACTCTTTGAACTTCCTCATCACCTCTCCCGACGCAAAATGTTTACTTCCTAACCCGAAAGAAAAACCGGAACTCTCAGGATTGGATAGTTTGGCCCTTGCAGGTAACCCTGATCTCTTCGACCGAAATTCCAACCGATTTCTTGACCGAAATTCCAGCTTCTGAAACGACCACAGAATTTTCCATCTCTACATCTATCTCTATCTCCTCTCCCAAATTCCTTTCCAAACTTAACACCCTTTTACTCTCATGTTCTCCAGCTTCTCTCATATCCTTTAGTCCCCTTTTGATTCCGAAATTTTCTAATTCTCCCGGGGTCACTAACAATTCTCCTAAGTCTTCGTTTTTATCTTTCAAACGTGAGTCGTGTTCCTCGGGTTCATCGACCTCCTGCCTTAACAGTAAATTTTCCTTCCTTTCCCCGCAACTCTGCTGGCCTTTCTCAGATACCCCCAAAAAGTTTTCAGAACACAGCAAGGTTACTCCCTCATTTTCCTCTGTCGTAATTTTTCCTGACTCAACTAGACTTTCCCCTTTCGCTTCCACCCAAATTGGCGGAGCAGGGTCCGCTCTCCGACTGTTTTCACAGCAAAAATCTACCTCTTTCTTCTCGGACTGAGAACCTATTTTTCCCCGGGACGGCTTTTCCGCTTGCGGAATATCTGCAGAATCTACTTGAGTCTTCTTCCCCTCTTCCATTTGCTCAGAATCATAATTCCCTGTTTCCCTTACCGTATTCTGGGGATATTTTGGGGTCGCCAAACGGGCTTGAGTTATAATTCGCGTTTTTTCCAATTCGAAAATCCTATCTCTTCGCTCTTGTTCAATAGCAAAAATCCTATATATTTCCGCTTTCTCCATAGCAAAAATCCTATCTCTTTCCGCCTTCTCTCTTTCTCTAGCCGCTTTTTCCTGCTGTAATCTATCTTGCATAATGGTCTCAAGAAGACCCTAACAAATTTCTCCTCATAATTTGGACTACTCTCTATTAATTCTTTTAGATGGATTATTAATGCATCTGGGGCGGGCTGTTGACCCAACCTAATTGCCAGAATTTTCAAATCTGCTTTTCTCCCCCTGCTTAGGTAACCCATTTTTACACACTATATCAATCACAAATTTATAAGCACAAATCAGGAAAATAAAAAAAAACTCAAAATAACTAAAACACCTTCAATTAAATTTTCTTCGTGAAACCATGTAATTTACAATGGGATCTTACACATAAACAAACAAAATACCAAAAATTTCATATATAACACTTTAGCTTAACTTTTCAAATTTGCAATAATAACTTTTCCAAAATCAAAACATTAGTTTAGCCTTTTTAACATTCCATAACACACAAAAAATACTTCTACATAGCAAGTCGTTAATTTGTCGTTTATCCCGCTACTATAATTGAGATATACAGCTTGTATATTTTCCACAAAGGCACTAGTTTAGTCAACCTTTTTTTTTAAAAAAACTCAATTAATAACCAAGTAGTAAACGTTAATTAACACCTATACCGCTACAAGCATTAACCGGAATATACAGTTTGTATATCCAACACACAAAGGCACTAGTTTAGTTGACCTTTGGAAACAATTAGAACCTTCTAATTAACAACGTTAGTTAACGTACAAAAACTCTCAATACATGCTTTAAAAAATGATCGAGAGAAAAAAAATACCACTGTATCTATTTTTTTATAAACAAACAGTTTGCAACAGGTAGCTTACCCACACATATAAAAAAACTCAATAAGAACTGTTTCCAAAAATTATCGAGAAAAAAAATACCATTGTATCTATTTTTTTTAAACATTTTAAACAATACAACCAGGGTAGTTTTTACCCTCCATAAGAATTACTACCACTTCATACAGCAACATCGCTAGTAAGCAATTCACACGTTATATATAACAAAATACAAAACAATTGCACTGATATGTATTTTTCCAGCAATTCAACACAACTTAAAACTTAAAATTATTTCCGAAAAATACCTATCCAAAAAAAAATCAATGCAACTTTGAGTATGTAAAAGCAGTACTCACCCCTTTTTGCAGGCAACAACAGAAGAGTCATTGGTCTCTCGCAGGCACTCTCCGCAACACGGATGACACATTAATACACTTTTACTTCCAGTAGATTTTGACCGCAACACGAATCCACACAAAACGAAAACTGCATCAGACGGCGAAACACTCTCAATTTCAATGCACAGTGGAAAACACGGGGGTAAAAAAACCGTGAAAACACCCCTCTTCGTGAAGGAATTCATTCTTGACCGCACCATTTACAACTCAGGAGCATCGGGGGGGGGGCTACTCACGCCGTTCTACCTCGACGCTGGGTCGATGACCTCTTAACTTTCGCGGAGCACTGCTACGGGGGCGTAATAAAATCTGCACATTCTATGGGTCCGAGAAAAATGACCCGCAATTTGGCATACTGACTATGCTTTCAAAACCGGATACGGATCCCATCCGCTGAGCACCAATTAAAGGTAACTGTAGCGTCACGATGAAAGATTAAGACGATTATCTGAGGGGGTGCTAAAAATTACTATTATGGGATCCATAACAAAGCAAAGACAGAGTCCTAATTAAAAAGCGAAAGCAAATTTTTTAAAACAAAAACTTAACGAGGAAATTTATTTACAAACAAATTTAACATTAAAACAGTGCAACATATTCAATTAAACTCCGTGTAGATTTATAACGTACGGAGCCTAAAACACACACGTCCGTCCAGGCCGCGTTCTAACTAGCATCTCTCTCCCAGACAGGGGGTCGGCAAACGTTGGTGACAGTTCCTTCGTAACTTTATTGCATTCCAGAATCGTTAGGGCGACAGCTTTACTGGCTGCATCTGTGGGAAAACTTTTTTTAATATCCCCACGTGTTCGGAACTGGTGGAAACGAGCAACACTTTCCTTGAAAAACACGCAGCTGTGTTTCAAGCACTTGTGGGGGCTTGGAAAAATAAGACCATATTTCCAGTACGCTACAATATATAGTGCAACTTTTCTATGGCGGCCGGACATGGTTCCGAAAACACTTGGCCGCTTAGAGAGGTGGCCGGCTAGAGAAGTTTTATTATTTGCAGTACAACCTCGTGTATTCGGATCTCCGGATCAGATTTGTAGACAACTTTTTAAAATTTAATTTTTACTTTAGATAATATTTTTTAACTATGATATGAAGAACGTAACAAAAAGTACGCCAAATATTCGCCTTTTAGTTTGATTCAATGTACAATTCGTGTACAGATTGTACAACAAATTATGGTAATAAAATGCTTTCTGTTGAGTTTATGAACGCAACAGCGTACGACATAGATGCAGATGCTGCGCATCATCTGACAAACATCATAGCGTACTTGGAGCGTCAACCCGACATCACTCCAGCTGAACTAATAATGATAAAGCATTCGCGTGTGCGTGCTTCAGTTAAAGGCCGCACGTGTTTGAAACAAAAGACAGTGGACCAATTCTTTGTTAAGAAATGATGTGAAAAGTTATTTTTACATTTTTTATTGTCTTGTAAACAATACTATGCAATTTTGTTACAAAACAAAGTAAGTCTTCTTAGTTAAGGATTTTGTATTGCTTATTACCCATATTATCCGGATTTTCGATTGTCCGGATTGCCTATGGTTCCTGCTAGTCCGGATAAACGAGGTTTTACTGTATCTAAAAAAGTAGAACTGACAGAGAAAAACCGATTTCACATTTAGATTCAGCGCCCCAAATATAGCTAAAATCAGTTCTAAAATCCTAGGTACCAAGAAAAAATTTTTAGGGCGCATCTACCGGTGGAGACCGCAGGCACGTCGCAGGCGGTTGAAAACGAACATCTCGTTTCATCGGGGCTTTATCGGGGGCGTATCACTCCTCTCCTGGTCATTGCGGTCCAGGCAGAGCAGTTCCAGGTTTTTGCCACAGCTCGCCAAACCAAATCTCCGCTCTATTCGTCTATTATCTAAAAAACTCGGGTTCATTTTCCCCCTTTTTGGAATTGGTCCCTCCCCAGGCTGGTCTCCCACGTAAATTTATTGCCGTTCCGTGCATTTTATTCGTGGGCAGGATGATACGACATCCCCACGGCTGACTCACGTGGTATTTTTATTTCCACGAAAATTGGATGTCTCTTGAGTCTTTCCTAGAATTTTCTTTCTCCCATCCTAAGGAATTTCGGGGTGCGATGCTTCTCGGAACTTGGTACATGTGCAGGTGTAGGCCAGGCCCCCCTTTTCCAATATGGCCATTTTATGATCCATAAATGTGTTGACGTAAAAAGAAAATGGCGATTCTGTTGGAAGGAGACAAAATGTTCAAATTGTGGATCTTCACAACAATCACTCCCCCCCCCCTATCTAGGCGTGCTGGCACGCAACAGCCTGTAGGGGTTGAAGAACGGGTTGGCTCCTTTCTCTGGAACATAAGAGTCTACAACTGCACAAAAGTCAAACTGGCAGTAAAAAATCTTGAATGACATCACTTGTATAAAAAAAGTTCAGGAGGTCAAAAGTTCCCCTTATAGTGCTGCAAGGTTTACTGGTTTAAAACAAGGCTTACTGGTCACCAGTAAGTTTTAAAATTTATAAAGTTCTCTTTAAGCTTAAGCTTACATTAACTATAACCTACATTAACTAACATCATAGAAAGCTTACATTAACTATAACCAACATTAACCAACTTAATAGAAAATGGTATGCATACCCTGTAAATCAAATAATAATAAAATAGTGGCTCAATCAACACATCTGATCGGGGATGAACATGTAAAGAAAAAGCTATCTAACCGAAATAGAAATGTCTCCGCTAAATTCGCATAGCGAAGACGAAATTTTCAAGAAATTGGCAAATGTGCATAATCGCCATTATGTGTTTACTCCCGGAAAGAGGAAAAATGTTTTCTTTTCCTTGCACTGCCATTTTTGTGAAATATATAATGTGCTATCCATGCATTCAATAATAATGATAATAATAATAATAATAATACACAATGTAAGCTAATCTTTTAATAAGAATAATTTTTTGCTTTCATTCCCCAACGAAATTGACCGAATTTGCTCAACCATCGGATTTTATTTGCTCATTGAGACACCGTCAAATGGAATTTAAACTATGCGCGCAAACGAACCCACGACAAAAATTCTAAAGTCTGCAAAGTTTACGTAATGTAATAAAAAAATAATATAGATATATCATAGCAATAAAAACAGAAGACGAAGAGTTAAGGAAAAAAAACTGTTTTTGCCAAAATAAAACTTAATCACATGAAAAATTTTATTTACTTGTTACAACTCAGTTTTCAGAAGCCCATCGTTAACACGTTATAGTTGATCAGATTATATGTGAAAAACGAATGATTTCGTGAAACTGGGCCAACCCATGTATGCAGACACTGTTCAGACAATCCTGAGAATGGCCAGTTCCCAAAGAGGTCTGTAATAATTTTCTCTAAAAAAATTCTCTCAACCATAAATATTAGCCAACTAGGTATCATTGGTCTTGAAATGCACGACATTAAAAATGTTTTTGCTAAGATACACACAAAAAGAAATTTTTTAGTATGCCTAGATTTTGGACTAAAGTAAAAATATTATAAAATGCACAGGCAAATCCTGGTCAAAAGAACCAAATATGTTATGAGGGGTACCAGAGATACCCCATTGCGTTGTGTAAAATTGGGAGGCGAACTCCAAAGGTAACGATAGATTTATAAATAAAATAAGAACATTTATTTTACAATATTATACAAAGGTTAGTTTACATATTATAAATGCATTTCATGGCTGTATGTATTATATGTATAAAAAATTAGGCCATGTTGTATCCGCTTCCTGTGGAAAAACCATTACGGGTCAAGCGAAATAAAGTTCAATTTATCAAAATTGATGAAAACACCAGTTCCCTTTTTAGCTCTGTTTGAAGAGGTAAAATGACCAACCTGGGGACCTTTGAGGAGGCAGCAAGGTATGGCACGATGAGGCTGGGTGCATCTACCGGTGGAGGCCACAGGCACGTCGCGAGCGGTTGAAAACGAACATCTCGTCTCTTCGGGGCTTTATCGGGGGCGCAGCACTCCTCTCCTGGTCATTGCGCAGCAGTTCCAGGTTTTTGCCACAGCTCGCCAAACCGAATCCCCGACCCTCTGCCTCAGCTCTCCTCGTCGATTCTCTAAAAAACTCGGGCTTCATTTTTTCCCTTTTTGGAATTGGCCCCTCCCCAGGTTGGTCTCCCACGTAAATTTATTGCCGTTCCGTGCATTTTATTCATGGGCAGGAAGATACGACATCCCCACGGTTGACTCACGTGGTATTTTTATTTCTACGAAAATTGGATGTCTCTTGAGTCTTTCCTGGAATTTTCTTCCTCCCATCCTAAGGAATTTCGGGGTGCGATGCTTCTCGGAACTTGGTGCATGTGCAGGTGCAGGCCAGACCCCCTTTTTCCAATATGGCCGTTTTATGACCCATAAATGTGTTGACGGAAAAAGAAAATGGCGATTCTGTTGGAAGAAGACAAAATGTTCAAATTGTGGATCTTCACAACAATCACTCCCCTTTTTCTAGGCGTGCTGGCACGCAACAGCCTGTAGGGGTTGAAGAACGGGTTGGCTCCTTTCTCTGGAACACAAGAGTCTACAACTGCACAAAAGTCAAGTTTTTCCAATATGGCCGTTTTATAACCCGTAAATGTGGTGACGAAAAATTGGCGATGCTGTTGGAAGGAGACAAAATGCTCAAATTGTGGATCCTTCCCAACATACTGTATATATATATATATATATATATATATATATATATATATATATATATATATATATATATATATATATATATATATATATATATATATATATATATATATATATA